>LR736874.1:2461674-2619828 GCA_902654985.2 Oryctes borbonicus
GAATGTTGAGGGCATTTACGATTAAGGCGGAAATACAATACCAACAAAAAAAAATCGAAATCAGATGCCAAGTTCCATCAATATCATATTTTCTTGGTTTCCATCACTTATATAATTTTTCATTTACATAATCTGTCGGTACGAAGACATTCTTTGTTTTAATAACATTTAACCTTGCTTCTAATACATTAAAGATGAAAAATCCAAAGCGATATCAATTTCCTCTAAAGTAAATCACTGCTACAAAATTGCAGGAAGCAAATATTTCTCGACGTGTAAATAGAATTCTTTACAGGATTTTTAAATGAAAATTAATCCCGTAAAATGATTAAAAATGCCCTTACGGACGTCAGAACTCTTGCGTTTTCTTTATTCTTGTGTTAAAGCCGACAATTTTAAAAAATAATCTTTTTCTAGTTTCATATATATTTATGATTTTCCATTTCCTGTCTAACCGGCATCTTTTTTTCCTCAAGACTGTATCGATATTATAAGACCCGATAATGCGATTAGCATTGACTTTCTAGAAGCAGAACTCTCGGACTGTTGTTTTCGTGTCTGTCAATGTTTCGTTTCCTGATAACCGTCGCGTCGTATGCAAAAGTAGATTAAGGTTGCGTCCATGAAGCTTTAATTTCTCGTCGGTTAATAGGTGTCAGGCGTTTTTTCTTCGGATACGGAGATCTCGAACATGTCGTGAAGTTAGCGCGGGTTTATATAAAAATTTTACGCTAATAACGAAGGTTGGATTGGCTTTAGAAAACATCGAAAGTATTAAGGAAGAATATAGATTTCTTAATAAGCGTGAAAGTACAATGATATATTCAACGAAGAATAGGACAACAAATAAAGATTTTACGAAAGTATTATATATTAGTGGGTTTAAAGATGCAGAAGAAGACTAAGTTAGAAAATAATTCTAAGATAATGAAGTACAATATTGATGAGTGACAGACCAACTTGAATAGCCGCAGACTTAAGTAAAATAAACATCAATCACAACCCGAATTAAAGAATTTCAAATTTAAATATTTTATAAAGTTCTTCTGCACTCTCTTAATAAAATTTGTAAATACGTTTCTAAATTATACGACCATATTCCAGCGCATTAATCATAGAGATTAACAAAACAGTTTATGTCTTGGAAAGGATTTGGTTCCGTATCTTTCGACTGGCAAATTTTTCATTTGCATAAACCGCTAAAGTGCATATATGGTACATACAATACGTAAGTGGGTAATACAAGATATTTCACTTTCGTTATTGAAAACGACGAGGTTCGCCGCAGGCGCTACATTTCTTGTATTAACCGCGGTCATGGCCAATCGTGTTCGCAATCGTTTTCGCTATTTAAGTGAATGATGATCGCGAGGATGATAGTAACGTTGATAGGCCAATTTGCTCATTCCGAGCGTCCACTTGCGGTTATCCGCGGAGCGGATTATGATATTCGCAGTCTTTCCGTCTTAGGCGGTCCAATAAGGAGGTATTACTCATCCTATTGTGGTTACTATGTATTCGCTACATTACGCGTAATATAAAATATTGCAAATCATGATTTACAAGTCCAATTTCATCAATCTATACATTGTACATCCTGACACCAACTTCTCTCCTATCGTCATATTAATAAAGTTAACGAAATTTTATTCCGCGTAATCTTAATTGATCTTCTTTTAGAAATTAGCTTAATTGGATAAAATTTTACTTTAAAGTATTAATTATCGTCTGAATTGGAAATGGATTGTTAATTATAAGTTACGTTCGTAAATAATATATTGATTAAAAAGAAAGAATTGCCATGATGAAACAAACGGATTAAAACCCGCTACTCACGAACTACGTTTTTGAATTGTTGCCTTGACAGATTCGAAGTTTTTCAAATTTTATATTATTCGTTTGGTAACGATTTCTATTTTTCTGGATACGGAGCAGCAAAGGTATCGCATGCTCTTGATGTCACCCTATTACCTATTTACCATAAATAATAAACAAATTTAAGTACTCTTCGTTCTTGTAATTTAAACATGCACGCATTGTTTACCCTTTTATTTTTGCGAAATTAAATTAATTTTCCATGTTAAACACTTCTACAGTTATAAATTCACATGCACTCGTCCATTTGCCAAATATTTTCAAAAAGGCCAGAATTTTCTAATGCATAGTCCTTAATATATCAATTCTCGATGAGACATCCTGTACTGTCAGCAAGTTTAGGCATGAAAAACTAACAGACCGTTGGGTGCCGCACTTGCTTACTGACGATCAAAAATCCATTCAAATGTACACTTTCAAAGCCCTGCTGAAGCAGCTTTAAGCGAAATAAGTTAGAAATTTTGCGTTCATTAATAACTGTAGATGAGATTGGTTACACTCCCGCAGCATCGCTACAACAAAGCACCGTCTCACATTTCAGTGATGGCCAGGGCAGAAAATCACGAATTGAGGTTCGTATTGATAGACTACCCACATTACTCACCAGATCTGGGCCTCAGCGACTCCTTTCTGATACCGAGACTCAATATTTCGCTCGGAGAGCAAAGATTTTCGTTGAAAGAGAAGGTCATCACGTACATAATGGCCTATTCTGCAGAACAAGGTGCCAACTACTATTTGGAGAGATTAACGAAATGGAGACAGGCTTGGAAAATAAAACTGAATGTCACAAGAGGAATACTTGTTTCAGTGTTGGGCTGGCAACTCTTCGAATTTAATGCACATCAATGTTCATCACAAATGTCAAGACTCAGAGTTGGACATTGCTATATTCAGGGTATGTGCTAACTAGTTACATATCTTACCTTTATCAAAAACTTCGTCAAATAGATCACGAAGTACAAGCAGATAACTTTCGGCGAAAACATTTCCTAGAACTACGTTCAAATCTCAACTCGATTAAGACAATCAACTAACTAAAAGTATACTTTCGTTCACATTTTTGCGTTTTCGCAATGATCACTTTACTCCGTACAGAATGTATTTCCTTCTCTAATAATGTCTAAAAGCCAGTTTATCAGAAACGCTCGATTTATTTTACGTAATCGAAAATAAGGTTATCAACAATGAACCGAGCACAGATCGCCGCGTTTACTCTGGCGTAAATAAACTTTATGTTTATAGGTATTTCCTGCGAACAGAACTGCTCACGTGGGTGTAAACTATGGTATAAGTACAAACATTTTATTGTAATTGCAGTTGGAGTATTAAAAGTAAAAAGAAAGAGGTAATAAAATAAAAAGAAAATCGATTTTCGATCTTTATTTAATACACCGAGAAAAAGAACGTGTAAACATAGTAGAAATAACACTATTGCTTTTAATTAAACGCCTATTCCTTATACGATTGTTTTGCCGTAATGAAATAAAATATTGTGCATAAGTAAAGTGCTAATGAGTTAATGGCAAAATGAAATCAAGGCATTCAGTCCATATCGTAAACAATTGCAAGGTTTTCTGATAACGTTCGGAAATACCATAGTGGAAAATAAAAAACCTAAAACATCCTGCACGCATCATCTCTGATACAGTTGGAATTTTGTTGACAAAATATCCTGCTGCATATTAATAACTATTATTAGGATACATTATGAAAGGTCTTATCCACCTATAATGTTAAGTTGGGTAGGACTACTGGCCGTTCAACATCAGGTTCAAAACTCAGGAAAATATTGGGAAAGCAGCCGTGAAGAAAATAAAGAGAATTCCTTTTTGCAATCTGAACTTTCGTAAACTTTTATTTACTTCATCTAAGATTATTTGTTGGAGACATGAAATGTTACAGCAAACAACTTAGATATCGTGGTTGGACAAATTATTGCTTACAGCGACAGTAGACAGGCCGAAGAAATAACCTAGAGAATCAACTTTTGTCATCTAGGCGAGCCTATTGATGGCGACGGTAATTTGACCTGAACCTGATCTCCATACCTGGAATGCTTATTGAAGCAATGCCAGGCAAGCCAAGAAGTCCAACCGAAGACACTCCCTACGTCGGAATTCTTAATTTCGAAATTTATTTTTAGTGATCAGCCACCATCATCCATCATGAGCTATCTACAGTTACAATTTATTACAAACAAAGTACCGTAGCAATGAGTAGGTCTACCCACATGATCAAAGTTGACTGTCTACTGAACTTACCAGCCACTTGATGGAAACTCTACCAACTCGATAGAGCAGAAGAATAATGCTATTGTGAGATCTCTTAATCGTAACTCTCTAATTGATGAACCTACACACAAAAAATTAATTAACTATAATGGCGATAAAAGTGGCTACCCAGTTAGACCTATCGTCTCCTTATACATATAACTTGTCATTATTCATTACTGAGATATTGACAAAGTCTTTTCAAGATTGAATCCTGAAATCATGAGAAAATACGATACCGCCTGGTTATGTGGTGGTATCTCTAGATGTAGTGTCATTGTGTATAACTCTTGATCCAGTGACTGGTATTATGGATAGAGAATGGCAAAGAACCTACGCATCTAAGACACTGTCATTCAAATAGTGAATTTCTTGTTTGACAAATCAACCTTTGATTATCGACAGAAATTTCCACGCCCATGGACACCCTTCTCGATCCTATTCTAGCATGCATGGTTATGGCTAATTATTTTTGGTTGCGTTCCCATATTACAATGCCACATACCTTTCATATATAAATACGTGGATGACATAATCACCTCTGCACTCGCAGACAACGTGAATGATCTCCGAATTGTGTTCAACGTTCTCAGGTAGATATATGAACTTCTTCGATCAATATGAAAAGTAACATGAACAAGCTACTAAAAATCTCTCTAATAACATCTTCAAAACAAAAATCAAAAAAAGAGCTTGTTCGTAGACAGTCTTATTCAAAAATAATTTTATTTAAGGAGATTCTTATTAAATTTACACCCTACAATACCAGAACCGTCACCCAACTTTTCTGTAAAGGAAAAACAACAACTGATACCTTACCTCGAATACGTCCACAAAACCTTGGAGGGCAATTTATGGGTCCGTTGCTCGAAATGGACTTACTTGTCTGTCTGTAAGTTGTACGGATTGATGGATTTTCAAAATAAATTTGAATAATTTGGTAGCGTGAGCTTAAGCGTAAGTCTATTCATGGCGACTTGCCGGAGTATATTGATCATAAAAAAACAGCTCGTTACTTCTTCGTAAGTTCTATCTAAACGAAAACAAAACACTGTTTATAAAAATTAAAAAATGGATGTCGTTAATCCAAATTACCGTATAAAAAATCCTATTGCATTAGTTATAATAATACCGTATTCAAATTCAAGAACGCGATCACCTTAAGTAGATGTAAGTAATTCGCAAAATTTGATTTGCTTTCCACTCCAAATAATTTAAAACACGGCCCTATTAATCGGGGCAAAAAAGTGCAAATATCCGATTCCTCGCGGTTGTATACAAAATTCAAATGCAACGCGTTCGTTTATTAATTGTCTCCTTTTTTTTGTCATTCACCGACTCAATGTCAACCAGTTTTAAGTGCGAATCTTATTGGAAGAAAGCGGACCAAATTGTCGGAACGCTGTCTGTCTGAACTTTAAGCATTGTATAACTGATTTACGATTATTTATAGCCATAACGCATAAATTAATTTTTAGTTAAAAAATACTTATTAAAAATTAATCTTGGGTATACAGGATAACTTATATTAGACCAGTAATACAATTGATTTATTTTTTTAACAGAATACCCTCTATATGACAAACAACACTAAAGTATCAACACAAACCCCACCGCACAAGTTCCATTAATCCGGAACAACTGTTTCCGAGATGTGTGGATCCTTATCATCAACCGTGCAACTGAACCCTATAAATATTTCTTTTTTTATAATTCTCCATCAGCAGCTAATTCCAAAAAGTGGGAAACTAAAAAAGTAAAAATTCCTACAGAATGGTTGAACGAAGCCATTCGAAGTGTTGTTTGGAAAATAAACGAACCTTGTCAAACCGTCGCCACACCCTGTAAAAATTCTACATTTTGCGGTTGATAATACGCTTGCTTTTTAGCGTTTTTGATGTTCACAACCTTGCGTCTTTAATAATAATAATACAGATATCGCTGTCGTTTCTTTTTTTCTTCGTTCCGTTGCTTTTTTTTTCTTATCAGGGCTTCCCTTTTCAATTTCAACGTGTATAATTAATACGAATGTAACTGTCCCTCGACATTGACCTCAATGCGCGATATTACACACCTTGAGGCTTTAATTCGCTTCACTTTTGCTATGCCGAGATTTATAAGCGATTGCTTCTGCGAAATAGATCAAGTGACACGGCTGTCACCTGTATGATCTCCATGATATGATTTTTTATCGTCCCACTCAACGTTCTTCTGTTTATAAATGCGGTTTCATGGCTTCACATTGGGAGGTTTGAAAGGTGGTTAAAAGACAGTTCTCTACAGCATTTTTTCAAATTTTCAAATAAATATTCGGAAACATGTGGGACCACCTCAAAGAAAAGGTATATGCGTTAATAATCCTCATATCATAGGCTCGAAGATAATATCCGTCAAGAAGTAGCAGCTTTAACGCCGGATATCTTAACTTGAACAATGGAAAATGCTGTCATATGAGCATAATAATGCATCGCAGCTAGGTGGCCATTTGACCAACGTTATCTTTCGTAGATTATTAAGCATAAATATATAAAATTCAAATAAATGTTCAAACCATTTTTTTTCTTAGATAAATAGCGACACCCTCAAATCGGGTACTTTATTATGGCCTTGCCTGTACGAGCTAGGAAATTCGGAATTTGGGAATAGAGTACCATAAAATCTGCGGTTGAGTGTCTGTTAAGTTTCGATAAATTAATTTTTTGATTCTAATAGAATAATTACAACTCACTATAACCGTTTTGTTCAATTCTAGTTAAATTAGCAGGATTTTCTTATACAGTGCACGTGGCTAAAATAAATGAAACCGCCAAATCGCTGAGCCAGAACAAAAAGTCGCAATTTTCTTCGTTTCTTACGTAAATCTTTCTAATATGCTTAATCGATAATACCTGCAGGTGAAAGCGTTAAAGCACATTATCTAGCACATAGTTCCTTTTAACTTTTCATTTCCTATATGTTACGTAACAAGCGGTAGAGTGACAATAGACTAATCAGGTTTTTTTCTAACGTTTCCCACATGAATTAGCCTTACTATTATATTATTATCGTGACATATTGCTATAGCGATATAGAAGAAATTTAATGATCTGTGGATAATTTCACGTTTGTAATTGTAGTAGGAAAAGAAATTTGAAGAAGTTATTTAGTATCGTAAATCATTGACTCCTGCTTTTATAGTTTATACGTGAACAGATAATATCGATAGTAATTGAAAAAGAGGATCATAAATTTAAAATTTCATTACTTCTATCAAAATTATCAAAATTCAATTATTTTCTTTGACGCTACATATTGATAAATGTAATTGAATAAGTCTTTTAATGAATAATATATATCTAGGTCAAAAACTTAATTATCTCGTTCGTGTTGTGTCTATCTTCCCAATATACCATTTTTTACCATAAATGAAAGGCTATTTGAATTCAACTATTCTTCTCTGGTGTTTTATAAACATTCAATAAAAAAAAAACAATCGCATCACCCAGAAAGAATTGGGCTCGAAAGATGATATTGTGAAAGGGATAAGATTAGACTGAAGTGAATGAGAACCCCTTAGATAAACTCTTTTTATTATTACTTAGTATTATGAGACATTAACGTCGAGTACAGCTGCGGACTCCTATCTACAACTGCTGGGATTATTAAATATTTAAGACATCTTTACATTTATGAATACTCGTATTGGAATAGGATATGTATTTAAATGTCGTGTGTGAATTTTAACGTTTACAAATTGGTCCAACTGAGCAATAACATGCAGCCCTAGTTATAATTTTATTAGTAATAATAATAAAATTACCACAAATGACTAAAACATAAAACTTTTCTTCGTCGGTTTGTATAGTTTATTATAGAATTTTTTATCATTAGTTATCTAATATGTTATATTCGTTCCATAAAATTTTTTCAAGTTACCTGTCAGTTTCTTCTTGCATCTACTTTTTTCATGATATATAGTTTTATAGGAGTGTCTGGCCGAGTCCTCGACGACAATAGGCCGCTTAGGAACTCATTTTATCACAGATGTTGTGGTAATTGGAAATGTCAATCCGACCAACCGTGTACTTCGATGTTATCAGATTCAGCTCAGAGAATGAAAATGCACTCGCTCAGTCGCTGCTCTCACACGCGAATGATGATTGAATCCTACTGACTGCGCCAGTTAACATTTTCAAATGAATGACACTCTCAGAGGATGTACGTGGTTCGCCAACAGTTACAAGGTAGCAAAGTTTTAACAATCTGACGAATCTATGTCAGTCATGTGTTAAGCTTTTGTACCTTATTGTTCCTTGTAGCTTTTTTACGAGACTTAGCCTCTGCAATTGAACTAAATATTGACAGGAGAATCGACTTCACTTATAAAACTCATCTTTTTCTTTACTCTACCATATAGAAGTAAAATTAAATAAATTGCTTAACAAGTATTTAATTTTATTAGAATAAAAAAGCAAAGATATGTAGTTGAAATAAATAAATTATATTTATTACTCCAATAACATCCATATACAATATTTACAATAAAACTATAGATGTTACTTTGATCTTGATGTTTTTCGTTTCCTTTGGGCAAGGCTTTTCCAGAAGTTTTAGTATCATGTTTGAAATAGAGACAGGACCTCGAACGTCTCAGAGAACGTCCAACAAACTTTAAAAAAAACCCTACGTCCTATGAGTATCGTTTGGCGTGCGGTACTTAATCGGAGTTGATATTATGCTAGTTTAGGGGCACCAATCTGACCAATCGGCTAACGCTTCACAAACATGTCAACACTTACCGACCTTAAGACTATGCTAAATCGGTAATATCACCATCTTATAACGCGCTAGTAGATCGGGATTAAATAGCATAAAATCAAATCTTCTTAGCGCATGTTGTGGATATCCATAATCGATTTCGCAAAATGTTCTCCAGTAATACGTAAACAACATCTGACAAATGTTAAATACTCTAAGAAAACCGTTATTTTTGTTCTTGTGGTTATAGATGTTTTGATAACAAGAAAAAACGTCGTTGAATAGTACGCAATAGGAAGCTAGTTCATCGTTTTTTTTTTTTTTAATTCCAAAATAAAGTTATTGGAGGTTACCTAATTTTAGGAAGACACTGTATGTTGGGACAAACCTAAAAGTCAATCAAATCAAAAACCTAAAAGTCAATCAAAAAAATTTCGGCATAAAGTATAATAGGTTCGTCTTAAATTTAGAAGGTTTTTCCAAAAAAAAATCCGAAAAGTTAAAAGTATTTTTTAAAGAATTTCCCTCCGCGGCAAATTATATTTCCCGATTTCAATGCTGATCCATAGTATTCTGTGGGTTGAAAAGGGAAAATAAAGTAGGGAAACGATCAAACATATAAGTCAGCGAGATACTGGGCATCGGTTTCCGTCGGAAGAAGGGTTTTTTGAGCAGAGTGACGGACTACGTGGAGGTCCAATCTCTTGCCGAATCTCCTAAATTAGTTTATGTACATATATAGCAATTATATCGCCATAAATGTATTTCACGGGTGTCTAATCACATGTAATGATCACCAGGACTGTAGATTACCTTAACTCTAACCTTATCACGACTATATAACATAGATACATCGAAGAGATTAAATTTTTATACAAGACAACATGCTTTACAAATATAGATTAATCACATCGAGTTAGTTGTTCCGTTTTTTTATACAAAAATTCCTTACGATAATATAGCGCAGTATAATAAACGTAATGGGGACAAATTTATGATGTCGAATAAGTGATTGATGCGGGTGAACGATGAATGACGTGAGAGTGATATATTCTGTTCCAAACACTTCTCATTTCATCAAATTGCTTTTGTTGTATGTCAAAGAAAAATGCGCAAATCCATTCTAACGTAAATCATAAAAGAATTTCATTATGATCTACATGGGAACCACGAAAATCCGCTGTAGAAATTGTTCCTTAATGACGAGGAAAATCGAAATGGGATATGTCAGAGGAATAATTGGGAAGATCTAATATTGTGCGTTTTTTCATACGGGAAATCTCACGTAATATTGATTTTCTTGATTCCCTTCAGATCATAGATTCGTAAACCATAGTAACCACAAAAACAAACGCAAACGTCGCTTTTTACTTGGATCTAAAGGAACTGAATGTATGGGGATTAAGATTGTCATACGGGTGAAGCAGAAAATGCAGGACAATCCCACCCAGGAAAATTTAAAAACGATATAAACTTGAACCTTAAAAAAAAGCAAATTTTTCTTGAAAACAAAGCTTAAATAAACGAGGAAAACAAAATCCTCCTCATTTTTAAATTAATTCCTAAATTACAAGGTTTTTTTTTTATCTCCAAGGGACAATAGTACATTGTTGATACCAAACAACTTATAGTTACCACCATATTAAGCTATTTCTATAACTTAAAGCTTTATTTTTTTCTTTTTATGAGATTATCACTAAATCACTAGGAAATGCATACTAATGCTGGAAGTTACTTTTTAACGCAATTTCTACACCGTTTACTGTTTGAAGTAAAGAATACTAGAAGCCCACACCGTCTGAAAGCTTGGGGTTCTAGCTTTTTCTCTAAATAGCAAACAACCAAGAAGCTCGCATTTGAACGTAACTCCCTTACGTGGTAGCAATTTCCTTTCGTTGAAATTTTTTACTTTACGAAGTTGAAGGCATCCCAAAGCGACTACCAAAACACCCCTATAATCTTGGTAAAGTCTCCAAAGCAATGGCTGAGTGCGCTTTTAATTCCATAACCTCACATTGTCTTCACCTCCGGTTTTTCTGCAATTGAAACACTTTACGATGCTATATTTAACGGAGCTGTATTCAGTAAATTACATAGATGGTGGTGTTAGCATTATATTATCATGTTATTTGAATGTTTTCCTTATAGCACTTTAAATAGCTGTTTTCGTTTCTCTGATTTTTTTTCTTTTTTTTTAAGAAAAGGTAAATACAATGTGAAAATATCGACACTATCAAAATTACAGGGATTTTGCAATGTATGCCTTTGAATAAAATAAGCTAAAAAGATATAAAAACATTCAATAATTGAATACACTTTGGAAGAACTGGATAAATATTATATTCATATAAGTAGGTCCAACTTGGAAGAACCTTTATGTGACAAACGACGATCGTAGAAGCCTACAATTTTTTCCAGGTCCTTTTTTGATATTGTTTTGCCAGAGCCAATCAGAATCTTTGAATTTGGGATTTATTCTGTGTCTAAATTCATATCAACCAATCTCCAACTTGAAGATCACTTTGTTGAAACAACTCCAGCAAAGTATCTTCTAAAAATTAGGTTAAAGATGTAAAGTATAACGCGAAATTTATAGCTTTTTTTTTCTTATTGGTTATTGCCGAAAATTTCATTCAGATACTTTACGAAATTAAAAAATGGAGCAGTTCGTTGGTCTGCATCTTTTTTAAAACAAAAAAGAACCAATCGTACTTGATCCATGTTTAGGAATTTCGTAAAATAGTGCACTTCTGAAAATTGTTAATTGCTAGCGCTTGAGAGGTGGGTCGTTATGAATTTAAAAGAGAATTTTTGGTCGAAAATTAGATAATTTTGCTTTATTATATATTTCTATTGTGAATAATTTAGGTTGTTCAATTTTATTTTAAAATAATCGATATCCAGTATTTAACTTGTAAATGCCATCCCCAAAAACTCAATAGCACCGCCTAAAAAAAAAAATCATCATCGACGATAACAAATCTTGTACATTACAATACAATACCATAGTTGTGCATGTATGTTATACTCACCTTATTGCTATAAATTTATTAAATTTCTCTTAACATGATTTATATATCTTAATATAACCAATATCAACAAAAAATATAAAAATGTTGCTCTAAACTCAATAAACATTGTTTTATCACAAAGTTTTTGTGGGCTCTTCAATATAATATTTATATGATATATATATAAACTAATTTTTGATATTGTAATACTGTACATTTTTTCCAAATATATACAGACTGTCCCAGAATAACTCTATTGTTATATTTCCCTTGGCGTAATTTGTTTTTTATGATATTTTGTTTGTCACACAGTTTTCTATGAATAATATATTACATCTTTGATTGTTTAAAAGTGAATTTTCTGAATCACCCTGTATATATTCGCTTAATATAAATATCTTTTTTATATCTATGCATGTGTGTATAGCTTCTGGACGTTTAAAATTTGATTATTTTTCATAAAATTTCTTTAAGTAGAATAACGATAATATTTTTTCATCTTCGTCTATTTTAGAAAAGTAGTCAAAGACGGCCATGTTTTAGACTGGAATATTGCTCAGATTCCTTGTTGACATGGTCAAAATCGGGACCGGCGAAATTCTGAACAAGTCAAATTTGAACGATTTTTCTATTTGTCAAAAATTAAAGATGTACGTATAAGGCATTTAATTCTTAAACCTAATTATCTAAACTAGATTTGAAAGATTCAATTTCATCCCACAGCAATATCCTTTGTCTCCCTTTTAGAAAATTGGCACCAAATCGAAGTTAGCTGCAAATAAATCAAAACTACTCCCATATAAAACATGACCGTCAAACTTTCTCAAAAATATATCCATTTTAACGTACTGTAAACTTCAGGAGAATTAATCGTCAGTATTCTTCTTTTAAAATTGTTTCGCTGTTTAATATGTGGCACGATATTTGCTTATACTTTTAAATATAATCGAAGTATATAATTTTAATAATGGGCCTCTTGGGGACGATCTTTACCAATTAAACCGCCACCGAATGGTTGGTAAACGTGGCGTTTAAACAGTACGGCATAATTTTACCATGCGAACAAGTGTCGATTTCGCTGAAGTCGACGAATAAGAATAGGGCACCTAAAATAGCGACCGTCAGACCGAACATAACTACGGCTAAAGCTGGGATCTTTCTCCGAGATAAGATAAAGCCCTCTTCTAGTTGTAAGTAACTTAATGCAGGAAGGACGTATGCTAGAGGTACGGCAGCTAAAACTCCCTATAAAGAGACGAAGTTCTGTTAGAAAGTACCAAAAAAGGAAGATATCGTACAAGAGTTACTATATTTACAGAGTGTTCGCAAAATTGAGAAATAGAAGAGATGTTGGTTTTTTGTTACGTTATTTACGACTAATGGTGACATGACTATTTCTTTAATAATGAAATAATAGAATGAATTTAATACAAAATCACAGTCATATTTGATGTTTTTTTGTTTTAGGGAGACGATTTTTGATAGAATAATGTATTTTTATGAACTCTACAATTTGTTCAAATAAATGCTTCAAGTTTGTGAATTCTCTGTATAATAGAATGATCCATATAATCAATAAACCTACATGTAGTACAGAGTAATCTGAAAAGTGTTAAGCCTCAACACCAGTATGGCGTTACTAGTCAAAAATATTCTGGCAACATAATTGTGCATGCATTGAAAGATACTTTTGAAAATAGAAAGACTTTTATCAAATAAGCAAATCGATAGTTCAAGTGATACGATATACTATTGCAGTTCACGATAGTTTTCACGGAGCAACGTTGATGGTCATGAAAGCACCAATTACTTTGGCGAACCGGACTTTTTGCTGAAACTAGCACATTTATACGATATATTTAACAAACTAAATGACTTGAATCTGTCTCTCCAAGGCAATAACATGCACGTTTTGACACTTTCGAGAATATTGAGGAGTTTAGGAAAAAACTGCAGTTGTGGATAAGAAAAATCAATGAGAATGGCGGTTAACATTGTTGCAAGGAACACCTCTCAAAGCTCACTCATTGGTTTGCAAAATACTTGGAGGAGGATAATTTCGAGACATTTGCGTGGATTTAAGACCTTTTCTACCGTCAATCTCCGCCAGAACTCACTTCGCAGAAAGAAGAGAGTCTGATTGAACTCTCTTGCGATTCCATTTTAATGAATATGAACTTCATACTGTGAGGTTTATCTTAAGAGTTATTTTCATTTCTTTCCCTGATTTATATCATTGTACACATATTTTGACGTGAGCGTGTGCCGCGGACTGATTAAGCGAAATAAGTCGGAGTTTTGGCGTCGATTGATTAATAACTGGAGGTGAAACGTGATGAGAACATGGCCGGGAAGAGCGTATTTACTTACAAGGAGATATAAAACTGAATTTGGGAACTTTTCAGACTACTTTCGCATTTGTATACTTGCATTTAGTTCCAGAACTACTCCGAGGCAATCTGTCGATATGGATATGAGGTAAGCCGAGCCGACGATACACAGGGTGATCAGATAATGCGTCCTTTCGGATACGGGTGCGCTGAACAGAGAGTTCTGGATGACTTCTCTGGTAACGAAACATTCTATCGGATAGGTGAGGAGGATTGTGATGCTGAAAAGTAGCCGGCTGATGTTCATTAAGTCGTCGTCCCAGCAGTAATTCTCGAGGAGATCGCCTGGAAACAATAGAATACAGGTTTCTAATTATATATCCTACATATCCAGTAACTATTTAAAAATATTAAGTCTAAGTGCTAGTGGTACGTTACTAGCAACAATCTTCGTAATTTGTATATTTTCTAGCATGATGTTGAAAGCTGTTTAGATAAGTTTGTGACGTGTTCCCCACGTGTGCTGAACCTTCTGGATTGTACGCAGATCTGTTTTTGTTATGTCACAATCATACATTTCTATTACACCTTGGACTGAGGCGCATACAACTTATTGCTACTAAACCAGTTAATAAACCGATCAAATAGTTTCTGCGTATTCAAAATTAAAATTAAATAAGTTCAAGTATTGGGGCCATCAGCATGCAGTATTGTATTACAGTAAGTCATTCACATAAACAATAAATAGTAAGGGACCTAGCACGAACCCTTGAGGGACACCTCTCTCAATGAGTAAGGCACATCCGATCGTTGTTTCTGAATCTCCACTGCTTGTGATCCATAAATTAAGTTAGATGTTAGCCACTCAAGTGCTTTCCCGCGTATTCTACACATATACAGTTTCTGCGTCAACACCTGATGATCAAATAAATGAAATGTCTTGCTCAAGTCCGTAATACCCAAATAAACTTTTCCTTCATTCGACTCATTGTAAAACAAATTGACAAATTCAATCATTGCGGTCTTTGTTCATCTTATGTTTTCTAAAATCGTGCCATCGAACACTCAATATGTGGGAGTATTCAAGGAATCGTGTTAATCTTTCACAAATAATTTTCTCAGTTATTTTGAAAACACTGACAATAATGAGATGATTCTATAATTCTTGAAATCATTTTCATAACCTTTTTTTGTACAACGGCAGAACCCTTGCCAACCTGAATTTGCGAAACTCTATCTAGTTATGTCGTTTGTCCTAAATTTCTGAGACTTTTCTTTGCTAAAATGATCAAGCATTAACATTTTTTTTGCAAATAATTTGAGAACGCCGTATTTATAAACTCACCAACAACAAACAACTTCAAATGGCGGTGATTTCGAACATTTGTTGTATTTCTATATTCGTACGAATAAAATGTATGTTAATTTAAATAAATTTACGTTCCAAACTTCGTAAATCCTAACAAGAATAATACATATAGATACAATTAAAATTGTTTACACTTCACTGTGAAATATACTGTAATTGCAAACTTGGAACACTTTCAACGACTTAAATATTAATCGTGGTTCGTGGTTTTGTTGTTAGATGAAGTAACAAGTCACAATATAGACACTTACCTTGAGAATACGCCGTAAAAGTAGCATACCCGGCGATGCCGAAGAGGCAAGCAACCAAAAGGGAGGTGACAATTGAGGCATGGGTTACAATATCCCATCTCTTCTGGGAGGCGTCCTGTATTGAGGTGTAGATCAAGAAGGTGTTGTGGTGGCACATGAACGCTGTAAGTAAACGGCTTAATTTTGTGCCATTTTCTAAGCGGTTTGCCTCTTACCAAACGCCATAATGCCAATTGCGGGTACGATGTCGCTATTGGCAAATTTCCAAGCATTGTCATGGCTAGGACTTCGCGGAAGCAAAGCAGAACATCTCCGTTATTGTTGAATTCGCATGGTTTCGAAGTAAAATGACTTACACTATTATTCTCATGGTCCCGATCCTGATAAAGATGGTTATTAAGATGAATCCGATGCACACCAAGCTGACGAACGATATCTTGGCCAGTTTGGCGACGTCTCTGTAGAGGCATAACGGTATGGTTATGAGAAAGGTGGCTATGAGGACTATGATCTCCCTTTTGGCAAAGACCGAGTCGTGTTCGATTCCAGTTAATCTGACGATCACCTTCGTTACAGTATCGCCCACTACCACGTTATAAGAAACCATAGCTAAAATCACGGATTTATTAGCAAAATAGCGGATAAACCTCGACAGAATTTCGACTTTTGTTATATGTTATATATATTTTTTTATTTAATCGCGTGTACCTACCAATAAAAGGGTAGACAAACTGCAATATTCCTAACAAGATGTAACCGGGTTTACCGAACGCCGCTTCCATGATACCTTGGTAGGAGAATTTTCCGCAGATATGACCGCTGCGAACCATCAAGATTAGGGAATAGTCGGTAATGTAAGCAACTAAAAAGAGGAGTATCAAACCTAAACCGAAACCCGCTTCTTGTAGAGCGTAAGGGATGCCTGGATAAAAACAAATATACGTGTTACTACACTAGTTATGCAAACTTAATTCTATTCATATTTGACTGACAAGAAAATGTACCCAACTGGCACTTCCAGAATCTAATTAATTTATCTACTTTGATGGGGCAATTTGTGTATTCGTTTACTAGTAGACATTTGGAAAATGTGTAACTAGGTGTCTGAGTCCTAATACCTGAAACTATTGATCTCAAAGATTTTCCGGGTTTGTGAATTTTTGGTACTTTGGGGTTTGGGATTGACAGTTAACGAACTTAAGGTTCGCGTTAGTAAGTTTTGGGCAATTTTTCAGAACCTCTTTCGTCTCTCTCATCATGGATGGCAAAGGATTTTTTCATAATCTTTTATAAGGTCCTGATAATAAATGCAATAAATGCAAATTGTTGAAACCAGTATTTTATACAGTCCTATCAGGTCTACAAGCCACTCAAATTTCATTAAATTCTAGAAGTGCGAGTGAATGAGTAATGTGTCATCTTCAAGAACAGCTTGTGCATATTATGTTACCAAAATGTCGGGTAAGGGTAAAACACCGTTTCGATAGAAAAAAATACAGTTTCAATTGTTTTTACTTTTTAACTCTTAACTGAGAGCATCCGTTTTCATCCAAAGATCTGAATAAAAATATTTAAGTACCAGTAGATGTCCCATTTCTAGCTAAGGGTGAATAAATCTCTCTATCAACAAACAATGATCTATGCAGGTTAAATTTGGAAAAGAAAACCAAGAATATTTTATATCAACAAACGATTGTTGGAGTTCAAGAAAATTAGAAACATCATTCAAAAAATATAAAGCTAAATTTGTGATTATGCCAATCATAATATTTTTCGGTTGAAAGTTAAAGCATAACGATTTCTAAGTCAGGCAAATAAGCGTGTTGATTCGTATTGCCGTAAGAATTGTACTACTACAAACTTGGAAGGTTGTTTTTAACATCGTATCAACAACACCAGGCCGTTACCTCAACTGTTATAGTTTAATAATCTTCCAATGTACAAAAGCATTTACTAACCAAGAACCAATTATATTCTGTTTCTGCAAAATGAAATATTCTATTGTGAAGTTATTCGCAAAAAAAAAACGAATTCATTCTTTGTTTTTCATCTTCCCTTTCAAGCTCATCCCTCCTTAACAGCAAAAACAACTTGCCTATTACGCCGCTTCCTATGATGGAATTGATGAAATTAAAGCTGGCCCAGGGTAAGCTGTTTGTCTTTTCATTTTCGTCGTCCTGGAAACAACCACAGAGAACGCAAGGATAAGTAATTGAATTCCCCAACTGGCTGTTGTTGCTTAGCAACCGGTGGATTGCCCGGGTAAAGGTTGCTAGGATACGCTGCAGGGAAAATCAGCATGGGTGGAGCTCGTAGGATGTAAGAATTGGGTGAGGTGGTTTATAGAGGGCTGGAAAAGTGCTGGAGTTTTTAGCAGAATATATGTTGTTAGATTCTAAGATGCAGAAGTTTTCATTTTTTTTTTTGCTAGTTTCTCAAATTTTTCACGCAACAAAAATTTGAACACATACGTAATTCACTAATAGCTTCTTTTTTTTAACAATCTCCAATTCAATTAGTAAACAAATTCATGTATTTTCTACATGAAAGACTATTGTTGACACCTTAAACACTTAAGAAACCACGCCCTTTCCATGATACTATAATTTTCAAGAAAATCTTTCATGTTATTGTTTAATTAACGACAGCTTTTTCTACAAAATGTGGAACTTAAAATATAATTGACCACACCTAAAAGACAATCAAATATCCAAATTTCATCTTTATTTTTCAGAAAAATTTTTATCATTCGGTCTCTTGTAGAGGTTAGCCCTTGGATACTGGACTAAGACCAACCGCCGGGATATAGAAAGTTAATTAAATAGTTAATCATGAATTAGCATGTTAATCTTTGATTTTACAAATTTTGTTGAAAAAAGGCCTCTGTTGTATTAATGATTTCTTTGAAGCAAAAATACTGATTGATATTATATTTTTTTCGACGTGTATTTTGTATTGTATCAGTATTACGAAATAAATTTAGTTATTATTATTACTAACTTCAATTTGTGACGTCACTAATCACGAATTAGTTTAACAATTGATTAAAGTAATTCGTTGTTGAATGCTGTAACTAAAACCAACTGTCCGTTTAACATCTATCAAAATTGACGGCAAAAGCGGTCAAATACGAAAAAAATTGCTGTTATTTACATAGAATTAACTAGAATTTATTTAAAATAGAATAAAAAATCATGTAAACACAGACGGTAATATATTTTTCTGCTGCCAATCACTTCAGATGACATTTTAATTCTAGTAAGCTCTTAAATAACTCTTTAAACCAGCTCAAAATATACTTGTAAACAGTAATTTAATCACGTGTTAACTTTTAATTTGAGATTAAGTTAATCCAAGATCAAACAATTAAATTATTGATTTTCTAGGAATATTTGGCCTTTATTTTTTAATAATACGAATGTGAAATATTTAACTGGTATTGCTATTTTGAATTGAGCTATGATCAGCGAATTAAAATCTAATCCAGAATTAAGTTAAAATGACATGTAGTATGTGACAGTTCAATCAATTAAGCAGAAAGATTGTCACATTCTGCCCGACATTTTCACTTAATCGGAGATAAAATTTTAACTATGTTGGTACAAGCAAAAATTTGGCTGTCCATGAAATTTTTGAACTTAAAGTGTGGATTTATTTTGGCGAAAATAATGGTAGGTTTTTCTATATTTCTTATAATTATAATGATTTTTCTTTTATTTAAGGAATAAGTATCACTTACACTTATAAGTTGTTTCATATCATCGAAGGCATTTTCGTTGGACTCTATACTGCTGCCCTGTAACAAAAAAAAAAAAAAATCAAATCAGAAATTTATGCAAATAAAAACCTTTCTTTCGTATCACCACCTACTGATTATTAAGGAATAATTAAAAATTACCTTCGGAAACTGATACCGAAACCAAGGAAAAATTCATCATTAAACTATCAATAATCCCAACCAAACATAAGAAAAGTAAAACTCCAGAAATCATTGAGTACCTCCTAGATGCTGATCTAAAAGGTACTCATGTTGAAAGTAAAATTAAAGAGCACTCGGAATGCTTACAGCTACATTCCGTAGTGCCGAAATAAATAAACCAAAATCCTGGATGACACTCCTTTTAAATGGGGCCGTGGTAACCAAGGAAACGGCCAGGGTTATCTGCCCCACCCCGGTTGCTCTGCCTGGGCTTCCGTTAGAGTAGGGGTGCATCTTAAAAAGTGCTTAGCAACGGTGGAAAGTTCTGGAAAATGTTTTCGATTTTCTTCATCCTCTTTTTCCTGTTAAATATACATACATAAATTACTTTATTTATTTAATTGGGTACATTAGACTTGGAATTCTGCGAAATGTATGTAGAAATATCACAGACAGACTATAAGTCAAAAAAAAATGAAATTTGAGATAATTACGGTAATTCATTGAAAATAGAGTACATTAGTTTTGGTCTGATGATTTTATCTGAATAAGTGCAGATCACAACGAAATTTATTTTCGCACTACCTGGTACACTAACACAGGGGAATATACAAGATCATTTACGTAACTGTTTCATTAAGAGTTTATGATGTTCTACTATTTCCCTATTTGATATTCTGGGGCTATTATCTATTCCATCGGATCCATTGTGAAGAGGTTGTTATAAAAAAAATACAATAATTATGAAAACACACGGCTAAACTTTAGTGCACACATATTTTTAATGGCCCCATTCTTTTCCAGACATGTTAAAATCCGCAAGATAGGTATAAGAATGTTAATACGAATAGATAGATTATAACACTTCCTTACTTGTATACAGAAAGTTCCATTTAATTTTTTTTTGCGTTTGAAAATATGATATTTTGCTTCTCATTTTTTAACACTGTAATAATGATAGCAAGGACTGTGGCGTAGTATGGTAAACAACACATAAGTATCAGCACCCTCCGCACCACACAAGCTCAGAGGGTGCCGATACTTATGTGTTGTTTAACACTGTGTATATCAACTTATCTGGTTTAACAATAGGCCATATTTGGAACTTTCATTTTAATTATTGATTGAGATATTAATTTTCCAATGATGCAATGAAAGTTTCTAAAAAAAACAAAAAACAAAGAAGAATAAAATAACTAGAAAACAATAACATTTAGCTGGGGCAAAGTCTAATTGAAAATTATATGCTCATGGAGACGGAGAATTTAAAAATGTAAGAAACATTATACCATTCCATGTAACAAAGTTGATGTCGATTTCCGGTAAACCGAAAGTGATATTTTGATAAAAATATTTTACTTTAATAAATCCGATTGATAAATATTATAACTTTACAAAAATGTTTTTCACTACGTGTTCTGTGAAGTTTTAATTCACGTGGTTATGAGATTCATAGTAACGCCATCCGTGTTAAATACACATGATCTAAAAACTTTTATTTTGATAATTTTATCAGCGCTATATTCGTACCAGCTTTACAGTTCTTTTTGTGATAAGAGTACATTTAACTAACGTTATATTTTGTAATTATTCACACAATGGTTTTACCTAGTTTGCATAAATTGATTGGTTTAATTCATTTGACCATAAATATGTTAGAATTTATACGTTTCTATTAAATTTGAAGTATACAGTGTGTCCACGGATTTGGTGCAAACTTAGACAATAGTGAACGTTGATACAGTTTTTAAACAATTTTATGTTTTAGTTTTTCTAATACATATTTTTAGATATAAAATATTTAATAATTTTCTGGTTAACTAAAATAAATTCTTTATTATAAATATAAGACTTTATGAAATAGTTTCTCATGTCTATAAATTCAAATGTGATAAAAAACAATAAATAATTTATTCAACGTAACCTCCACCTACTTCCACACCTAAATTCTCTATAAACGTTCCTAAATGTTGTTACAACAATCTCACTAATTACTGTTCGTATTTTATCCTTTAATGCTCCCAAATTCGCATCAAAATTATGTTACGTACAGTCTTTGTTTAACGTGTCCCCAAAAGTAAAAATCCATCGGCGTTAAATCGGGCGAGCGAGCTGGCCAATGAATAGGTCCAAAACGACCGATCTATCTTTCAGGAAAGTGGTCATTAAGCCAGTTTCTAATTAAATTAATTGAATGCGCTGAGCATCCATCCTGCTGAAAGTAGACTGCGTCTCTGTTAATATCCTCCAACGATGATAAAACAAAATTTTGTAACATATCCAAATAATTATGTTCATTCAAATTGTTTTCGAAGTAAAAGGGGCCAATAATTTTATTGAATAAAATTCCACACCACACATTTACTTTTCTTATAACGCTGTTTTTTCCGATTAATACGAAAATTTGAATTCTCTTCAGCCAACAACTGCAATTTTGGGATGAATAACCATTAGTGGTAAAAGTAGCTTCATTCGAAAACAAAATTTTATGATGGAATTGATCCCCCCTAACATTTTCTCCAACCCAGGTACTAAATTCTAATTTAAACGCATCGCCCCGGAATCCCCAGAATATGAATAAACTTGGGTTTGAATGGGCGAATTTTGTTTTCTTTAAAGACTTTTTGCAATAAGCTCTTGTTTACACCCAACTCCGCCGCTATCTTACATTAGATCTTCTAATACAGATTCCACAGCTAGAACAGTTAATGTATCATCTTCAATGTATTGTTTCTTTGTTTTCTTCTTTCTAACAACGGAGCCAGTTTCATCAAATTTCTTAACCAGCTTTTTCAAAGATATTAATGCCGGGAAATTTAACGTTAAAGTTGCTGATCGCTTTTCAATATCGAATATCACCAATTCCATAACACTTAATCAAATAAATTCGTTGTTGCAATATTAGTATAATTGTGATCTTCGTGATTGCAAATGTCGTGTCACTTAAATTTGAAACGGACAAATAATTAGATGACAACAGAATTTCAAGGCAATACGATTATCAACAACTTGAACTTGAACTTAGTTAAGTTTTTGAAAGTAAGCAAACACGTTTCCAACATTTATATGCATACAGAAGGTCATCAATGCATTTTAATATGTTTTCTAATGATTTTAAGGCGAGCAAAAACTTTCGTAAAGAATAACTTTTTCATAAAACGTAGAATAAAAAAATTTTTTCAATTGTGC
This sequence comes from Oryctes borbonicus, assembly GCA_902654985.2. Classification (NCBI taxonomy): domain Eukaryota; kingdom Metazoa; phylum Arthropoda; class Insecta; order Coleoptera; family Scarabaeidae; genus Oryctes; species Oryctes borbonicus. Next base: position 2,484,629 of record LR736874.1, read on the forward strand.
ACTAAATCCGTGGACACAGGATATATAAACAACATTCTTGCCGCGGGCGCCATTTTATGTAGAAACACCACGGTGTGTACCATTTAGCAATCAAACGTATGGACAAGAACGAGAGCATGAATAGGCGCTTATGAAAGAAAGAACAACTTAAATAATCCCGAAAACCTATAAATTTACTCTTCCTGTCGTAGCGAATGACCCCAATTCGGATCAAACCTGGTGTAAATTCGAAATTAACCAGGTATAAACTCAAACGAGTACTATTCAAATCAAAATTAGAAATCACTGGAATTTTCGAGTTAGACAAATAACCTTTAGGAGCGATAGCTGCCAAATATTAATAAATCAAAAATGTGATTTGACAATAACATTATTATAGTTATGCAGCCGAGGCAATGACTTTTAAATGATTTCGTCTGCCAAAAGGTAATGAAAGTAAAGAACTGGGTAAAATAAACGATATCAGCAATTTCTGCCTTTAATATATGGCCGCTATTTCAAATATCAAAAATGTTACAAAAAAAAAAATAGCGCAGTAAACAATTTAATCACGTCTGCTTTGTTGTTGTATCAAATTAGCCTTACTCTAAGTAAATGCAAGTGGCATACGTTGTTCCTGCTGGGTTTAAGAATATTTAATTCCTTTCCTAATTGCACCTCTGACATGTTTAAAATACATTAAATGCTTTAAAAGTTTCCCAAGATATTGGGCGTCTGTCCAAATTTCGTGTTTGCGATTTCAATAATTCCAGTTCTACGTTGATGAGTTCAGTCGATTAGACCTTCTCTCTTTATAAAATTAGTACAGGGGGTGTAATGTTTTCATAATTTCAGATGAAGAATCCATCACAACAGATGTTGAAGATAAATGAAGATGAAAGTGATGCAGAAAATTACATTGTTAAATAAATATTGTATTAAATTGCAAATAGAATATAGAAAATCCGATTATTTGGTTTTGGGATCATACCTGTAATCAGGAACCCCCATGTCTGCCTCCTTTTTTATATCTTTCTAGAGACTCTACTGAAGATAAAAATGTCATAGAAAAAGTAGTAGAAGTCTGTCTTCTATACATTTGCGATCTGTACGGCGCCTTTAATACAACACCCTCAAAGCTAGACACAATGTTATAATTTACGATAGTGGTTTTTTTTTTGCAATTTCAAAATTTATTTAAAAACAATCAGCGCAACTTAAGCTCAGCTCCCATTTTTTCGAAGCCACATAGGCAGTGAACTATATCACACCTTAATTCAACGACGATGAAATCATTTACCGAAATTGCCACCAATTCCATAACTAAGAGCTTAATTACTTGGGAAAAATATTAGTTCAGTACCATCTACATGAAGTGAGCTAGACGATAAAATTCGGTGTATTTCTTAGCGTTCACGATATCCTAATAGTAACCACATTATATGGAACAGCTCTGTATAATTTATACTTTAGTGTTACTGTGCTACTTTTCGTGGTTTGATTGAGGTATTTCTATCAACAAAACCGATTTGCTTTTATCAATTTCTTGCACGATAAGCGCTGGTGATAATACCCACGTTACTTTAATAAAAACATTCTTTAAATTCATTATAAGGTTCCTAACGACATAAACATACAAGAACACGTCATTAACTACATTTCGTATCAATATAGGTTTTGCACAATTGAGGTGAAAAAATCCATCCCTCATACATTGAATTGATTAAATTCCAAGATTGTGTGTGTACAATGTGAGATACGTTTCTTTTAACAAGAGAAAACCACCATAAACCGCTTGTTATATCACAACAAGAGATACTGTTGTTGTTGTAAATTTCCACTGGCATAAAGACGTTGTATCCATTACATACTTACACATTAACACAAAACAAATTTGCTAACGTTATAAAATGCTTGGCATGAAAAATTGCCGTTCTGTGCTTTATCTTTTATTCTACGATAAACGATTGATTTTGTTACAACTAGGATAAATGTTTCTTTTCACATTAACAGGTAGCGATAATTCTTGATATACACTAACCAATAACTGCTTCAATTTTAAGTTTAAAGATTATTGATCTCTAAAAGAGTTCAATATTAAATATATTTCCTTAAAGTAAGCAAAATATCAACGAAACACTTCAAACGCCGTACTTTTAACACCTATTTATTCCGAATGAACACAAAAGATCTGAAATATTTTCAATCGTTAAGGATAAAGGTCATGCTATGCAGAAATACGAAAAAAAATTACCTAATTTCGAAGAGATTAAGTTTAGATATATAAATATGGATTTTTCCTGGTTTGAGTTTCCCTTTTGTGGCACGCATTTAAAAAGATATATTCTGATTAGAATTTGAATATAATAGCTCAATTTTTGAATATCGAAGCTATTATAATTTAATACACATAGTGCAAAAGAATTATAAACATTTTCTTCCTGATTCATCCTGTATATATGAAATAATCTTTTCATGGATATTGTTGCCGCGGCCTACATTATTTGGCAAAAATTCTATCCTAACGGTTTTAATGAATTGTTAAATAGAAATTACTGCAAAATTTACCACAATATACATCACAATTTCAAAATCAAAGTTACCAAATTCTATTGATTTATCCAATCGCATTTTCAAAGAAACGCCCACTCATTTGCCAATTGCCTATTTGATACTCCAGCGTGCAGAACATCCCAATAAAATCCCTCGAAAATTATAATCCTAGATAATGCTTGAAAATTGCAAAACGCGTATTAACAAACTTACGCGCTCTTCGGAAAAATTCCTCCTACTCTCCAGGATGTAGCTCCTTTCGGTGATGCTGACGCCGCCGCCGATGGACATTCTTGACAGGGCGCGCTCCCACTACACGGTCCAATAAAAGCGACTGCGGAACACCCCGAATGGAAAACAGTGAATGAATTGCGCTACTAAAATTCCATTATTCCAACCTTATTCCGGAGAAATAAAGACGATGCCGGGGCGGGAGAGATGCCTTTCGGAGAAAAGTTGGAAGCAAAAAAAACCTTTCTCATTTGGAAGCTATCGATCGCAAACGCCTTTGCATATGATGCGCATACGCTGTGCGAATTCGATAATTCTACACTTCGCTTTAGTTGGAAGCGAATTTATTATTAATATAAATTAGTTTGTTTAGATTTCTTTATGTCTTACATTATTCATTCCCTCAATTATATGAAAGTTTAAGAACGTTTTAAGATATCAAACCCTTCGATGATAGTTTACGAACGTATTTTGCTATTATTATTCATTTCCGCAATTTAAAATACCCCATTTAAATGTTTAATCTAAATACCTTAAATCATTAAGAGCTCAAATTAATTGGAAAAAAATAACTAATTTCTAATCTATTTCTCAAAAAAACAAATTTTTGAACTCCAATTATTCAATCAATCTAATTTCTGAACGTATCCATGAAGTGACAATCGTGGTAGTTGTCAGAAATTTTACTATAAAAATGTCGGACAAAAAGATCTTACCCGAGGAAAAATCGCAATTAGACGGCAACACGGACAGTAAAAAGTCGAAAAGGTACGCGAAATTATTCCTCTCCGCCCAGATTCTGCTATAAGAAACCAACCGCTTTTGTATTTTGCGTATGTTTCCCATTAAATACGAAATTCACCTCCCAATGCGTGAGATTTTCTGTTTTCAACAGCTAATCGATAAGTTTATCGCTTTATTTGCTCTCGAATAATTGAAAATCTTGTACGACGCTTATTATTCGCATAGTAAAAGATGCCCTTTAAAAATAAAACGTCGTGCAATTTTATTCAATTACTTAAACATAACCTCTAAACTTTGTCGAATAGTAAAAAGCGGCGTGGGAAGCCAGCTGAGGAGCCCCCGAAGGAAGAAAAGAACAAGATCGAAATATTGGAAGGACAGGATTTCAATTCACTGGGGAATATCTCAATCAAAGACCTGAGGGAAGCGATGCAGATGTTCTCAATCTATCAGAAGCCCGCGAAAACCCCCGAGGAGGCGTTGCATAAATCCTATCAATTTTGGAGTACACAGCCTGTTCCAAAAATGGGTACACATGTGTATATTAATAGGTAAATGCAGAGAAATATTGTGTACATATTTTTAGATGAAAAGATTACGGCTAACGAACCTATTGAACCTGATAAGGATCCAACGGAAATTAGGGCCGAACCATACAGTTTACCAGATGGCTTTCAATGGGAAACTTTAAATTTAGATGACCCATTAGTATTAAAAGAATTGTACACTTTGTTAAATGAAAATTATGTTGAAGATGATGATTGTATGTTTCGATTTGATTATCAACCAGATTTTTTAAAGTGGTAAGTAGAAAATAGTTTATGTTGATAATCTAGCCATTATTTTCTTGTAAAAATCCTCTTTAGATTTAGTTCTCTTATTTTTCTTTATAAATTTGGAAGTTAATGTATTACTGAAATGGTTTAATATTTACGTTTAGGGCACTACAAGCTCCCGGATGGCGGAAAGAATGGCATTGTGGTGTTCGAGTTACGAAAAGTGGTCGTTTAGTTGGTTTTATTTCAGCTATACCAGTTACGCTAAATATTTATGATAAGTAAGATTCAATTTGATCATTCACACCCTTGTTAGAATCAAAATAATAAATTTGCAGGACTCAAAAGATGGTAGAAATTAATTTCCTCTGTGTACATAAAAAGTTAAGATCAAAACGAGTGGCACCTGTTCTGATTAGGGAGATTACAAGACGTGTTCACCTGACCGGACTGTTTCAAGCGGTTTATACAGCTGGTGTAGTGTTACCAAAGCCAGTCGTTACTTGCAGGTTAAGTATTTCCTTTGATTAATTGATTCTGTCGATAAGGCAGCCCCTCTGCAGGTACTGGCACCGTTCCCTCAACCCAAAAAAACTAATTGAGGTAAAGTTCTCGCATCTATCTCGTAATATGACCATGCAGCGGACTTTGAAGCTGTACAAGCTGCCTGACCAGCCAAAGACGTTGGGTTTTAGGAAGTTAACTAGCAAAGATATACCGAAGGCACACAAACTACTTACAGAGGTAAGATTACAGATTTTTGTTTTGACGCAGAAATTATACAAGAACTTAGTCAGTTATTAATTTGTAGTAATAAAAAACGACCCAATTCTTTTCACTTCAGCAAAATAATAATTTATGTTCTAATTAAAATATATAGAAAAATTTCAACAAAGTTATGTGTGTTTTAAATTAAATTAAATATAAGTTAGGTTTAGAAATCAGTTATATTGTTTCCATGCAACTAGTGGGGATTGTTATTTATTCATGTTATTTTACAACTGTATGCCAAGACCAGTATGCAGCTGTTGCTCTTGGACAATAATAATAATTTCTATTCTTTTATTAGTAATTTTTAACCTTTAAGCTCTTAACAATAGATTTAGCGACAATTATTTGATATTTTACGCCACACTATACTATCAGTATTGTCAAACATGGAGGGGGAGACATAACGGTATGGGGCTGTTTTTTTCTGGTTTGGAGTTACCCCAATGATTTGTATAAGAGAAATATTAACTCAAGTTGAATATGTTAATATACCCCAACGTGTTATACTGGCTTATGCTTAGGACAATATACATACAACCGGAGCTTCTGGAGGATTCTAGAGCTCTATAGTCTGATTTATTTAAAGCCCATCCTAAAATACGAGATCATCATCTTTGCTGCCCACCTCTTCAGAACTTTGTCGAATATATACTGAAAAAAAAGACTGATAGACAAAATATTTAATTTATATTGTAGCGGAATATCTCATTTATGTATGCTTTACAATAAACAATAAATTACACGTCAATTATAATTAGAGATGACCAAGGTAGGTGAAATTATTACTTTTTCCCGGCGTACTGGTTAAACTAATAATTTCATCTGCCTTTGTCATCTCTAATTATAATTATTACTGGGTTTAGCAACATTCTTAATCAATAATAGTTACAATTTTTACCTCCATATGCCCAAAACCAACATTATTTTTATCAGTAAATAAATAATTTAAAAATAATATACATTTTTCATAAAAATGGTTAACATTATTTTGTCCATAAGTGTATTGGTGGCATGCATTTGAGGATCGAAAAAGTACATTTAACGGTGAATCTCGAAAAAAATGTATGTAGTGTCCTTTTTTGATACATTTAAAACGTAAACTATACGGTTTCGCAAAGAATTACAACAATGTACCGTTAATATTAGACTAAAAATGTGTATCTTCACTATAGACTGCTGGGTACACTGTAGCTTTCTTAATGTTTATCCTAGAATAATATTCTATAAAGCGTTTATGTTAGAAATGCAATTATTTGGCAACATATTGGAAAGTATACAATGCGTTTAATTTTTAGAAAGGGTAAATTTAGTTTTCCTTTTTTTTCGAGAAGAAGGAGTAATGCAATTATTTTTTATTAACTTCATATTGATCAGCAGCAACAGTACTGCTAGTTTGCTAAATTTAAATTAAATTAAATTAATTTTGTAAGGCTAATCCATTTGAATCGCTTTGTTTCCCCTACGGTGTGGTAAAGTCTGTAATAATTTAATAATTTACCGTTTTCGCGCAGTAAAATATTGATATGCGGTCTTCATTTCGACCTAGCCAATAGAAGTAAATGGTTCAAAACGCGTTCAGCAAATTCGATTTACGTCGAAGGTATAAATTCTGCAATATATACAGCATGCAGACAAAGCTGAACTAATACCCTCTGATTTATTTCGCCTACAACAGCAGACGCGCAACCTGTTTCATAGAGGGCGACGCATTTGCCATCCTTGAGGGATTTGCAGCACGACGAAGTTACATTAAATAGTACTATTTACTATTAATTTGGATTGTGCAGAAACATATTAGATTATCATCGAATTTGTGAAGTAAAAATTACAACTAGAACGAGAATTACATTTTAAATTGAATATTTGTAGATTTAGAGTGATATCAACTCACACTCAGACTATTATAATTTAGTACATAATTCAATCAGTAAAGTATTCTTTCGTTTAATAGCATTAATAAATAACTGATATCACTAATAAAAAGGCAATCGAACAAAATGTTTTGGAGTGTTTGCAATTTTAAACACTGCAAAACGAGCCTCTGTTTCGATAACGTCCTCTTCATTTAATGTGAACTGCTTCCCGCCAACCATCTGTCTCCAAAGACGGGTTCGTTTCGTACCATTCTCTTGTAGCTGTAAATTTCACCAATTGCAATGCTAATTTTTCTAATGCATCAACACAATTAATACTTATTGATCACGATGTAGCATTGCATTGATTTGTAAACCTCTTTCTATTTTATTCCATATAGTACCTGGAAAAATTCGATCTTGCGCCGGTATTCACCGAGGAGGACTTCGCCCATTGGTTCCTCCCGCAGACCGACATAGTCGACAGCTTCGTCGTAGAGGTGGATGGCGAGATCACCGACTTCGTCAGCTATTACACCCTGCCCTCGACCGTGATGCACCATCCGGTCCACAAGGTGCTGAAGGCGGCCTACAGCTTCTACAACGTCGCCAAGAAGACGTCATGGATAGATCTCATGAACGACGCGCTCATCTCGGCGAAACAGCTGAACTTCGACGTGTTCAACGCTCTAGATTTAATGGACAATAAAGAATTTCTCGAACAGTTGAAGTTCGGCGTCGGCGACGGCAATCTCCAGTACTATTTGTACAATTGGCGGTGTCCGTCTATCCAACCGCCTAAGATAGGCCTAGTTCTGCAGTAGGTTCTTTTTTTTCGCTAGGATTCTAAACGTGTTTCGTGAAGAATAGGCGTGGTAATTAAAAATGGAGTAGGGGAAAGGAAGGGAAGGGAGAAAAGCTTGGGAAAGGGAAGACAGTAGTAATTAAACAAATAAAAATAAAGGAATGAATAAAAACAAATTGCGAACTTGGATATTTTCGAATTATACAAATATATAATAATTAGTTACTTTTTTTTTAACGTTTTAATAATTATGGATTTTGTGTGCATACATATTTACATATATATATATTATATATAGTCTTCATTGAACAAAACATAAATAATAGTAAATAAATATTATTTAATATCTACGACTCCAAAGAAACTATTTGTGAATATAGTCCGTTTGCGCTTTAGAAAACAGTGGAACAAAGGAAGCTTTCCACAATAACCGATTTTAGTGAAATTAATTGGCAAATTTGTCAATTCCAACTTTTTTTATTATTGTTATTACAGTAAAATCTGATTTATCCGACATAAACGTTCCAATGTTACCAATTAAACAATGTTTTACAACAAATCACCAGAAAAAAAAAAAATTCAGTACACGATATCGTTATACAGTAAAAGGTCATATCCTGCGACCTTTTAAAAGAAAATGTGACGCAAGCCTGCTTTCCCGACGATTAGCCTTTCTTCACTACCAAGAGCCGCCATCTTTCCAGCATTATTACGTCGATCTTCGTAGCTTCTCTTTTTATGCCGATTTCTAGAGTCTTAACTCCATTGCGAGATTCTGAAACGCTCAACACTTGGTGCCTGATCATCAGTTATTTCATATCGATCGTTTTTCTTTGCTCAACTTTCAACTCCTTGCGAAGGTATTCTCACATCCAGGAATACGTTTGATTAAGGGTACAATGCATTTTTTTTTCGATTATATTGCTTTCCGTTTCCATAATTTGATCTTCATTTTCGTCTATTAGCTCCTTCCCATTTAACCAACTCTATTCATTCCGTTTACAACAACGCAATGGGATAACTTGTATATATTTGGAGGGAAAATTAAATAATCTATTCGGATGTAAAAGTCGGAGCCGGAAATCTTAGATTTCGTAGTTTTCACTATTTATTATAGAAGTAACATATTGCTCATTTATATAGAAATGAATGTAACCGTGTATTGTTGTTGCCTTTGCCACTATGGCAGAAATTAACTTTACATTATTCATCGTTCAATGAGAGTAATATAGCCAACAGTTCTGTGCGTTATGAAGATGACTACGATACAGAACTGAAAGCGTTGTCTCTAAAGTAATATTAGGAGAAAAGCTCCAACTCCGTGTATTAAAAAAAAGCATTTTCCGCATTTCCATTTTCCAGCATTTTTGTTATACACTAACTCTTATCTATGTACTGTAGAGATCAGCAATCAGTTGTTCAGCAATTTAGAAAAAATCAAATATAATGTGATCTAATTTATCTCTAGCTGTGGATATTAATTATATAAAGATATTCCTTTATTTAATCCATTTCTGTATATACTGTTGGTTTGAGCTACATATGGGACAAAAGTGGACTTACACTTGTTTATGGTACAAATAGGTATGCATCTGCAGTTCCTAACGTAATAAAAGTAAAGCCCAATCCCTTTTTGAATAACAAACTGCCTCAAAAGAAATACATTTTGTGAGATCTGTATGTGCAGCAATATAATAACTTGCACGCAATTTTACCCTACTTAGTATCGAACGAAATAATTTAAGTTTATGGATAATCATGTTGCTAAGAGAAAAGATGTTATTCGTTTTTGAATTTCGCGTTTGCTTCTTCTAAATTATTGAAACTTTTACTTTTACTTGCACTACTATCAATCGATGTTTTGTTCAGGAACGTCAAAAGTACTTCGCACATAACTTTTTAAACTGATTTTTTGTGCTTTTTTTCAATTGCTCATTTTGGATTCGGCGAAACAAGGGCTTTCTGTTAATGTGCATATAAATCGCCACATCGATTTGTGGCAAGACCATAAATGTCACATGGTCAAAACCCTAAAATTCTATTAAACCCAAAACTGCTCAAAAAAATCTAGTGAGAGGAGACAACTCCCAACATTTAGACGAATTGTCGTCGCCACATTTATTGAGCCATATGCTACTTATATAACAAATGCTCTCACATAATTTAAGGAAAATTAATAACCTAAAAAATAATTCAATTTGGCTAATGCTCTCCTGTATGATCACAAACAAAAAAAAATCACTTGTGAATTACAACCCCTTTAAAAGCAATGTTATCCCAAATTGAAGATGGTTTCTACTTGGACAGCTTAATTAATCGATTATTTCGGAATATGTCTAGGCAGCTGCTATAATTTGAAGTTATTCAAGTGTTGAGTTTAAAAATACGTTTCATGTGATATTGCAAGAATATAGTTAACTGTTTTCTAAAGCACTACATAAAATTTATTTTCTAATAAAAAAAAACAGGAAATACCATTTTAATGTAACATATCGGGAGCTATACGATGATACCTGCTATATATTTTTCCACGATTTGTTGTTAAATTGTTGCATACAGAACATTATACAGTGTAATTTTTTTATTCGAAATAATAGACTAGTTCTTCCAAAACCAAAATTTTAGGAAATTATAAAAATAAAACAAATAACTTTTTTTTATTTTTAATGTTTTCGATGTTGGCAGATATCTCAGTGTATCAGGTTAAAAAAAATACACTATATATTCAGGTTTTCTTCAAATTTATCAATGTTGCTAATTTAATTCAACTGTCATCTGCATAAGAAGTTTTCACAATATGTCAAAATGTCAGAACAACATTTATCAATGTTGCCAAATGTGAATTTATAATCTATTTCTTGCAATAAGTGAGATTCCCACGGTGCCCTGCGAATTTAGGTCAGCCTGTACCGAATGTTTTATAAGTATGACTGGATTTTTCGAAAACGGTGAGTATACTTTGCTGTGGACATACGTAAGAAATATGCGTTTTAAGCATTCAAATACTGATTTTTCTTGGGATAGAATTAGATTTTATTGTTTTCTAGAATTTAAAAGATGAATTTAATGAATTAATTTAGTTCGAAAATCGGTCCCGACATGCTTATAACATGTGCACAAATCGTATCTGCAAAGTATATTTATCTGATATTTATTATTAGAAAATGAAGAACCAAATTGACATCACAGTAACAACAATTATTCTTATTTATTTGATATTGCGCTATTACTCTAATTTTCAATGTTTCAAATTGCCATATATAAATAACATTGCATTTGGAAAAAAAGTTGTTTTCCTTTGACAAAAAAAAGCCGACTATCGTACTACAAAATAGCGTATACAGAGTCTGTAAAAAGTTTCAACTCAAAACTACCAACAAAAAGGTTCCCAAATTTCACTGTTATATCTTCGGAGATGAGATAAATAAACGATGGATAAATTATGATATAAATATTAGCGTAATATATAATTAGCTAAATCTTAAACGTAATAAGGTACTACATTACCTATACTGGTGGTAAATATGATAATATATGAAATAATTTTATAAATATTATGTATTTACAAATCGACTTGCATTATTATTACACTTTACGTCTCGTATAACTTATTATTGAAACAAATATCAATTTTATAAAGAGAAACTTGACACGTTTTATTATTTTTTTGTTTTTTTGTCTTTTAATTTGTTCTATTATATAGTGTATAAATTTTCATCACTTAAAAAATAGTAAGCAATAAAATAATTTATTGGATTAGAACAAAATGTGTTTTATCTGATTATTAAGCAGCGGTTCGTTCAAGGTAATAAGGTAAGTAGAGATTTCAATGCCCCGAATCCATTAAAAGTTACCTAGATTTTCTATCTCTTACGGTAAGAGTATAAGGGTCCATCGAGTGGTAGAAAGCCCGATTTCAATGGGAAAGTTCCTTTCGACACAAAAGCCTTAAATACTGCTTTTTACCGTACCTCCAAATTGTACAAGTTCTCATATTCGTATTGCAACCACTTTTTTACCAAAATAATTTTGTTACATTCAAACTCAATTTCTCAAAAACCATTGAAGATACCGTATTCTCTGTAATCAGCAAGTCAAACTGCATCAGGAACCATCGTCAAAATAAATATTTTAAAACATTTGAAATTGTAGAGAATTTTTTCATCATTTTTTAAATTTTCCTAGGCTAATCAATCCAAAAACCGGGCCTCAACGAACACCTCATGGATAGTATAAAATAAAATAAAAAATATACAACCGCAAGGATAAAGAAAGAGAACTAAAAGTAACTACTGCTCTTCCTCTTTTCTCAATTAGCATAATTCTTGTATGTAATTGTTAGAGAGGACCAAGACAGGTGAAATTATTATTTTTTTTGCAGCGACTAGACAGACTCGTGTTTATTCGTCTCATAAGAATGGGTTCATGTTGCCTACTGACTTCCCCGAGAGTCGACAAAACGAGTCTGTCTAGTCGCTGCAAAAATGAAATAATTTCATCTGCCTTTGTCATCTCTAATAATTGTAATATGCTACATCCTGCGCCGAGAAATATTTTCCTAACAAAAACGTATTTAGTTCTTAAACCATCACACGTATGGAATTTGATCTTTATTATCGCAACTACCAACTTAAATTGCTAGTTAATTTTAAGAATTTCTACAAAATGTAAAATTTCATGTATTCTTATACTTTTTTCTTTAACATTTTATAAGAATTCGGAAAAGCGAACAATATTATGTGCTTTAGTGTAAAAATTAACAGATAATGAATGATTAAAGAAATTTCGCGTGATCCAAACTATTTGTAGGAATTTTCCAACTTAAAGGACTTTCCTACATGTGCCGTCTTAAAATCCATTTTCTAATTGTATATAAGTACACTGCATTATTTAATTAAAGAAATCAATAAAAGTAAATGCTATTTACGCTGATTACGTTACTAATTTTCGAATAAAAAAGACATCGGTCGTGGGCAAGAAATGACCCTAATCGGACGATATTTCAGTTCCGCATGATTCCGCAAAAGTCGCTTTTTTTCAACATTCAATTGACAATTATTCATTAGGAGTTTGTCGATTTTCCCTTTGTTTCTATTTGGTTTAATGATGATTTACGTTCGTTAAATTCTTTTCACAATTAACCAAATTAATGCAAAGTTGGACAAGTCGGATAAGGTAACATTTTAACTAGCGTTCGACTCGTGTAAGTAAATTAATTTATTAATTCGTACCATTTCTTTTGTACCTTTCACGTTGAGTTCGAACTATCATCTCGTGTCATGCGGACACATTTTTTTCTCGTGTCCGATTAATTTAAAATAGACACACGTTGCATAATCTCGAAACTAGATTGTCTTTTTCAGATAAGTTTAATGGGATTTGCGATACAAACAGTGCGGTGTGACAAACGCGCGAGTCGCGACTTTCTACTACAAAATTTCCCCCGTGATGCACTAACCTCTTTCTCTAACGCGGTAAGTATGCTAAAACCGTAAAAAACGATATTTGTACAGTCTAATTGGAATTTTCGCCGATTTCAGACATAATTTTTAAGCGCAATGGAGGACATAAAGGAAGAGACTGCAAGTTTAGGATTGCTCGGAAACCTAAGTACTTTAATGGGAACTTCGGAACCGGCTTTACGGGTTTTAGTATCTTTATTATTAGGTAGAGATTTAATTAATTATATTTTAGTTTCTTCTGTAATCAGCTTCTTTATTTTCTACATTTCTAGGTTATCCTATCGCTTCGATACATAGAAAATATCTGTATGGCAAGGAACCTAATCTACAGTACCTTTATTTTATCTTCACTGGACTTGGTTTGGGATATTTTAATTATGCAAGTGATGTATTTCATTCAATTTTTGCTGTGGTCTTTACATATATCACGTTGGTATTATTCGGAGGGTCAGAAATTGCTGTTGCATTAACCTTTATATTTAATATGGGATATTTATTGACTGGTAAGTATTAAATTCTTTATACCAGCTCGATTTTAATTGTTTCATTTTTAGGTTATTATTACTCGGGTACTGATACTTACGACATCAATTGGACGGTACCTCAATGTGTTTTGGTGTTACGATTAATCAGTGAGTATTTTTTAAAAGTTCTTTTAAATGCTTTGTTGTAAGATTTAAACAAACAGAGTGCAAGTTTTATTAAGAATGTTCGATTAGTATTTTAAATAAACCGCCATTTAATAGCAATCATTTAGTGAATTAAGTTTTAATGTTGGCTATATTTTATGTACAGCGTAGGCCAAAAGTCACTAAAATTGAATTCCGTAGTTGTAGATAATTAATTATGAGGACTAAATTGGAAATATTATTTTAATTTGACTTGTGATGTAACTGGAAATCACCTACAACTTCGATATTTTAAATAAAACGTTTCGTATATTTTTTCATATTCTGAGAGAGAACAATATTCAAATTTCAAAAATGTGTAGTTTTCTACATTTTCCATGATTTTTACGAAGATGTTAATTTAAATTTGAACAATAAAATCTCAGTTCTCAAATGAGAAACAAGAATTAAATTGAAGTTGTAGTGGTTAAATAATTACATTTTCGTGTTTATACTTCTTTAATTATGTTTAAAATGGCGCAGCCCAACGAAAAAGAACGATTTCAAATTTTAATTATAGGAATAAAAATTAAAAAGATTTCGGGTTGAATTCATTTTACAGGTGTTGCCTTCGATTTATACGACGGACGGCAGCCAATTGAAACATTAAACGCTGATGGTAAGAAGATGGCTTTACAAAAGCGACCCGCGTTTTTGGAATTTTGTGGTCATCAATTTTTTCCTACCAGTTTCGTGATTGGTCCACAGTTTTCGATGAAGAGGTTCCAAGAATTCACGAAGGGCGTCTATAGTGATCAGGTAAATGTCAAATCTTGTAATTCAGCAATTGTTTATTACACTTTTACATAGCCTAACGCGATTTCTCATTTATAAAATAGTTGTTTTTTTTTTTTGCTTATTTTCGACGAATGGATGTGTTTTCTTGGTTTATTTTTTATAGGGTGACCTTACAAAACCACCTGACTCCGTTCATTACGCTTTAAAACGCTTTGGAGCAGCTGTAATGTACCTAATGGTATTCCAGTTTCTTGGCTTGTTCATAACAGACGATTATATTCTCTCTGACCAGTTCGAACAGTTGCCATTTTTGAAGAAGGCTTTCTTATTGGGAGTTTGGGGTCGGTATTCATTATATAAGTACATCTCGTGCTGGTTATTTGCTGAAGGTGGATGCATACTGTTTGGTAAGTTCCTCTTCATTATCCTGACATACAGATAAAATTCATTTGATCAAAAGGGATTACTCATAACGGTTACAATGAGAAAGGTGAAACGCTGTGGAATGGTGTAGAAAATGTTAAGATCAAAGTGTTGGAGTCTACGACACAGTTCAATCATTACATACAATCGTTTAATGTGAGCACTAACCAATGGGTAGCTCATTATGTCTACAAACGATTAAAATTTTTCAATAACAGACTCGTAAGCCAAGCTGCAGCTTTGTTGTTTCTTGCAATCTGGCATGGTTTCCACACTGGATATTACACTTGCTTCTTATTTGAATTCCTTGTGATTTACATTGAAAAAGATGTAAGTACATGTGGTTATTACTCATGTTAACTGTAATCGGGGGTATTTTTTTAGCTCACATCAATTTTGAAGACCAACCAGCCTTTGTGGACTTTCCTAAATGAAAACGCAATGGTATCTTTAACAATACACATCATACTTCGCATTTACACGTTCGTCTTCATGGGTTGGTGTTTATTACCATTTGTATTGCTTACTTTCAATAAGTATTGGAAAGTTTACGGTGCAGTAAACTATATGGGAATAATTCTTTACATACCATGGCCTTTTCTTTACGGACCTGTACTGAGGAAACTGCTAGGTCGAAAGAAGCCTCAAGAGCATCGAGAATAGCCATCCTTATCCTCTTTTCTTATGTACATTGTATTCTGCTTATCGAATTAAATTGTGATAATGATTGATGAGGGGAAAAACGTACTACATAGATAAATTTTTCTAAAACGAAAATATGGGTGTATGTGGAGTGAATAAAAACTCCGTATGCAGAAAATATCGAAGATGGTAGATTTTTTGTTTCTATTAGATTCCCTTCGTATTTACCAATCATACCAACTCTCAGATCTAAGATAAAATCTTTGACTTTTAAAAGAGCTTCTACAGGGTTTCTTGAATAATAGAACCTAATATGTGTAAATAGCAAAGGAAAAAGATGCAAAATTAAATGTTACCATTTTTTTTTTGTTTGTTGGCCCAAAACAAATGAAAATTGGCAAATAAATGCGATTACTTCGATTTATTCTTGTTTCCGAACAAAATTGTTTTATTTTCTTTACTATATATTTTACTAGGTTTGTGCTTTCGTTGTTTTATTGTAAAATACTAGTCATAAATATATTTTATTCAGGGTAAGCATTATACAGGATGTCCCATATATCGTACTATTCAAATTGATCAAATATAAAGCGAATTAAAGCAGTTTTTTAATTAAATATCTTGATTTACAGTGAATTACAAGAGATATTGTTATTGGTTGTGAATTGTCTTCTGGGCGTTACTTTGTAGGTTTTCTTACACTATAATTTTAAATATCTTCAAAAGCAGTTGATTGATACAAGTATAAGGGAACCATCATAAAGTCATGCAGTATGATATTTTAGCAATCTAAATAGATAAAAGATAAAAAAAAGATAAAAGAAATTTAAGTGCTCAGTTGTACAATGTCAAGTTGAAATTTTCTAATATAGTCATAAAAGCATAAGGTAATTTAGATTATTTTCTGAGATTAACGGAGATAAATTATTGGTCAAAATATAAATGGGTAGGATGTATATACAGAATAGTTTACTAATAATGCAACAGGTTTTAGAATAGTAGAAGGAAATGGTTGTGTTGAGTTACTTAAAAAGAAAAAAAAAACAAGAGAAAGACGAATTATTTCTTTATGTACATTCCTTGTAAATTGCGTCCAATTTTTTAGAATGTTGTAAAATATCTAGTAAGATGGTTGATATTTACGAAATAGGTTTAGAGAGACTAACTTTTTCGAAAGTACAAAACTAGTAACGTTTAAGCGCTAGATGGCGTTATAAAAAATACATGCATAAGTAGAAATTGAAAAGCGAAATCAAATTAATACTTTCAATAATAGACAGAAATTATTCCTGTTTTAAACCTAGCGAATAGAAACACCATATATAGAACTACGCCTCTGGTTTAACTATACACCGCCATTGTTAACAAGTTGTTGGAATTATTGCTCATGCAATTTTTGTACGATATTAAGTGTATCTTTAAATAAAAACTAGAGAAGTTATAATAACTTTATGGCAGTTTCAAGGGATACCAAAGCATTATTTAAATTCAAATAAAACGAGTATTTCAATATTACTACTAAACACGCCGACCTTTTTAATAAACATTCACAAATCTAGTCTCGTTAAATACAGTAAGCTCATCCTTTTCATTTTTGTTGTTGAAAGGTTATTGTTTTTCGACAAATAAAGAACAATTGCACTGAACCGAATTGTTTTATTTTGATTGTTCAAGGTTATCCCTTCTTTTTTGTTTTATTCCACTTTGACCTGTACAAGATAAGTGAATTTGTATAATCGAGTATTAAATTTGAATATTCAATGCCAAGAAATGTTGAATAGCAAATTACGGGAGTACGTCCAGGAATATAATATTTTACGAAGACGATTCAATTGATGCAGGAAGATATGGATAATAGCATCATTATGCAATGAATATTACCGTCAATGGTAATGATTGATAAGGATAAAGCTGTTGCACATTTTAGTTATAATTTACAATTTACAATTAACGGGTCGTTATTATCATTGGTTGAGTTTTCGAAGAGTTTAGGGCTATATATCAACAATTTCTTTAGATCGTAGAACCTATTTGTCGCGTGAAATAAAGGCCATGCTATGTAACTCCTTGGTTCCTAATTTAAACATCAGAAATCAAGGGTCTAATCACTCCGCCTCTGCAAGCTACGGCCATTTGCAATAGACCATTTTCATACACCGTTAGCAAAATTTATAAAGTTTTGCCTGGTTTCACGAAGTCGCTACCTTGTAATAAATTTAAGTCTGAAATGTATCTATTCCGGCTCTCAAAACAACCGGAACGGGCGGAAAATATAATTTGTTTTATACTACAAGAAAAATTATTTGTGCTTACAGTTATATAAGGCAGACACAATGTTGAAGCTCCTTGTATAATGTTTGTAAAATATTTTACATTTTTTTCTGAGAATATTTTTTCTTCTCGCAAGCTTATATAGCGGATATATGCTACGGAAAATAAAAATGAGGATATAAATACATATTTCATGAAGTTAGTGTCTATTAATACAGTGTCCTCTATATGGGAAATTTAAACATTGGCGAAGTTGTAGTTCACCCATTAAGTTTGTACAAAAGACAATAATGTAAATTAACCGAGTGAATGTTCAAACCATAATTTCTGTTTTGCTTCTTTAAGAGAAGCTGACAAATATTACCACGAAAATATTTATGCACATATACAGGATACTAGGGAGAAATTGAATTTTTAAAAGCGGGCTGTTTTTGATAAATTTGTTAGTAGTTTATTATACGCCGATTCTGGATCGCCAATTTGTGAATCGTCATAATTAGCTTTATTTTCCTATTTTTAGAAGTTAAAACAACTTCTATAGCTTAACAATTTAACGGCCTGTAAACGCTACAAAAATTCGTGTTAAAACCCTAATAATTTCCTTGAAAATGTTGTATTTTTAAGCATTTATACCAAATTTTATTGTATTTTTTTGTGAATGTATATTGCTACTGTTCCAAATAAAATAATTCACATCCAATTTCCGATATTTCCAACGTCAGTAATATAGATCTAGTAAAAATGTCACTAATCTAACGATTTCACGGGCCGATCTAGTGGCTTTTCTAATTTTAACGTGGTGGCACTGCTCTCCCAACCGCTACTGCCAGTTAGCCATTATTTTCTTTTTCTAAAGATTACAATAAAAATTGAAAATTAAAAACGTTTTTAATTTTGTGCTATGTGAAAGGGAAATTATGTTGATATTTAACAAAAGTAGTCTATCATGTGCCGGTTCTGGACCGCCAATTTGTGAACCATCATAATTAGCTTTATTTTCCTATTTTTAGTGGTTAAAACTACTTCTAGAGTTTAACAATTTAACAGTCCGTAAACGATACAAAAATTTGCGTTAAAACACCAATAATTCCCTGCTAAATGCATAAAAATGGTTATACTTTTGAACATTTATACCAAATTTTATTTATAAATTTATAATCATGATTTTGCACGTTCACAAGTTAAAATTGCATAAAAAACTGAATTTATTTAATCGCCACCAAATTGTGAAGCAATATATACCACTCATATTTACTTAGTTTTCTACTTGAATTTAACACAAATAACTTAAAAAACACATAATTATTAGCATAGCTACTCGTACATTAACAAAAAATACAATCAAATTTGGTATTATCTTTAAAAATATAACATTTTCAAGGGAATTATTGGCGTTTTAACTTGAATTTTGTACCGTCTATAGACTGTTAAGTTGTAAAAGTATTTTTAACTTCTAAAAATAGTAAAATGAAGCTAATTATGACGATTCATAAATTTCTGGTCCAGAACCGGCATACAATACACTACTAACAAATTTTTCATATATAGCCCACTTTTAAAAATTCGATTTCTCCCTAGTATCACCTTTTCTTAAAGAAGCAAAACATAAATTATGATTTGATTATTCAATTATTCAGTTAATTGTATTTTGTAAAAACTCTAATGCACTACTTCTGCTAGTTCCATCGAACGATACGTGGCTGAACTACAAGTTTGCTAATGCTTGAATTGCAAAATTAAAGATAAATGCAGATGTTTATTTCTGCTAGTTCTCTCTAACGGAAGGTAGCTGAACTACAACTTCGCTAATCTTTAAATTGCAAAATTCTAGATGACACTGTTAATAATGAAATATGTATTTACATCCTCATTTATATCTATTATTATTAAATAGTGTTAAAGAACTTTATCACTAGTGGAGGTTATTATTTTTTATAGGATTTACTGTTATATTTTAGTCTTTGATAACAGCCTCCATATTTATCATTATATTTTAGAATTTCGTCTTTTCAAATAAACTTATTTAAAGACAAGGTTTTGTATTTTTTTTTGTAATAATTACTGAATATTTTGCTGTTTTGGTTTTGTTTGAAATTGTCGTATTGGTTAATTAATTTTCTATCTTTTCCAAACCAAAACATTTCTCAAAAGTATTTACATATTTGCTTCTAAATAACAATAAATAAATAAATAAAACGCTCATCATTTTTGAATTAATACAAACTTTATTTCATCATTCCAAGAAATACAACAAATTCCAATACATTAAGACAAAAACATTTACCTTAAAAATATCGAAGAAAAGTATTTAAAAAAAGTTCAATGACTATTCATGAATAAATATCAAAGCCGTTGAATAATTTAATTCATATAAAAAAATCCAATATGTTATTTTTATTTTTCCTTTTATGTTTAAACACATAAAGCAGACTTGCTTCAAGATTTATTCACATATTCTAGATCCTAGATGAATGTTAAAAATATTTTAAAATTAATTCTAAAAACGAAAACCACTAGGGCGTTAGAAATAATGCAAGGAGATGAAAAGAAAACAGTAGGAACAATAATTAATTAAAAGAAAAATTGATTAGCAATTGTCAATTAATTAAAAGTTACTATTTTCATTTAATCATGCTATAAAAATAAATTAAAATTGAATTAGGAAGCAGGCATTTATGTTGATATTTACGTATTAAAAACGACAAACAAAAAAAAACTTTTTTTAGTTAGGGATTTTCAATCAATACGAGACGTACTCGTCTTTATTTGCAGAGATTTTTTTTTTGCCATTCAGAGGAAATGCTGGTTCATATTGGTGGCATCGTACAGGATACTGTTGGTGGTAAGGACATTGTCGGCAAGATTCATGGTGGTGGGTTTTTCCAGGATCTAAATATGCAAAAGTTGGGGAAATAGGGTAAAAAGTTTATGCATTGAGAAAAGAAGTTAAGAGTTTATATGGAAAGCGAGATGTATAACCTATATCTTGAAAACGAAATCATTTACAAAAAAAAAACAAGATGTGGCAAAAATGCTGTTTGGTGTAATAGTAGTAAAATGACACAATAACAAGTGTCGGCAACCTTTGCATCACACAAGTTTAATTAACTAATCCGGGACGGTCGTTTCGAGGACTATTCGCGTCCGTCCCGGATTGGTTGATTAAACTAGTGTGGTGCGGAGGTTGCCGATACTTATGTGTTGTTTACCATACTACGCCACAGTCTTTGCTATCATTATTTAGTAGTAGTAGTAGTCTGTGCACTGAAAATATATTTTTAAAAGCACGAATTTTTTCCATAATTTTATTTTTTACGTGAAAACATGAAATGCGTCACTCTTAGTAAATTAATTAAATAAAAAAAAAGTTATGGATAAAATTTTATCACCTATTCGAAATGAGCACAATTTTTTTTTCATACAAAAATAGAAATGCAATTCCTTGTACTTTATTGAACATTTAATTTATTAATATTTATTTATTAATTTTAGCAATATTTTGTGATAACATAGTTCAAAGGTTTGCAACATAATCACGATTTGGTTTCCCCCCTGAGAAATAAACTTTTATTAGTTTTTATTTCATCATTTTCATGATATACGTTTTCCTACGAACAGAGGAAGGAAAGTCGAGAGTTAAAAGAGAGAAGAAAAAGGGGTTCAGGATACGGAAACAGTTAAAGTAACATAATTTAAAAAATAACACGATGTAATAAAATATATAAAATCCTTTTATGCTGGGAGTGAATTTCTTTAAAACTAAATCATAACTCTAATGTGGTAAATGTAGTTGCGATCACGAACCTCGAAAACGTGCGTCGAATTATCTCCGGGTTGCATATCGAACATCTCTTCCGGATAGATGTTGACGTTGCTGATGCTTCCCTGGTTACCTTCGAGATCTATCACTTCTCCGTCGAACTGCAGATTCGAGCCGAAGACGTCGTTCCCGAACGACAAGCTTTGATGGAGGTCAACTTTGAAAAATAAAAAGAAAGGGAAATAATTTTTTGGTTAAAAATAGTATGTACAGGTTGACAACTTAAACTCCTTTAATCGTTCCACATTCAACATAGAAAGGGATACTTTGGTGGGGATATTGGAGCAGCTTACTTTCCTAATATGAATATTTCAATCGAAAATAATCCAAGCGAAAAAAAAAAACGGAATTAAATTACCTTTATTCTTAGAGTCGCCAGCTTCCGTGAGATCGAAATATTCGATTGGATTGGGATTTTGCGTGGACATCGTGGGGTTTCCCTGGTTCTCAAGGACGTTCGTCGCTGTCATATCGGCAGTAACTTCGGCGTTGGATAGGGTTTGACTAGCTGTAACTTAAGTAATATTATTCTGTTGTATTTTATTTAATAGAACAATTTCACTTGTTGGAGACTTGAATTGGATTGGTAAAATCGGCAAACAATTCTCAACCTTTTGGCAGATAGATTTCAGACATGAATGGGGCGATGGGAAGACATTGAGGTAGATGTCGGTTGAAAATTTACATATAATTAGTTAGATATTGTTGTAGATGCGTTTTTGCTGGTATTTGCAATAAAATCTCCTTTGGATTCATTAGAATCCTCCAGCGGAGTTTTCACAAATTTGATCTCGAAATTTAAAATTTTCAAACGCTTACCTTGATTATTCTGCGAATTCACCAAGTAACTATCCTGAACCAATCCTCCCGAACTCGGTCCCGGGCTCTCGACGTCCATGCACATGTTCCCGTCCTTCCCACAACGTTGGATGACCGTAGCCACAACGGGGATCTTGATCTGGACGGTGCTGCCGGTCGGTTTGCCTGCGGAACGAAAAAAATCAGACGTCAAAAGGTTATATTGTCCCATAATGCTTTCGGAAGGGGAACCATTTTCGCCGATGCTTCCTGGGTCTATTTCCGGCTTGCTGGCGATCGCGTCGTGTCCTTCCTTCGGAGTGATGGTAATCTGGCCGTGTTTCTTCAGGTCTTCGGCGGTGGCCGGGACCAACATCTGGATTGTTTTAGAAAGATTGATTTTGAGCGGGAAAATTATATGTGCGTTGAGAATTAATTCAATTTTGAGATTTGCATTGTTATTAGTTAATTGGTCATAAAAAAAGTACGAGGACGTCACAGACAATTGGCATTAAAATTGAATAAATTCTTAGTAAAAAAAACTCTTAAAATGATAAAAGTTAAACGTATCTGCATTTTTTTTAGCAAAAACTATTGCCTATTGGTTGACGTTGAACATTTTTGACTGGCAAACACAAAAGTATCGACACACTCCACACAAGTTTATTATTTTATTTATTTAATGAATTAATCCGGGACGGCGTGGGATTCTCATTCTCAATCGGAGGCCGAATTTCTGACTTTTGAACATCTGAATTGGATATTTGTCTTGTTCTTCTATGAGGCAGAGATTGGCCTCTATGGCAGCGGCAACGGTTAATGCATTATATATAGAGAGCCGTTTCTATAGCAGCACGAACCGATCCGGTTTTCGTCGCTTCGTGAGAGAGGGTTAACAGACGTTCGGTATATTGAAGAGATTATAGCACCTTATGTGGTAACGATATAGCAATATATTCATTATTAGAAATTAAGAGAGAGAAACGTTTATTTATTTGATGCATTTCATTTCAGACTTTCTGTTTGAAAACATGAAAGGAATTATAATTAACTCAGGCTTAAACAGCATAAGGTTTTTTTTTTTATTCGAGGTCTGGTCCCAAAATTAAATCCAGAGCTGAGAAGCGATCGATGCACTTAAGTATAGATAGTATGTTAGTACATAAACACCATATACGCTGATCCCACGTTACTTTTCTTTAAATTTAAATAAAATAAAAAACTTTTTCTTTTAATTTGTGTGTTTAGCTATTTACCTGTTTATCTCCGGCGGCTAGCACTCTAACCAACACGGGTATCCCGTTTAGCGGTCTCAAGAGCGCGAACGGCGTCTGATTCGTGGCCAAAGCGTGCTGCATCGCCGCCGTATTGATTGGATCTACCAGGACGCCGTTCGTGTACCGGATTCTGGGTGCCCCGCCGTTCGACGTGCTAGGCCCCTGCATATCGCCGTGCTCGTACTGTTCGTGATTTCGCAGACCCATGCGCTTCTGGAACTCCTTGCCGCAACTTTGGCACGTGTAACGCGGCTTATCGGCGCGCTGATGCGCCTAAGCGGAACAAGGAAGAGACATCGCGTTTCGATATTCGATAAATAATTTGACACGGGTGACACTTACTTTCAACTTGTGACACATGAGGTTCGACATCTGATTGAAGCCTTTCGAGCAAACGTCGCATTTGTAAGGCCTTTCGTTCGTATGGGTGAAGATGTGGTTCCTCAGGTTGCCTAGATGACGGGAGGAAAGATCGTAGTATTAATGTAGGAGCATAAATCTCATTAAGTACGGAATAAATTCACTTATATTCGCTGCAAATTCCGTGCTTAAAGAAGTGCTAGTCGAGAGATTTTTATTGATTGGTTTAAAATATGTTTCCTTCATGAAGCTAGGCAACATCTCTGTGATGATAATTTTCATGTTTTTTTAATGGATGACGTGCCAACTTGTCCCATGTATAACTTAAGATCCGAAGAGAGTAGGGTACTTTGTAATTTTTTTGACAGCAGGATCAAGGAATTACTAAAGCTTTAATAAAATGTATAAAAATGTTTTCATTGAAGACCTCATTTTCGAAACAGACGTGGACTTGAAACGATACTGGAAAGTATTTGACATAGAAGATGCAATATACATTGCTGCTAGACCTTGGAACAGTATTCTAGCGAGCACGTTATAGAAACGTTAATAAACTGTAGCTTGCCGAAGATGTGGCTACAGCATAGAAAGAAAACTCGGAAGCTAACAATTTGCCTACGAAACCTTTGTAAGAGCGCTTGGATATGAATAAATTAAAAAAACATTAAATTGTAGATGGCTCAAAATGGATAAACAAAATTAGGGATACATTTTACCTGACGATGAAGTAATTAGTTACATTTTACAAGCGTTAGAAACAAATGAGAACAAGGATTATGAAGGTAGGATATCTGGAGGTATTACGTACACCGTATGTCACGGGAAAGTCGAGAATAAGGAAACGACGATTATTGGGGAACATGAAAATCAAGAGGAAGCTGAGTTTGGTTTATCAGTGTTAAAATTCGTAAACTTGCAAGACAGGGGGCTGTAAAAAAATTAAACAAAGGAAAGTCAGAATTTTTCAAAAAATACTTTCATTATTGTAATAAAATATGTTTATTATTTGTTGACGATTTATTATTGACGGCTTCTCAATTTTCGAGGATTTTACCAAAATAAAACATAATGAATTTATTCCAGGTATACACAATATGTAGTGTGGCTTACGAGTTTACAACTAAATTGATGCCCTGAAATTATATTTTTTTCATATGATCTCAACTGTAGAATGGAATTACATTGAAATTAAACTGCACCCGTTTATTTCCTTACCTTTCTGATGAAACGCCTTATTGCACAGATGACAACGATGCGGCTTATGTCCGGTATGCGTCTTTCGGTGCGATATCAACGTGGAGACGCGATTGAATGTCTTCTGGCAGATCTCGCAGATGTAAGGCCTCTCGGCCGAATGAATAGCCCTATGCTGGGAGAGGGTAGACATTTGCCTGAACGCTGCACCACAATACCGAAGTAAGATGGTCGTTTTAATAAGGATATCGATAGTTTTTGGCAATTGGATTATTGGGTTGTCGTTTGGAAAGCTTGTAGCGATTTTTATTGGAGGGGAAAAGAAAAAAGTTAAAAAAAAAATGTTATTAAAGGAAAGGAACATAACGCGTGCGTATCTTAGAAATTTAGTTTCGTGGGAAAAGATAACTTTTTAACACAAATTCGTTTTGTCACACCCCATATGCAAGAATTAACATCAACTTTACTGGAGTATTTCAGAAATCGATCAAAATATGATAAATTTCACGACAAAACTTTCCGAAGTAACAGAGAATTTAACCGCGAAAAATCGCTACAACATCCAGATGCTTTTACCTTTTCCGCATACATTGCATTGGAATTTCCGTTCATCAGTGTGAGTCGGGAGGTGTCTCATTAGGATGTATTGATGGCCGAACTCTTTGGAACCTAGTGGGAGGGGTAAAGAATCGACAGGATATTGAATGGTGACTTTTAGGAGAGATTCGGGACGTTTCTCGCGATGTCAGAAACAACAAATGTACGGATAGATCCTTCCAATCACAAAAGAACAACTCGTATTCGCGCTAAAAGCATCTTAGAACCGGTCAATACAGGCATCAACGTAAATAATTGAATAAAAGAAGCGAAGTAAATGGACAACCGGAGACGGTGAAAAGGTGACCTGACTTCTCTTTCTTCTTTTTGATATCTTCAGTTTCCCCGATGTTTTCAGCTTCCTTGGTTTCTTCGTTCTATCATACTTCCCACTGTCATGAAACTCAATTAGGACGTCAATTGGACCTCGGGTTATTTACACGGTTCATTTATCACGGCATCGGCTTCAGACGGTTTTCCCTTCATTTCGCGGTAATTAATAATATTTCCTGACGAATCTGGACGCGTAAAGCGAGACTGGTGGGGTATGATAGGGAGAGAGAACGAAAATATTTGATATATTAAATCCTGAGGATGAAAGCTGCGGTCAGAAAGACGGATCGATAAGCTCCTTAGAAAACGCATTATAGCGGGGAATTGTTTTAGCGAAAATATTAGCTCTGCAAACAGGGGGAAATGTATGTTAGTTTGGGATTAAAGAATTCGAAGGATCGGGACGCTTCGGCATAGAAATTTGGATCGTTTTGATTGATAAACACAATTTTGGGGCTATAGATCACACAATTGGAAAAGAGGACAAAAGGACACATGAGGAAGACGTTCTTAGGATCGGAAGGGTCTATTTCGGTAAAATGTTAACACTTATAGTCTACAAAATGTTGTAAACATATCGAAGTGAGAATAAACAAACGCAAATGTTCTAAAAGCGAACTAGATGTCGACAAGAAAACATTAGCAAGTGATACCCACCGATTTGAATGAAACTTTGTGGGGGGTAATTTTTGTAGATGCCCATTCTCACATTTTCGGGGTGTAGCGCTACGTAGCCTCACGCTATTTGCATTAATACCTCTGAAACTATGGGATATATTAAATCAATTATATTAGTAAAACCAAGAAAAATATCGACATTTCAGTATTCGCCGATGGAAGCCGTATACCGGGTTATTCCCGTTATTCGAGACTAAGTATTAGGTCTAAATTATTCGAGTTTTATTTTTGGAGTCGATGGGAGCCTGCTAGAGATACATTTTCAAATTATTTTCATAATGTACAGGTATACGAAAAATTGACTAACGTATACAAGGTGTTCAATAATTAATAATTAAGATTAAATAATAAATTAAATAAAAAAAAAATAACAAAATTTAATTTTTGGTGAGTATCAATTACCGCTGTTTGCTTGTCAGATATAATGTTTAGCAAAAAATATTGAGAGTCTCATGTAGACGAAAACTAGGCACTAGGTAATTAATTATCCTGTAAAGTTACGAATATTTTTAGGTTATGCATGTAATTTATTTCTCTAAAGCTCACTACACTACGCTACACCAAATCTACGATTTTGCATGGACGTACAGCTTTTCAAATCACTCACATATTCCACATTGCCAGACTTTTGTATGCTTGCCATCTTGTACTTTGTACTTGACAAAATGCGAAAGATTTCCCTCGGGTTTAATGTTGGCGGCACTCTTGTTCCCGTACGGATCGAAGTTGATCTTCGGATTGAAATTATTCGTATTGATCAGCTGATTCAGCTGCTCGTCGCTGAATGGGATGTTAAACGAGGAATTATCGGGAATCGTAACGGTATTTCCGATGTTGTCGACGATCTCGAACTCGTTCGCGTTCGCGTTGGAAAACTCTTCCATCTCGGCTGGCGTGAACAGCAGGATGTCGTCATCTTTGACGATCTCTTCTTTGATTATCGGCTCCCTAAACAACCCGTTGCTATTCCGGGTGAAAAAAACATGCGGATCAAATATTATCCATAATCGAAATATCGAAGGACCGTATTCGATTGAGAGTTTTGTTTTTAACGATTATTCAACTATTCGCGAGGCGAAAAAACGAATGCGGTTTTGCACGTTTTTGTTTGTGCGAAAATAAAAGATGCATTTGATGTTTGTCAAACGTCTCTGAAAATGTTCCGCGAATTTGACTCGGGCTCTACGGGAAATCGGCGTAAAAAACTTACCTTTTCGTCTGCGATACCTCGTCGAGATTGTCGAAATCGAGATCGGTAACTGTGAACTCATTTTCAGCCATTCTTTCGATGAATAACCGAACGTCAAACCTGCTAGCTGTCCTGAAAGTCCGTTAGCTGTGACGCTGATCAGTGAAAAAACGCTCAAAATGGCGGAAAGGACAGCTTGTTGACTGCACTCGAATCAGTATAACCTCTTAAAAAAGGGTAAAGCTTCTCAAATCAATCGAAGAAGATACAGTGAGGTATTCTAAAAATCTTGGAATTTATTTTAGTATCAATACTAACCTGTAACGTTACTTCTAGTAGACACAGATTAAAAGTTTATTTTTTCATTTTGATATTCACTTGACTCAATATTCTCAGCAGTTTTAGCGCCATCTTTTATTATATGATTTTAATTTAATTTAAATTGGAAAGCGAAATAAAACTAAATCTTTTACAAAAATTTCACTTTATTTCCCCATGTTAACAGTCGAGATACATCGATCTTACGTAATAATTCGTTGATTTATATAAATCTAATTAGACATATATTTATACAGTAGATAATAATATATAGTTTTCTTGATGTTGGTATGAATGTGAAATTGGCGTGGAATTCAAAATACACAATATGTAACAGAATTAAGGTATAATTTATGATCTTATATTTGATATCACGTTTACATCTCTGTCATTTAAGTACATTTTCGTTTTTCCTTTCACTATTTTGATTTTAATTTCCCTCTCCATTTTTTTTTATATATGCGATTGTTATTTGTTGCATTTTTTTTTTCTAAATTGAATGCGTAGAAGAATCGATACAGGTTATGGTCGGTGTTGATGGGCGCAGTGTTACTAAATCGTCGTGAAAATTTGTGCGTGCTGTTTGGTTAACGGCTTGGCTGTACAGATCGTTCAAAAAACCATAGAATATAGGAAAATGTTTTAAAATAGATTTTTTTTCTGGGATTTTAATCAACCATTGCAATTGATTATGAGATGTGGATATGTGGCGATTATTTGGAGTAATAATTGTGACAGTTTACGCCTAGTACACTGTAAAGAGGGCGGAAAGAGCATGAGATCTTTTTAACTAATAGCAAATCACGTCGGAAGTTCTATTTTTTAAGTGCACTCTTGCCAAAAGGGAAAAATTTCAAAACGGAATATAAGCAAAAAAAAGGGTACACACTGTAAGGGGGCCGAAAAAAGCACTGCATTTTCTTTTTATTACTCAAAACGAAACCTCTCTCGCTTCTACATCCGCTTTTCATATCTCATTTTACCCTCTTAAACAAACCTTCTACTCCATGCCATGGTTTCTATTTCCATTCTACATTTCAGACTTTCATTAAGCAAGGACACAAGGAACCAACGCTCATTAAAGCATCCTTAAAGAATACCGGCTGCAGTATAGAGAGTAAAAAAGAAAGCTCATTCCGCGCAGGCAGCCAACTGGGAAAATAATAATAATAACCTGGCATGGGCTGCGGTACAGTCAGAAGCCTCCTCGAAACGCGACGATTTTTATATTTTTACCACCGGGGAGATGTTGACATCGTAACGTTGGCCGTAAACTTGCCGTGTAATTATTAAAAACAGAAATAAAAAGAAATTGGGGTTGAAGAAACGCAGATAATAGGTGTAACCGTTACCTGTAATAATGATACAGATATTTTGTAAATAAAGACTGCATAATGTGAGCGTAAAAGCGCCATGAAACCGAATTAAATTCCTAAATTATGCTCTCGTGGGAACTTTTATTATTTTAGTTTAGTAGCACTGCTAGAACGTATCGTAGAATACGTTGTTTAGTGATTTTAATTTGGTTTCTAAATTCTTGTTTCATTCTATCTTTTGTTGTCTATATTGTGTTTTTAATTAAAAAAGTAATCTATGCGAGAGAAATGTTTTAAGATTTAATTTTGTATAT
The DNA here is from genome assembly GCA_902654985.2 of Oryctes borbonicus. Classification (NCBI taxonomy): domain Eukaryota; kingdom Metazoa; phylum Arthropoda; class Insecta; order Coleoptera; family Scarabaeidae; genus Oryctes; species Oryctes borbonicus. The sequence continues at coordinate 2,514,739 of LR736874.1, forward strand.
CATGGAAACAATAAAAAAGGACAATGATTCTTTTGATTAGATCTTGTTAAATCTAAGAAGATTTGATGAATTTTTGATCTTTTTCTTTCGCGTAAAATCCTTTATTAAAACGAGTTGGTTCTTTGAATAATAATGGTTAGTATCCGTTTTCCTAACAGGGTCTTAATAAAATTGAAATCATCCAATCACATGATTGTGCTTCATGAAATAAAGCTAATAAAAATGTATGTTGTAATGTGTTTCATGCGATTTAACGTCTAGTAAATTCATAGTGGAAACGTTATGAGGTGTGTGTGTGTGTTTGAAAAGGCGAATCTTATTGAAATTAAATATTTCGTAAGTGTGAATGTGGAGCATTTTCAAATAATTTTTTTGGACAATACAAAGCAGAATTAATTTCAGAAAGATGTATTATTTTTCTTTAAAATAAAATACAGTTTGTGTATGTTTCATCTTTCGTAATTTTAAACCCAGGCGTAAATTACAGTCTTTGACACTCAAATTTTAACTTCCCAAACGATGCAATTTGGGTACATTAATAATTAGACAAAGAAACACAACTCTTTTCCTCCTTTCCATTCGCAAACAACGTCTTACATTCGTTTACTTTAGATTTCTAATGATTTAGATGCAAGTAGAATCGTATAATCTTTTTTGATTTTCGTATTTGCGAGCTCGACACGACTCTTTTGCTTCCGTAGAAGAGAGACATTTTTCTTCTTGTAAACAGACGGTTTTCCTCTTCGTTTGACACACACACGTTTCTTAGTTATAATTAAGTTTCGATAAGTGCGGTTTTCACAACAGAACGTTCCCGAGCAGTATCAGATAAAAGCAGACGACGGTCTGGATCCTGTTGGCTCGATTCGTGTCCTTGATTGCGGTCGTCAGAGCCTTTTCACGTTCCTTGAACAGGTTCTTCGCTAACATCCGCATCTTGGTGATTTTGTCGTCGAAGATCGCCGCGGACGAATTCGCGGGGGCGTTCACGTTGCAGTAGTTTTGGTCGCAGCAGGATACGCACATCTGGAAATAAGAAAAGAAAATCTTTTCATTCGAAATACGTTTCTTCGTCAAATTCAACCTCACTTTTAATTGTTAATGGCGCCTTGTTCAAATATTACATACAGAGGGCGATACACATTGCAACCCCAAATTTTTGACAATTTAAACCGCAACACGGATAATCCATGGCGTAGTGAACATAAACCGTAAGCGGTTTATGTTCACATTTTATTATATTAGACGTAAACGTCAAGTTCTACCGAAGAAGTTGTAGCTGCTGTTGGAAGTTCGGCGTAATGTAAACTGTGTAGAATTATGCAGGTAATAAGTCATGTAGACTCATGTAAAATAATCAAGCGTAATTTACGCTACATGAAATGCAAGCAACGGTAGCAAATAGCAAGTTAACGCTGATATGCAAATGATGTTAGGTATAAGACGTTGAAGTTAATATTATTAGTAACTCCAGCGTACGAGGATAACTTTTTGCTGGGTATTAAGACTCTACTGCGATGTTAACGGGAAAATAAAGGTTGACGTGTGAAAATATTACGTTAATTTTTGTATATTTGTTAGTTTTTTTATACTTGTCAGTTTATGTGGAACAGCAAAGTAATTATTTTTATTCATGTATCTCAGTTAAATATAAATAAGGAGATTTACTCTGCTCTTTGTTTGCGTATCGATATGCATCCTTTGCCAGAGAGACGTTTGGCAAATTACATTTTGTTTGGTATCCAAGTGGTAAACAGTTTAGTTGATAGCGTTGCTGAGTACGATGCAGATTGTAGTTCGTCAACGTTTCGTACACCACACACCGCTTTTCGAGGTGGATTTTCGACGTACTGATATTTCAGTTAGCGCTCCATTTGTTGGAATTTCCCCCGCGATTAATATATTATAAGCGGTAGGCTATTTCCTTTATGGTTCAGCATGTAATTTTTTTCTGAAAAGATTAGAAGCAGTCAACAGAGCTATTCCATTATGCTTGGGAGCTATAAATTCCACACCGATAGACACCATGTATGTTGAAATCAATGAAATGCCGTTTCCTTTCCTGCGTAAAACGAATCGCAGATCATCTCTAAATGCTGCAAATTAAATGTTCATAATCTAAGCTATAAATATTGGTCTAAGAGGATATCCGCCTCTTCTGACAGCATCGTCTATAGATACGACAATAACACGCTACCCTTCAAATCCTTACATCGTAAGCCCGTGATACTTTTTCCCAGGTTATCGGAAGACATTCACTCGAACAAATTAGTATAAAATGAAATTGCTGAAGAATTCCTGCTAGACCCCAAAAGTACAATACAGTAAAGGATATGCGCTTACGAAAGAAGCCAGTATTTTTTCTGCGGAGGCAACGGCAATTAAACGGTTGACGGAAGCCATACTCCTGATGAATAATGACAACTTTGCTATCTTCACTGATTCTCTGTTTTCAAGAGTCCCCAAAACTTCAATTTCTCATCATCCCCACTTATGTGAGAAATGTCGTTGTTAGATTTTAGTCTGAAACAACGCGACCAGACTTTAACTTATATTTGGATAAAAGGCCATTTTAGCATTTCGTTTAATGAGGAGGTCGATAGACTAGCTAAAGCAGAGTGCAGTGCCGAGGATATTTTAGAAGACGTCGCACTAACCGACCGGCTCCGGATGTAAAGCGTGTCTCATGTTAGTCCTGATGTCCATTCGGGTTGTTAGGTATTCTGTTATTTACATGTACTTATTTACAAATATGTACATATATGTTTGTAAGTGGCTGATGGTACATCACCAAGATCAATAACAACAATATAAGCGGTGTTTGCTGCGGAATATCTGCCGATGTGGGCCCCGAGCATTGTTGTATTTTGTTCTGTTTATCAATTTTAGCGATTTTTTATTAATAGACCATTTCAATTGAATACCAGTTTATACAGCTTTGATACCCTCTAAAAGAATCCACAGTGCAGTTAGATTGGAGAAGTAGAATAGCAGGGATAGAGGTGGCTTTCTACAGCTTCATTTCGAATTATTAAGAATTCTATGATGTAAAATGTTATTTTTATGTACTTCGGTCGTTGTTTCCGCAAAATTCCACGTATTTCACGTGCAATTACCATAAAAAGGAAAATAAAAACATGGCAGTAATGTAAACAGTGCAAGAAGGTAAAATACTCTTTACGAACTGACTCGAAAGTAATGTAAATAAAGCGTATAAAAATGCGTTAGAAATGGGTACAGGAGTAATTAATTTTTTCCATCTGAAAATTTCCCAGATTTCCTTACGTAAGTATTATTCTTTATTCTTCAGTGTTTACCCATATTCGTTTTAATTAAAAGAAAACGGACCTCGTAATTAGATTGTTACTCTAAAAAAATTGCAGAATAAATGTAGGCAGTAAAAACCCGGTATTTTCTAACGTGGTTGATTCTCGTATACGGTTTGTTTCTTATTTGTTAGCATTTAATTTATGCAGGGGGCTTCGCATATTCCGCTTACTAAAATGAATAATTCGCTTTCCCCATGAAACGGGCGAGCCTTTAATCATGAAATGATTAAAGCAAATAGCTTAGCTAAAACTTGCAAATCAAGTGCTGAATCATTCATCGAGGTAAAGTGGAATAGTTTTCGCTAAACTTTCAGATTCATCTAGAGGTTATGGCATGCATAGTGCCGAGGGATGCTTACACTGAAGTTAGTCTCTTATTAACGTTGTCTCTGGGTGGTTTTCTAAGTTATTTATACGCAATGAATGTTGTCGGACAAATCATCACTTTAAAAAGCACAGGTCTCTTGCAACACGAGAATATTGTACCTAATTCAGAATATCCCTCGATACAGCAAAACGAAGTACGAAAATATGAAAAAATGAAGAATACGATAAAAGCGGAGAATCAAGAATTTCCCTCCGCTTCTCTTTTCCAGAAAGAGACGCTGAAAAAGTGAAAAGGCCGTAGCGAATACAACATGAATGATTGACTTTACGTTCTATATCCTCCTGAGAATGTGTACTCCCCTTTGTGCCACCCCCGCTTATTTTCTTTTCGCGTATACACAAACGCAGATTCACGTCCAATTCGGAAAGGTTTTTTATGGTAACAGCAGCCCCATTTACCAGGAGCCGTACGCTTAGGGGTGTCGTTGGAAGCATAAAAATAAATCTGAATAGATGTTGAAGAGGCAGCGGAGGAGCGGGGCTATACTGCGTATTTCTTAGATGTATAAGGTTGTTCAAAAGAAACGTGCATTTTAAAACAATAATACACTGAAAAAAAGTAATGTCGTCAAGGAAAATCTGGTCGATCCAACAGTTTTAGCTATGACTCTCGGCGGGTAATCGTTTTTTGCACATTGGAAAATTGTAGTAGGCTTTACGTAAGAATTTTAGGATGTTGTATATACCTGGATTTTTCTTGTGTCTACGGTATACAATGCTAATGCTACAATGTTAGATACAAAAAACAAATTTTACAAAATGTTGTACCTACTATTAAAGGCTAGCTGTGTCTTGCGTATTAAATTCGGTCATACATTGAGTATTTTTTCTAAAAAAGAACCATCTCGAATGTAACATTCTTACGAATAACCCTATACCTCATTGTTGGGCGCGAAAATGGGGACTTGAAACCAGGGAAAAACGGTAGGGAGGGGATGATAAAGTGCTCGGGTACGTCTGGGATGGTGGAATGATGTGGTAATATGAAAGCGGAAATATGAGCGATATTAGTCTTTTCGAAATGGTAATGACACCAATCATATTTCTCGCAATGTGCTTTTCCTGTTATTTGCTTATCGACTTCGAGAGAATTCGAGGCGGTGTGGGGGCTATTTTTCTTCGCTTTTCTAGCGTAAAATTCGGAGATTTCGAATTCGGTTTTGCACCTTAGGAAGGAGATGGATTTACTATTTTTGGGCTATGCTAAAATGCTGGTTTGATGAATGATAAGCATATAATTGGAAAAGTAGAAGCGTTGAAATAATAGAATCAGTGTGGATAAGTTTTATAGCTAACGGAATATTAATTTTAATAAATTTAAGCCATCAGGATACAACAAAAAATTGTTTTTGTTAATGGTTTTTGGTTCACGCAACAAATTAATTTGTTGGAAATACAGATTAAATTAAATTAACACTATCTCCATGTCAAAATTGTTTAGGTGAGTTTATTCAACCGCGGTATTTTTGCATTATCCTCCTTCGTTAAAATAAGGAAACGTGGTGGGTTGGATTGTGACAGATTCATTTCTAAACTTGGCGTAATGTGTAACGAACGAGTAGTACACAGATGGGTGTTGCAGTAAAGTCCAAGCTTCATCTGAACAAAGGAAAAGTTCAACTCTTTTTTTTAACATCATGCGGAATCATTTTATTACAATTTCATTTAATTTGCAATCAGTCCCGTTGTAATTAGCGATCAACGTAGATCAGCATCGCTACAGTGCGTTGTGAATTTCAACAAAGAAAAGAAAAATGATTTGTGATTCTTAATACACGATTAGCGGTAACTTGATATTTTTAACACAAATTCAACGCGTCTGTTTTTCTAAGTAAGTTCAGTTCGAAGCGAGACCTGGACGATGCAGTGTTGGAGATTTTGGGGGTTGATATCATCAAAATGAGGATGCACTGAGAATGTCTAATAAAATTTACCACTTGAGTATCCACTTCTACGCAACCAACTTTGGATCGTTGGCATTCCTTATCCGTGGTACACTTCTTGTTGACCAGGACGCTGGTGCCTTTCGAGTCCATTATGTGCAGAGTGTGGCAGAAGGTTTCGCCTGAAAATGAAGAAAATTGCAATCAATTCTTGTCGTTTTTTAAATATATATTTTGATTTTTTCGCTATGATCTTTCGGTCTAGTAATATATGGATTGCTGAAAAGCCTCACGCCTTGGCATGAAGATGGTGTCATTAATTAAAACACAGTCGAAACGAAAATCCGCTCTAAAAAAGGTGAAGAATTCGAATTAATACATCGGATGGTGATGTATTAATTCGTTATTCGTTAATTCGTTAATGAATTCGTCCACAGATCTCGCTCCCAGCGACATAGTTTCTGTTTGCTGCTCATAGACGCCTGTTTCGCAGAACAAGATGCCAACTACAATTTCAGCAGATTAAAGAGATCAGAGAGAGAGGCATCGTCGAGAAAAGTGTATAGATTTAGAAGGGGACTATGTTGAGAAATATAAATGAATACGGACACTTTTCAGAGCATCCTCGTATGATCATTCAAAAGCGCTGAATTACTGTCATCAACATGGTTTGAGCTTGAAAGTCGTAACTGTAGTTGACGTCATAAATTAAACTTGCCCATCAATCAAGTCAGCATATTCGAAACAAATTCCAATGATGTCCAATGCACGTGCGACGTTAGCAGAGACTGTAGTTTTTTGGGAAATTAAACCTCGATCGATTATTGAAAACGTGCGCATCCTTCTGCTTTTTTTTCTTTTGTTGCAAAACCAACAACGTCCTATTTCGGTGTTGTACAAGCAACACATATGCGGGTACACGCTTTTACCGGAACTATACAAAGAGTAAAAGCAAAAAAGGGCAAACGCGAGCCGAAAAGTGAAAGCAATTAAACGGAATCGAGCTAGCAATCTATCGTGCTGTCAACGGCGCTCTTAAAGGCAGAGATTGATAAAGCCGCATCACGAATTGGTCTGGATAGGTGCGATTGACAGTTGGACGACTCCGGTTGTCTATCCCTTTTCAAGTTTTGCGAAATGCAGTGTTCAGGATAAGGATCTCTATAGTTCTTATACGCACTACACGGAAACAAAAAAGAAGTTGAGAAAGAAGGAAATCGAATCAGATAGGTTTCTTATGTACGCGTACGTGTTAAGAGGTAGATTTTACCATGTTAGCAATGGATTGTATTAGACATCGCACTGTTTTTTCCGAGGAAAAAGGGGAAAGATATGGAAGATAGAAAGTATAGCCAGTGATTATCAAGATGCGAAATTCTGAAATTTAAATTTTCAGGCACATACGTTAAACGGTCATATGTCAGGATTTCATAGTGTTTTCAAGCGTTCCATGCGTTCCACAATTTGATCATGGCAAAGAATTGAGAGCACCAGTAACTACAACATAGATTTTTTTTTCCCCACAAATTTGCTAAACTGAAGCTGTTTGGTTCTTGCACCCATCCCTTCAATTGCTTTAGTAGTTTTTGTATTGAGTATGGCGATTTTTTTTAAGTGTATTTTTAGGTGCAGGAAAAATAAAATAATTTAAAATAGATCAGGCGAACGTAGAGGAACGGTTATTAAAATATGTGTATAAAAGATTTATTGTTTGTAGTGTTTTACGAGGTGTAGTATTGCCTTGTTGATGGAAGCCTCCATTCCTTTTCGTCATAATGTAACTTGTTTAGAAAAGGTTACAACCTGTTCTATATCGTGACATAAGTGTAGTATTGCATGATCAATGGGATCATGTTTCAAAATTTAGAAGATACGTGAATAAATATCAAATGTAATTTGATTTGTCAAAAGTAACTTTAAGTAATGTTTCAATTTTGGCTTTAACTGACAAAAGTACTTAAATGACCTTCCCGAGTACATTAACTGTAATTATTTGCGGATATTGTAGAATTCAATCTCGTATTTAATAATAATTTCATCTAAATAAAGACGTATATGCCATTGCACACAAAAACAAAAACCGAATGCCACTGTAAAATGTTCCTACCCTGCGACACAATTTTCCCTCTAATCGAAACGAATATCCTCATATTTTTCGGGATTACAGAACGAGATTTTTCGAAACATAAAAAAAGGGAGACGCCACAAAAAAACGTGCACCGTCTGTACGCCTGCCCATCGGAGGGAGTGAAACTAACACCTTTTAAAGTCGTGGGTGTGGAGTTTTATCGACAATGGAACGGTGTACGAGGCCATTACGCCCGCGGGATAACTTTTGGGCGTAAACCGTAGCCGTAATTCGCGCTGTAATATCGCAAAATATCGGCCTTAATGCGGCGCTCTGGTATTCCCCAGGGTACCATCGCCGGTGCCTACATTTTGAAGCTGATAGATTGAAGTCTAACGTTGGTACACTCGCTATTCCTCTTGTATCAGGCAAATAGGTGAAATTCGCAAATTTAGAAACCCAGTTAGGGCATTTACCGGCAAAATTAGGGCATACAAGCTAGATTCGGTAGTTCGAAGCTTTTTACATTAAATAAGCAAGATAAACAAGACCCTAACCCTTTTAAAATACATCAAATTCTAAATCCTACATCCCATCATTTATGTATCGAAATAAATAGCTCCGAATGCCCAAATATATGTTCCTCTTCCAATCCACATATATTTATCCGTCTAAACAGTTCAGTTTGAACCGTTCAAAGGGGCCGAGTGAAAAACGGCTACCGATTTCACATTCTCGCAAGATTTAACGACCCCATCCGTTTAGGAAGAGCAACCCTACGTGCCAGACGTAGAAAGACCAATAGAGGCAGCCGGTATCAATCCCAAATCCGGTACATTTAGAATCCGAAACCCTCGGGGGGGAAGGAATGTATAAACGTGCGATTTGCGCGCCGCCAATGTCTGGCAATTACCGGTGTGTTTAGTTCGTCGGTCTTCTTTTATGAATTGCCTTCATTAGCCGTTCTGGGTAGTATTTTTTCCTCTTGTTTGAAGAGAGCGCACTGGGCGCTACGGATTTGAAATGCCGCAGACGGTGGTATTATGTAAAATGGCTGGCGTTTTGTACTAGTTCTAATTCCTTCAGCGGATAATGTCGCAGTGATGCTAATTGCACTTTAACTATCGTGAAAAACGGTTTGCTGATGCGGCGATAATGAATCTAGCTATTCAATACGCCATTAACAACTGCGGTAGGAGTGGATGTTGAGGCAAGTAACATATTCCTAAATCATTTACATATAGAACTAGCTCTTTTAATAGAAATACATATGTTTTAATAGGTACTTGGTTCTGATTTTATGGCAATGGATATAGTTGAATATGGTCTCTTAAAGAAAACTGTTCATCAATTCTGCACTTCTGCAAGCTCGACTTCAAAGCAACTTTTGTCAATTGTGCCTTTACCTGTTGATCAATCAATTGTTTGGGTGTTCCCAGACGAACCAAATCCAACAACAGTTATTATTAAGAAGCTGCCGAAGCCCTTCAAAACCATATGTGTGAAATACGTTTTTAACATTGGAAATTTTGATACGTTCGTAGATTGGACAGAGCTGTACGAGATTGTCAGACGGTCTTAAAACGCACAGATGTCGCTTGCTGGTAAGCCAAAGTTGAGATTGCTTGGTCGCTGTATTACTTAATACTGGCGCAATGATTTAGTGGAACTCATACAGTTGGTGCCAGCATTTATTGAAATAAGTGAGGTATTAAAAGAGGTTAAAGTTAACACCTGACAATACCTAGATCAGAAACAGCGATAACGCTACAAGCAAAAAAGAAATAAACGATCCCATTTCTTACGTGACTTTACAAACGCAGTGTATGGAGTTCCAAATACAGAGAATGGTTTTAATCCAGAACCAACTTAACAGTCCTTCGAGCTGTAAAAGAGCCAGCGAAGAAAGTGCGCGAAAGGTATAAAGCGGCGGGTATAAAAAAAAAGAATCTCGGTTAAGCGCAGGTAATCCCGACTTTGGAGGCAGCCTCGCGAATTTATGTCATAATTAAAAGCCTTCTAAACGGTCGCTGGTTTCTGCAGAGCCGTAAGCTCGTAAAATGTGAAGCAGCTTCAGAACGGTGAACGGGCGAGCCAGTTCGGTTAATAAATCGGCGTTATAGGAATAATATTTCATTAAAAAGAGGAACTTGTAGGTATGTAGGAAGTACTTGCTTTAATTTAGTATCCAGACTATTTAGTAGGAAAATGTGTCTGAGATAGGGAGAGAATTGATCTTTATCGAATTTAAATTCATTTCTCATAAAAAAATACAATAATATGGGGTACGTATTGCTAAAATACTTGTGTATTGTAATGAGTAGTAAATGGTTTTTAATATTATTTCTTTCTGGACTTTCTGGGCTTTCTGGAAAACTCTTATCAAAAAAGTTATAAAACTTTATTACAACAAATAAAAATGAATAAAACGAATAACAAATAATAATAAATCTTTTAAAATGCTTCGACTACACAGTTCTCTTAAGTCTAACTTAATAACTACGTCTAGCCTCTTCAGTTGGTATCTTTTACACCAACCATGATGAACAAGTAGGACTACATTTTACATAAGACGGCATGAAGATAGAAACGATAATTCAAGAATTTCAACTAAACAAAGCATCAGGATTTGATAAGATTAATACAAAATATAATCAAACAAAACATAGGGAGACTAACGATCGAAATAATGAAACTGGTAAACGACTTCTATTACGTCATGGAATGTATTCTGGTTACTTAAAAAGAACTACGATTATCTCAATATAAATGAAAGGAGATAGTAAGTCTGAGGAAAACTATAACTATAACTAATCTTAAACAAAATATTGGAAAAAAGCGATATAGACGCAACTCTCTGATTATTTACAAAGGATCAGAATAATAGTAGTAAAATTAGTGTGGCTTCCAAAAACATATCGGGACTGTCTGTGCCGCCACAGACTTTCTAAGAAGAAATGGAAAAAGGACATCCTTTATAATGTACACCAACGTTATAATCAAAGCGAAAATCACTGAGACTACGCCCCATAATACCTGTATTGTTTTTCTTTTTGGGAAGAATAAGAAACAAACTGTAAACACAGAGATGGGTATACTGGAACAATAGTGCAACAGAAGTATTGTGACAACAAACGAACAAAAAACAGAATATATGGTATTCTCAAGTAGAATAAATAAATCAAAATCAAAATAAATCAGCTCAACGAGCTGACCAGGCGAAAATCAACTGTGCAGTTGATTTCTGTCTCTGGCATGGTTCACATGCTGAGTTACTGTGATCAACTGTTTCTCGCTCAGTTAGTTTCGGCTCTGGTTACCTATGTAACCTGCTAACTGCTGCCTATCATCTTCCCACTCCTGAAGAAACCCGTCTAAACCCAGAACACGTTTAGTTTTAACTGACTCTGGCCGTGGAAGCCTACGTTATTCTTCTATAAATTATTGCCATAAAATTAAGTGTACGGATTTGATCGCCATCGTAAATCCCATGCCTTAAATGCCTTTTAAATGGTTTGTTTTTATCGGATTTTAATATCTTATGAACGGAACCGACTCATATAGTACAATCTCCAGAATTGTAAGCAACACTTGCTAATTTCATCTATCCTGTTGGCTGTAGAAAATAAATGGATTTTATCAAACCGTTAACCCTTTCCTCAACATGCTAATAATTTCTTATGCCGGTTTTGAGCATTCCATAAATCATTTTTCCTTTCTCAAAAAGCCCTTCAATTCATTATATTCAATCGAAAGTAGAAAAAAAAACTAACTTGATCTCATCAGCCTCTCGGAGCACAGCTATAGAATTTTACCTAAAGCGAATTACCTAAATATGTTTATTTTTTCTCTTCTTTCATTTTCCCTTCCTATTTCCAGCGTCAATATTAAACTATCAAATATTGGGACTCGATTAAGGAAGACCTAACGTGAACGAGGGCGAGAAAGAATATGCGTTCAAGATAAATTGAAGTACTAAGTGCCAGACGCTTGGAAATTGAATTTTAGTCGAAATTAAATGCGTAAGGAACAGTCAGTCATCCCCTTCCAACAAATTCTTTATTGCGTCTCCTTCTTTTCCGCGTCGGCCCACAGTTTTAATATCTTCACCGAACGAAAAGCTGAGGAATTGAGTAATGGGAGAATTGAATCTACTGTAGACCAGCAAAAGCGATGCGTTGAAAGAAAACGACGGCCAGTTCGAGGAGGAGGCGTGGAGAAAAGGGGGATGATAAGTAAGTAAAGATGAGGAACAGATATTCGGTATGCTTTATAATTAAGTTAAAACACTCTTTTCGAGAGATGGCGCTCGATCGTCTTTGTTAGGCTAAGAAAAACAATTTTAAAACGATGGCTATTTTAGTAGAGACTTGAATTCCTCCTTTTTCTTATGCCTTTTTAAGGCGGCGGATAAGTAAATTCAGCAGGTCGATATATAATAAGATTTCAGACGGGATATTTTTGGGAGAAATACGAAAGCTTTGTAGAAAAAGAATTTAAGTTTACTTAGGAAAGAACATGATTTTTTACAGTATATGGTAGGAGGGACACATTTTAACTTTTTACAAAAACAATGAAAACAAGAAAATCGGTATAAATGTTCTATTGTTTTTCAAAATCTGCACCTTAAGCTTTTGAAAACACTTTTTCTCATAGTTCTTAAGTAATTTTGCAAATTGCACGTTGTGAAGTAAAGGATATACTTTAGTTTTTTTTTTTCAAAAAGGTGGTATTTCCTGTATTCTAGACTTATTAAAAAGATTACGTACCTGGTTTGCAAGGCCTATCAATGGCATACTGGTTGCAGACCAGATTGTCTGAAACGTTCACGCAGATGTAACAGGTGACGGCGTAATTGTCGAAATCGACGTCGCCATTACTACCAAGTTCGTTGATCGAGGGTAGGTTTTGATCTTCTAGAGCGGTGTTCGTCATGAAAATACAACTTAACAGCATGCTGATCCTCAACATATCAATCTGCAAAGGAGAAAGAGAAAAAATTATGGTTGCAAGATACAGGGATCAATAAAATTATTTTTGGTGTTAATTATATTTTACACAATACATATAAATTATCCCATCGAATTCTAGTTTTAGCAGTATTAGTCAACAAACCATCTATGTAAGCCGCCAAATATACCATTATTAGCAATAAGAGCGTTTAAAAGATTATTTCGTCTGTCGATACCATTTTCCCACAACTCTTGGGCAAATTGTGCCTTGTAAAGGGGAATTGAATTAAGCAAAGATTTTAACAATGTTTTGGAGAGACTCAAGGTCCGAATTATCTTAGAACCACGGTTGGCTTGTAAAAATTTGAAAGTGTTTAGGATCATCAATAATTTCAATCAATAACTGTTTCTACTTAGTTCAGATTTGGGACAAAGCCAAAGGAATTTCATCTGTGTATAGTAGATAGCTGGAGCCTCCTTCTAGTAGCAGTATGTCCCTTGATATGCAACTGTTTTTCTCAAATGCGTTCCGTGCATGCAGAATTTCTATTGCTTTCTCGTGAGAATCGTAGATCTTGCCGGGCCTTCGTAGGAGTTCAGTGATGGATGGTGCCTTCTACCTTATACTTATCTTTTTGAACGTGTTTTATAGAAAAAAACATTAAAAGAAAGAAGGTTTTAAAAGGAGCATGCGTAGTACACTTGATACTTTGATACAACTTTTCCCTTTCATTTAGTTCAAATACCCAACGTTTAATGTAATTTCGAATTGTCCTAATCGCGTATTTATTTCGGCAACCTTTTACTTTACACACGAAATCCTCCACATCCCGATTTTCTCCATACAAATGTAGTACAACTGGAACAGACGTATTAATCGCATTGCTTTAGCCTCCCATAGTTCGAACACGTATATAGGCGCACATTGGCTTTTATCGGGGCGATCCAACAAGTCTGAACCTGTAACGAAATGAATGGTACGGTTGCCAATATAGAGAGAACAAAAAGGGGGATGTGAGGATAAACCATGGAGCGTTACAATAGAGCTAGGTACAGGGGCAATTGACCTAGAAGCGAAACACGTTCATTAATTTAGCTGCGGATCTAAACAAGATCCGTAGAACATACAACACATACACACAGATCCCCTTCTTCCTTTTAAAGATGTATGTGTGTGTATATATGTTGCTGAAACGTTGTTGGGAGTAAATTAGAAAGATGTAGTAGGATACGAAGAATAAGTACGGAATAAAAAGAGCGACGCAATAAGAAGGAGTTTTTCCAATGAAACTTGTGCACCCCAATTACTCCTTGTTGCTTTCTTTACTTGGTTATCCTCGAATCAGTAGCGGCCCGTCATCTCTCAAAAATTTGGTGATATTTTCATAATATACACAGCAAATTAATTTCTTAGAATCGACTATAAATAGAATAGAAGGGATAGTTCTTATTGACCTTTAGGCTGTTCCAAAAGCAGATGGTACGTAAGTCAAATAATACATACTGATGAAAGTTACAATGTTTACAAGAAGTTAATTCATAAGGTAAAACAAAGAAAACCGGACTGAACTTGCAGCAGCAGCAGTGTGCAGCCCTCGCGGTATCTCGCTCCAGTATTTTTGGCGTAATTTTCAACACTGCTGCGCTTATTTCTTCCCTCACTCCGTTGCGATTTAAGGGAGGCGCAGCATATACTTTTTCTTTGATAAAACCACAATCAACTAAGTCTAATGGATTAAGATCGGGTGGCTTAGTGGGCCGTGCTGTTGGACCACTACAACCAATCTATCCGTTCAGAAATTGTTCGTCAAGCCACTCTCTAATATTAGGAGCATATTAGATATGCATTCATCGTTCTACAGAATATTTCCCGTAAAACTGTAGAAATTTAATCGGGGAATGTTATGGTTTTCATAAAGAGGTTGGAACTTGGGCAACGCAGTATAGGCGCAGAACGTTGTTTTTTTTTTTTAACGGAATGCGCGGTTTTATGGCTTGGTATATTACGATCCCCGTTTACTAAGTCTAAAATCTGCTCTTCTACTTGTACAATGCGTCTTTGCTTTGGTCTACCAGGTGTGTACTTGGTGTAAACGAAGACGTTGGTCCAGTCTTCGAAAGACATTTGCTGTATGATGCGTTCACGATATTCTCGTATTGCCTCGTCCCCATTGAAATTGAGTTTTGTTTTTTACATTTTATAATTTTATTACACAATTTCCTTCCAGTTCCACCTACGTATATAGCATTGCAATCATCGCATCTCATATTGTAAACCATTTCTGTCAAAAAAGTAGTTACTTTTGTTAAAAATCACGTGAACAAATCTTTGTATACAAAATAATAGATTTTTTCTCTGACTTTACGGTAAAAATTATCAACAAAAATCAATAATTTTTCCCTTACTCCCCCCGCCAAGCAACCACTGCATCGTCGTCCTTCTCAGGACGATGAGACGCCAACGTCGAGACGACCAACGACGGAAGATTTGTAGCCTTCGGCCATTTCGATGTGTGCTTCACGTTCGCTCCTGCCCATCTCCGTAATCCGGTAAGCTCCAAGCAGAGCTGTTTTTCCGGATCGTTTCGTCCGGACCTCTTCCGTTATATTAGAGGGAGCCTCTGATAGTAATTCTTTTAAATTTCGTTTAAGTGGAAGGAGCAAGGAAAAAAGAAGACAGCATGGTTACGAAGAAGCACGGTTGGTTCGGGTTAAATATTGCGAATGGAAGAACCTTGAATTAATGACAACGAATGATATTACGCTCTGTTTTATGGTATTCGCCGCGAGAATGCGGTTTTTACAATTAATTGGGCTTAGTTCTTCACTCTTACTGGTTGCATTCTTCTACATTTACTGCAACTCTAATTGTAAATATTTTAACATTTATTTAGACCATTGAGCAGGATTATATTGTAATCATATTACCAAAATTAGGAAATACATATATATATACCAGGTGTGTCGGTAATTCTTTTCCGGTTTTTTCGCTAAAGAAAACACGTTACTTAGAATGGATAGTTAAAATTTATTTATTCAAAGTATTGGCCATTTGATTCTATACATTTTGTCCATCTCTCAGGCAATTTATGAATGCCATTCCAAAAGAACAGTTCCTCCTTTGAGCTAAACCATTCATCGAGCCATTTTTTAACTTCTTCGAAATCGGCGAAGTGCTGCTCTGCAAGCGCGTGCCCCATCGATGCGAAAAGGTGGTAGTCGGATGGAGCCAGGTCTGGAGAGTACGGCGGGTGCGATAAAACTTCCCATCCAAGTGATTTCAACATTTCTTTGACTGGTTTTGCTGTATGAGACGGCGCGTTGTCATGTTGCAAAATCACTTTATCATGTCTTTCAGCGTATTGTGGACGTTTTTCGATCAATGCACAGTTCAAATTGATCATTTGTTGTCGGTAGCGATCACTATTAACTGTTTCTCCCGGTTTCAACAGTTCATAATATACGACACCAATCTGGTCCCACCAGACACAGAGCATGGTCTTGCGACCAAAGCGATTTGGCCTTGCAGTCGATGGGCCAGCTTCGCCAGGTGATAACCATGATTTTTTTCGCTTGGGATTTTCGAAATAAATCCATTTTTCATCACCCGTTACTATTCGATGCAGAAATGACTTCCTTTCATACCTTTGAAGCAGAATTTCACTAACGATTTTTCGATTTTCCATTTGTCTGTCATTCAATTCATGTGGCACCCATCTCCCCATCTTTTGGATCTTTCCCATAGCTTGTAATCGTTCACAAATTGCTACTCGGCCCACATTCAACTTTTCTGCTAATTGTTTTTGAGTTTGTGTTGAGTCTTCATCCAATAGCTCCTGCAATTCCGCGTCTTCAAACGTTTTCGGCCTACCAGGACGTTCTTTATCTTGAACGTTGAAATCACCACATTTGAATTGTCGAAACCACGTTTCACATGTTCTTATGGTTGGAGCATGCTCACCGTAAGTCTCTACTAGCAAACGATGACTTTCAGCGGCTTTTTTCTTTTGATGAAACAAGAAAAGTAATGCGTGCCGCAAATGCACGTTTTCAGGCACAAAACTCGACATTTTCAAAAAATTATAAATCTATAACGCTGTTATTTTGGCGGAACGTAACTTGTGTAGTTTTAAGGTTAATGTCAGTAGAATAAAATTACATATGTATCAAATCATAACATTTCATACTTATGGCCAGTGACATCTGCCGGAAAAACCGGAAAGGAATTACCGACACACCTGGTATAATAAAGAAGGTCAATCGATTACATTCCTTCCTTACAATACCTCAGAAAGAGAACCGAATTCGCCCGATATAGATTTGCATATCGCCCGGAAAGAGAGACGCCTCAAGCTTTTTCCTTTTGTTGCTCCCATCGCTCGTATTACTTAAACGTCAACGCTCTCGCCATTTTGCATTTAAATGCGCCCGAAATTCAGCCGACCCGACCGCATAAACCGGGCCAGCGGCGGGTGGTTGAAACTTCAAGGGAGGGAGGAGGAGGGGAGATGCGGAAGGACAGGCGGTCGCTTTTGTTTGTCTAACGCCCAAAAGGAGAGGGGGTCAAGTTGTCCTCCTTGTCGGCCGGTATAAATAAAAGTGTCACGTTGCGAAGATCTGGGTCGGTAAATTGCTTTTGATTTGATGTAAGTAGGTATTTGATACGTCCGATGGTAGGAAACGGTTAAGGTGGAGGGAGGTCATCCACTTCTCTCCCTCGCGAAACATAAAAAGATCGTTTGCATTTGGATCTTAACGGCAAACAAAAATTTGTTGGCGTGTAGAGTGACAGACGGTTGGCACTTCATGAATTTTAAGCGTTTCATATATACGGAAGATGGTCGCCATAAATATTAAATGGAAGTGGGATTAAGGTGAGTTTTGCGAAAGATGATGGGTTTGGAAAACATGGCATGGCCGTCGGTTCTTGAATTTGGACTAACTTTTCCTATTATCTAGCTCAAATTTGTATACCTTGGATACAGTGCAAGATATTTACATTTATATCTAAAATAATGGCAGTCATAATCTATTATTTTTATAGATCTTGATAGAAGCTTGGCCGAACATGCGTCGTTTACCAAATCGTGTTTATGTTAACAGGAATTTGAAATTCCAATCGCTCATGGGAATATAAACTTTTGGCCATTAACCCATTAACATCGTTTGCTTAATTTCCCTTTCACACCCACTATACAACTATCAAAGCCAATGTAAACGTCCCCAATCTTCTAAACACGTTCCTCCAAACAAACCATAAAATTCATTATGTATACCGTATATTTCACCCAGATTTATCCACCAGCAGACCTTTTTATTCCTAAGCTACAGCTAAACGTAAATAACCGCCTCGTAAATATCATCCGCAAATCTCCGACGTAGCCAGCGCAATTGATTATTTAAGCATACGGACCTCCGACCATTAGAAGCCATACCCTCAAATATCGACTGTCCAATGAGCTGACTTTCGATAACCGACATGCTGGAATCTTTCATTAGGATGACCCCGTAGTGCGAGGACCTTTCCGGTCAGTAAATTGATAATGAAGACGCCCGGAATGGTTCCGGTATTCCACCCCGCGCTGTTCTTTCAAGGAGAATTTGGCCGTTGATTTTTGAAAAAGAAGTATTTGCTATGGGGAAGAAGGGGGGTGAAAGTTTTCAAATCGATTACTCGCCGGGAACTGACTTAATTAAATATTATTGACTTAATAAATACTTTGCATAATGAATACACTTTTCACTTATGCACTTCCTGTTTTCTAAGTTGAGGCAATTTGAAGCTGAATATATCTGAGGACGCTTTTAAAAATTAATAATTTCAAAAAGAAAATCGCCTTCTCGCGATATTAATTCACAAATTTTATATACTGAGCGGTTGGGCTAACGTCATTGAGACAGAGCTCGTATATGTAGCATGTATAAGTCGATGTTCTACCGCTACTATTTAAAGTCAGAAGCGCTTGATTAGAAACGAAGCGAACTTCATTCGATTTAGCAAGGATACTTCCCACCATTCGAACCCCTCTTCTACTGCACGGAAGTCATCGTATGTGCTACGTGAGGTCACGAACACGTAATTAGAAGAGGAACGCATTACAGATACTCTAGTCACGTTCGAACACGTTCGGTAATTTCAATAGCTAGCACGCCAACCACGACCAATAAGTTAGACGGAGGGATACACCTACAGAACTGCGTGTGCTGTGAACTTGGGATCGAGTTCGGATTCTAAAACTTTGAAACTATTAACGGAGGCGGGAGATACGCGAACTTATCATGGTTACACGTCCTATCAAGGCGGCAATACTTATACCTTACTTTAGAATAAACAATTTGTATGTATTGTAACATCATTTATTATATGTGGGATTTGAAATTCTCTCATCATATGTAATACTTTTCTTCTTTTAGCCGAGTCGTATGCTTGAAATCTACGAATATCACCGCGGGTATTTTCTATTCATAGCATGTTGTAATTGTTCCTTTCGTAATGAAAACCTGGTCCATCGTCGACATTCCTTTTCGCAAACTCGCCTAATTGTGAACCTATGATTTTCTCTAATTCTATCTTTAAAAATCTTGTATGTGTTATCTAACAGAGAAGTGCCACTAAAGTTATTGCATACGGTGGAGTCCCCGTTTTTGTGTCTACTCCTAACCCTCCTTTGCTTACGTTTTAAGCGGTACAATTTCCTTTATTGACTGTTTGACGGCAGTTTCTAACACCTCCCCAACCTTACTTACGTGTTGGGTTACCCCTACATCATACCTTTTTGGCCCCTCACCGCTAGTGAATATCAGAAAATCATTTGACATCACCATATTTGTCTCTTGTATAACTGATATATCTAACTTGCATTGCTTTGCTTGATTTCCTAAATTAATTAGCGTTCCTTCTTCAAACATCCCATAGACATACCAATTGTTATTCTTCCTTTCTTCGTACGTTCAGCTTACGCCATTGTAGTCGATCTTTACTTGTTCTCCCGTACTTCTTCCATTTTTTACTAATGTTCCTATTTGTTCATTCTTCTCTCTTTCCAGTTTTGCCTCTCTGCAAATAGAATGATGAAAACCACCGAAACTTACCATTGCATTTCTATACCTTATTTCAAGTACACCCCATATAGCGATTTCGCATCCCACGCTGACACTTTCGATTTATCCAAATTTACTTCTTGTCCGAAACTCACCTTCCCAGGCAACCTCAAGAAGCGAACAAATCAGAGCTCCCACAGGACGAACAGGGTCCTGCTGATGTTTTTCCTTTACCGGGTCAAACTTGAGAGACGAGTACTTGCGCTGGTGTATCTCTTAAGTTGGTTTTCCGGTCGATTTGATTTGGACTTTGGAGAAGTAAATAAATTCCGTGCTTGGCGCCCTCTGGCAGTATTGCAAAGCGATATTTCCACCTGTAGGATTAACCTTTGAAGATTTCCCTTAGAAATTCGACTATTTTTTTTTATTTTTAACAAGCAAAACGTTGAAACGGTTGATTGTTTCTGTGTAAAAGACCAAGACTATCTACGTCAACGTTTACTTTTCATTTAAGAGGTCAAGTGTTTCCAGTTAAACAGTAGGGAAGATCCTTTTACGGTTTCAAAGGTATACACGGATCCCTATTGTAAATATTTGGACCGCTTCAAGTGTTCCATCTCCGTATAAATCTTACTTCTTAGGCTCCACTCCGACCTATATACCTTTAGACTCTTGTAGAAGACACATTTATCGGCCACGAGGGATGTACAAAAGTTCTCATCTATTTTCCTTTAGACAACGTCTAGCGTCCTCCAGATAATGTCACACCTGGCCTCCCAATATTCCCAAACTCTAAGGAGAGGTACTTGAAGAGGATACAGGGTATAGATAATTTGATGTTTGAATGGGATGGAGTGGCTAAGATTATAAAATAATAGATTTTATAATTGTGATTATAATTTAAAATAGTTAGGTGTGAATCTTTATTAATAACAACAGAATTATTAAAAAAACGCGATCGAGAGGTCCATGTCTTTTTGTAATTATTTTTTTATGTTTGTTACAACTACATCTGTTAGTTATATCACATCATGATTGAAATTTCAGATTACATGTGACATATTTAACAGTAACGATGCAAATAAGTTTCTATTTAAAACCTAGATGGCTAAGCTAAAGCTGAACGTTGTAATGAAATGCCCAATTTTAAACATCGTTTTAATCAATATTTATTTATTTTCGTATAATAGAGTAAGTTTCAATTATTTCATTTCCCGAATATATTTATGTATTTTAAATAGAGCATCATATTTAGAAATAAAGTGCGAAAGGATTAATATGATCTAACGTATAATAACATCCCGAGCATTAAATGTGTTTTCCCAGCGACTAAGGCGGCAAGAATCTAAGGATCGGTGGTTAGCTGTATGCAACCCCACCTGCCCAAAAAAAAAGTAAAACGTAAAAAATCCCCTTTGTCTCGCGAAGAAAGATATAATTGGCGTTCCGTTGTGATCAGAGGAGCCACGGGCGAAGGATGTAAGAAATTACGCGGTGTTGTAACGGATAAATGTACGCTAGGTGCTCCACAAAGTAAGGAGGTTAACCGCAGCCAAAATAGTAAATTACTCAATTTAAGTGGATAAAATGAAGTTGGTAGCCCTCGTCAAGAGAGCCGCGATTCAGTGCTATCACTACCACCTGAAGGGCGAAAAGACGCCGTTAGTTTCCCGCCAACGGGTCACACTTACCACCACGATAAATCGCAACTAATTCCTTCTCGTTTTTGTATTTATATTTGTTTTAAACTTGTTGCTCTGAGTTATTTAATTTATATTTTAGTATTTTATCCTTTCTCGGGGGTTCCATTTCAATAAAAAATTATATTTTCGTGTATTATTGTTATTGTCGCAAAATAACCCTAGTTAAAGTCGTCTGAATGTCCATGTGGTGCTGAAGTGAGCAACCTAAACCACATTTTCCTTTTCTTGAATGCTGCCGGATAAAGAATAATATCGAATAGCTAGATGCTTTTCCCGTTGCAGAGTCAGTTCCATTGCCGGTAAATGTGACATTTTTGTTGCGTCAATATTAGTAATAAAAGAGGCAGGAGAAAAAAAAATACATTGAAGTAAATAAATATAGTCTTGCTATTGTAATTTTTTACATAAGATTTCTTTTGCATGTAAGTACATTGAAGAATAACGTTGTAAACTGCTACATAATAATTACACATATTCTTTGACCTATTCCTGAATAATATTTTTACAAACATACAACACCGAACGGTGTAGATAAGATGTTGTAAGAAAGGATTCCTTTGGGAAGGACATAGACACAATACAATACCGTTACACGTCCCGTCTAGCCAGAGACTTGGAAAAGATATACCTTTAACACGATCCAACACAATACGACGTGTATTGAAGCGTCGCCAACTAGAAGTCATATCCGTAAAGTAGCTTTCGGTACCGGATCGAAGTTGCGGACGCAACAAGCCTTTCATTGAAAGCTGACGTGAAAACCTGTATTTGTATAGCACCAAAACTTTGTTCGTGACGTCAATATAAAGCGATCCTTTGCTATAGCGTGTTTAATATCGTTCTAGAATGGAGGTAAGTTTTTTTTTTTTTTTAATGGAAAAAGCTGTATAGGAGATGCTAACAGACAGCTAATAACGATTGGCGTTGATAAATGAAGCGGGATATTGATGTATCTTATATGTGTACGAGTATAGCTGTAACTATTGCAGCCGAGTTCGTGTCAGATAGGTGTAATTAGTGTGATGTAGATCGCTGAAGTTTCAATCAATCTTTGGAGATATATCTTCATGAACTATAGCTAGAAATTGTGTAGAATAGAATATTGCGAAGAAAGTTGGAAATGTAGATTAAATTATAACGTACAATGAGGACACAAGCAGTCGGAATCACAAAAAAAGAGTCCGTAACCATAAATAACATAGATGCAATAACCAAAAAATAATGCTAAGACAGCTTAGCTTCCTCATGGTATTGATGGAATAATTCACGGCAAACGCAATAAAAGGAGAGAGAAAAATACACTAACACACGGACATGTTTCTGCCTACCCGGCGTCATCAGCGTGGTTTCGAGAGTACTTTTCATATCTCTACCTTCTATCGCTGTTGCCTCACAGTTAATACCACAACTTTCAAAACGACAAACTCGACATTTCTTGGCGCCCTCTACTGCCAAAGAAACGTATGCCTGCCGTTCAGGAAGCAGCGACATAAACCGGGTACTGTTCCCCAAACCATCCCTCGGGCAGTTCACATGACTGCCAAACACGAGATGGCGACGCTGGTAGCGCTTTGGGAAACCTTTTGGGAGCGTCGCCATCTCGTGTTTGGCAGTCATGTGAACTGCCCGAGGGATGGTTTGGGGAACAGTACCCGGTTTATGTCGCTGCTTCCTGAACGGCAGGCATGCGTTTCTTTGGCACTAGAGGGCGCCAAGAAATGTCGAGTTTGTCGTTTTGAAAGTTGTGGTATTAACTGTGAGGCAACAGCGATAGAAGGTAGAGAGATCCAGAGCGGGAGAGAAGGTTCCGGGCCACCCTGGAGGAGATAGACGATATGGAGGCGGGTCCTCCGATCGTCGTCTCACCCAAGGAGGTCCTGCAAGTGATCGGGCGGATCCCGGGCAGAAAGGCTCCCGGCGAGGACGGTATAACAGGAGGAGCGTTGAAGAATCTACCGCTCAAGTTGCTAGTCAACCTGACGCAGATCTTCAACGCAGTGCTCCGACTGACGTACTATCCGACCCGGTGGAAATCTGCCAGGGTTATCCCAGCCTTGAAACCCAAGAAGGATCCCCATTCTCCGGACAGTTATCGACCGATATCGCTGCTCGGGACCATCAGCAAGATTCTCGAATCTCTGCTCTTGGCCAGAATCAGCGAGCATCTAGTAGATAACCGGCTAATGGACAGCGACCAGTTTGGCTTCAGGTCAGATCACTCCACAACTCTCCAGTTGTACCGGATTACGGATCAGGTCACCACTGCCTTCAACAGGAACCAGACGACCGTCATGGTATCCCTGGACCTGGAGAAGGCATTCGACAAGATCCGGCATGAAGGACTACTTCTGAAGATGAAGGAGGCCAGCTTTCCGCCGAGGCTCCTTAAGACCATCAGATCGTACCTCAAGGACCGAAGATTCCACACCATTGTTAATGGGACGGAATCTTCAGAGAGGAGCATGATATCTGGAGTCCCACAGGGGTCGGCGCTAGGCCCAGTCCTGTTCACGATCTACGTCATGGACATTCCAAAACCGGAAGATCAAAGAGTGCTGAATGCCATCTACGCAGATGACACAGCAATCCTGGCTACATCGCGTAGCGCCGAGCTGGCGGCCAAACTTGCGCAAGCGCATTTGACCAAAATCTCGAACTACTTCGATGACCAGGGACTCACGATCAACCCCAGGAAGACGCAAGCGATTGCGTTCGCCTGGAAACAACACGGTCCGCTTCCCAAGATCAAAGTCAGAGCGACGGAGATCGATTGGGACAGCAAGATCGAGTATCTCGGAATGATCCTAGACGAAAGGCTAAATTTCGCGCAGCATCTCAGAAGAGCTCGAAACAGGGCACTAGGTGCAGCCAGACAGTTGTATCCCATCCTTGCAAATTCCCACCTCAACCCCAAAACGGGCGTCATGCTGTACAAGGCACACATACGCCCGATCCTCACCTACGCCAGTCCCGTCTGGGTCACGGCGGCACCCACCCACATTACCTCCCTCTCGACCGTACAAAATCGCTGCTTGCGACTAGCACTCCACGTACCCCGATCCACCTCGCTGGCTACGCTGACACACCTGAGCGAGACCGAGCGGCTGCTGGAATTCCTGGCACGGCTCAACAAAAACTTCTTCCGGAGGACGCTAACCAGCGAGAATCCCGCGATGAAGAACGCCACCACCCGAAGAACAGCTTCGGGATCGAGGCACAAGACCACCTACGATCACCTGAGTAGGCTGGCATAAGTATCACCTTAGCGCGTACAAACGCCTTACTAACTAATATGTTTCTGTTTTAGTAACCGAGGAGGGAGTCCACCAAGAAGACTCCGAGGCCCAAACAACTAGAACCGAGAACCCCAGGAAGATCATCAACCCGATGGAACTGGAAGAAGCAGGACAAGGATCCAGAAGAACCAACAGCGGTAGAAGGTAGAGATATGAAAAGTACTCTCGAAATCACGCTGATGACGCCGGGTAGGCAGAAACATGTTCGTGTGTTAGTGTATTTTTCTCTCTCTCCTTTTATTGCGTTTGCCGTGAATTATTCCATCAATACCATGAGGAAGCTAAGCTATCTTAGCATTATTTTTTGGTTATTGTTTCTAGGCATTTTCTGATGTGTTCTGTTAACATAGATGCATGTAAAAAAGTACAGAAATGGAATTAAAAAAAACGCAAAATCAATTAAGTTAATGTATAATAAACAAGTGCGCACACCACCTATATAATTATTGTTCAACAATTTATAATCTATTACTACTGGGAAGTATTTGACACTATTAACTAAAGGGCTACTAACTAAAGGGCTGTGGGGTAGTATGAGAAACAACACTAAAATATCGGCACACTCCGCACCCATTTGCCTTGTAGTTATAACCGTTTCTTGTACATACGATTAAAATAACACACAGCTACCATCAAAATACCAGAAGAATTTCCCGAGAGATCGAATCCGTTTCGCGAAACCGTAAATACGACATTTAAGAGGTCCGTTTGGTCGAAATCGAATTAGGGCGAAACGCTCAATTTACTCGAAACAACGCACCGAAAGTAACCCTTTTAATAAGGGCGTTTAGTCTATTAGGAATTGGGCTCCCTCAAAGGCTTCGAAAAAGAGCCCGACGATGCTCAGAAAATCAAATAATAATCATCATCCTCATCGTTCGCATCGTCATCGCGGGGCTTAATGAAAGAGCTTTAAAAGCATATTTATGTGGCCTATCTCACCCTTTCTGTCTCTACTATTCCAAATTCTCGGTTATTTCGTCGTTTAACCTTTGAAAATGGTTCCCTATACACTTTGTACTGTTGGGAAATTTACCTACTCCCTCTTTCGACGTTACGTAGTACTTAATTTAACTTAGTGTAGTGTAGTCGTTTCAAGAAGCACCCAACTGGATCGTCCCTTTGGGGACGGGCGTGGGGACACGAGAAGGGCGTTTAATGGCATAGCGGGTCGAGGATGAGACGGAGTGTCTTAGAGGATGACATTTAACGGGGTTAAATGTCGCAGTGCCTGAAAAGGCACAGATATGTAAATCACGTCAAGTGCCTCTTGTCCAATAGGTAGAGATGTAATAATGTGTTTTTAAAGGGCAACGTACTGTTGCTGAAAACGGCAACTTTTGAAGGGAAATCTTTGTATCGTTTGAGAATTTATTGAATCTACATTTTTCTCTTCAATAGCAGCACTTTCTAGTCGATCTCGCTGGATATTCAGCATGAACTTCTTAGGGAAGTATTAACCAGGGTGTGGTCGTCGCAATTTAAATTGTTAAGAAAAACTTGTTCTTCAAGATAGGAAAATAGTAGTAGGTAGATAAGACCAAATGATACGAAACAATCATGATTATATTCCATTTAATAGAACTAACGGAGCCGTAAGTATAAACGTCGCAAGTGTAATTCATAGGTCGAGTATACTTTACAATAAAAGTAGGTGTGTTTTTGGAAAATTTCATTTTTGTTTTAGTCTCTGAAATTTGAGGATACCTTCTTGCTTTAATCCTTCGTTAACTGCTTCGTGCTGTTTTGATACATATTTTAGACTTTTCCATATTATCTCCCTTGGCACTCTATCAAAATATTTATCCCATTTATCCCAGCCCCAGAGAATTTCACATAAATATACTTTATCCATCAATATGCATCGGTTTACTGATAAAATTTCCCGTAACTTAATCCAATCCTGGAGATGAAAAAAAATTGGCTCCTGTTCGCTCGATACAACAATCGAAACAATACCTTTTTATTTGAGTTTGAAGATTGTCAAAATTACGTGAGAAACAGGTACCGAATATGAAGCAAAATACCAAGACAACGATGTTATTTGTTGGTGTAATGATATTTTAAACCACAATAAGTTCCTTATTTGTTTGACACAATTTCCTAGACTGCAAAAAAAATAATAAGCAGTCAGTATTTTGACTGCTGATTAGTTTTGCCAATTTAGAAATTTAGAATATGGTATATGAGCTACATGTGGCCACTTTCTTCCTCATTAAACATTATACAACGTTTGACTTAATTTTCGGCATATTTATATATTTTTACACAAAAAATGTTTACCTTTTGCTGTTTTTGGTAACGGAAATAGAAACAACTCCCTCTGTAAAGCAGTTTGCTCTCTTTTTAGATCAAATATATCTATTTTGGACATGTTTTTAACGCTTACAAAATGCCAAACGCCAAAGTAACAGCACACTCCACACCACACAAGCTATTTAGGTCGCAAGCCACGAAGGGATCGAAGGAAACGAAAAGGCAGAAAGGCTGGCTAAAGAAACAACGAACATGTCTTTCACTGGTCCAAACCGCTTTTGTGGCCCAAAAGAGCCACGTAACAAGCAATAACGACACGAGAGGACAATCAAAAGGTTTCCTATTAGCAAAGTATTCCAAGACAAAAACAGCGAAAGTACTTATATCAGACTCGCCAAACACAGCAAAAATAACGCTATCGTTCATCAAAGGGGGCCTTAGGTTACTAGGAAGATTTCTAGGTCATATATCCCTGAAATGTCACTTATATAAACCAGGAAAGGCTGAAAATCAAATCTGTCAGCAATTATCAAATTTCAGTGATGGGATTAAATAGTATTTTGCGCTATTTAAGAATCAACTTTGGGTCAGTGATGAAACAGCTAAGGTCCATATAGTTGATTTCATTTACAAAGTCGTTTGAAAAATAAAATAAAATTTAAATAAATCTATAGTATGACATTATTTTTTAAATCAGAATTAATGTAAATCCGTAATAATTGCATTAGGAAAAATAACTCTTTGTATATGCTAAGGATTATTCGACATTTAATACCGGAATTCTTCTGAACCGAATCACTATCTTCTCGATGTCGTTGTTTCCATTCGACTGCGGCAGCCGTTTAATTTCAACTACGGCAATAAAATGACCAACATCGGGTCAATCACGGGCGTTTCCGGACTTCCGCTAGCCAAGGGAATGATCGACATCGAGAAATCTAATTAAGGCAGCGAGAGAATTCGTTCGTTAATCCATATTTGCATTCGTAAAACAATTACGGATAGATCGGAATTGGCCGGCGTTGGTTACGATCAATGTGAAATGCTAGCCGGTGGATTTCATCGGTTGTTTGATTTGTTACCAGTGGAATGGCGAAAGTTGATTGTAGTCGTGTTGGAAAAAACTCACTTTAATCGGATAGATTATAGCCGACGCGTTTTATTATTTAAATTTATTATATTTAAATCAAAATACCTGTGGGCTTTAAATGAAAGTTTATTTTTTTACATTTAAAAAATAGGTATATATATAGAGAGTTTTTTTTTATCTCTACCTTCTAAAAAAAAAACCCTCGAAACCACGCTGATGACGCCGGGTAGGCAGAAACATGTCCGTGTGTTAGTGTATTTTTTCTCTCCTTTTGTTGCGTTTGCTGTAAATTATTCCATCAATACCATGAGGAAGCTAAGCTATCTTAGCATTATATTTTTTGGTTATTGTTTCTAGGCATTTTCTGATGTGTTCTGTTTTTTTTATCCTTATTTAATATTTACTGGTTTCGTATTCTTTCGCTTTATTTTAGTAGTTCTTAGTTTATCATTTTCTAACAATGCCGAGAATGTCAGGCATTGTTTCAAAATATGGCACCATTTTCGCTGTCATTAACAAAAAAGAAATGCGTTGCGGCATTGTTCTGCGAAATTAGGATTCAGGGGCAAATATACTCTTGAGTGGCATCTGAAAAATACGAATACCAAAGAGATATTTCAGGTAATTGATTTATGCGCAGCTTTTCTTGGTGCCAATATCCCATTAAATAAATTACAGAATTCACTTTTCCGTAGGTTTCTTAAAAAATATACCAACCAAGATATTCCCCATCCATAGAAAAAGTATAATGTACCTAAGCAATTCGACAAAAGAATAAATCAAATCAGGTCAAAACTAGGTGAAAATTATCTCTGGATAAGCGCAGATGAAACGACAAACATTAAAGGAGGGTCTGTTGTTAATGTAATGGTTGGCACATTGCATACGGAAAATCCTCCAATGTCATTTTTAATACATTATCATTAACAGCGTAAAAAATGTAGCTGGTGACGACTGCTTAAAAGTTCTACTTTTTCTCTCAGATTCTGCAAGCGTAATGTTAAAAACAGGTAACGAGCTTAAAAAACGTTTTCCAAACATGTTACATATAACATGTTGTGCATGGAATACACAGGATTGCTAAACTTATTAATTCATTAATTAACTCATTTAAAAAGATTTTATTGAAAGCACCAACTAGGATAAAGTTACATAAAGAAAATGTGCCCGAATATACCTTTGCCGCCAGAACCTGTATTAATACGATGGGGTACATGGTTAGAAGCCGCATTTTTTTATACCCAACACTTTCGTATTTTAAAACCTTTTGTGTTAAAGTTAAAACGAGAAGCTTCCAGTGCTACAGCGGTCCAAGCATTAATTGTAAAAGAATATTTAGTCGAGCAATTTAGAATTTATTAATAAATATTTCTCAAGCGTAACAAAAACGATCATATTTCTAGAAAACAAAAATGTTAAATTAACCGAATCCCTTCAACACTTGGAATCATGAATGAAAATGATATTTTTTTTGGGTTAATTAAAAAAAAAATTCATGCAATTTATTTTAAAATTAATGAATTTCAAGCACTTTAATGCAACTATTGTCCAAGTTTTGGTTGGAAACTATTTCTTTACGACAAAATTCACTATTTTCGGATTGAAAGAAATATTACTTTGCATCTAAAAAATATTTATTTATGAATGACTCTATTGAAAACTACCATTTCTGTAACGCAAATTACATTGTTTTGTCATTCAAAACAATATAATTTGCGTCACAGAAATGTATGTGATATATACATATCACAGAAAACAGATCTCACTCATAACATCTGTGATATTTGCTATATACCCAAAATTTATGAATCTCCATCACGATGCTTCCATAGCAATACTAGCCACAAGCTGGCGTAAATCAACGTCCAACTAGGGGAGCGGTCGACCGGAAACAATTGAAAATTAAGCCGCCACGAGGGGTAGGTCCCTATACTACAGATACCCCGGACGGGCTCGCAGATAATGTTAAGTTAATTACACGCTCCTGTGAGCCGTGGTGCATCGTGTGACGCTCACTCCAGGCCGATAACGAAATATTCAAATCGGCATTATTCGACGATCAAAACCAATCAAGTGGCCGCTGTTGGTGGTCAGCAGTGTCGGCGGTGGTAGTTCGAAAATTTCGCATCTGTCGCTATATCAGTAGCGATATACGGTTTTCTCGCGTGTATGTATATCAATTCCGTTATAGCAGTGATTTAGAGGGAAAGGAAGATGTGTAGCAGAAGGAGAAAGAGGTATACGTATTGTACCACCACGGCGGGGAAATCGAAGGTCGATTATTAGGGATGGTGTTAATCCTGTTATGTTGGTAATCAAGGTCCAGGCCGATTAGATATTGCTACGACGATAATTACTAATTAATCTTGATTTGGATCAGGGGAATGCCAGGAGGTGCAGTCGAAGACAAGCATATTGTTAGTGTGTATGGTTATTATACGTAGATACCTGTTGGGATTGGTGTAATTTAATTGGTTAAACAGATAAACAATCATCGCAAAGTATCTATTGAAATGATTATATCCATAGAATAATGTTATTGTGCAATCGTTGTTGTGATCCGTTAACTGTTGTGAACTTTAATACGAAGTTATTGTGCTGTGATTGGTCCTCAAGTAAAATATTGCTTTAACCTAAGAATCTTAAAACCGTCGAAGCAGTGATATACGTCTGCTGAAATTACATAAATCTAATGCTTATAAGAACAAAGTATTTAGTTGGATAAACAATAAAATTTGCTTCGCGCCAGTAACATCACGAATGAAAGTGCAAACGGCGCCAGCCAAGGTTAGGAAATCTGTTTGTGCTGATTACGTGTCGAAAAACTGTCGTACAAGGGTAGTCTGAAAAAATTTCAGCAGCACTTAACACATACAAAATTTCTGTCAAACTCATTTCTCAACATAGTCTCCTTGTAAGTTTATACGTCATACTGTGCCAACCCAACGGTCGGCGACCTTTTAGTATACAAGGGCCACGTAGTGGCAATTAAGCCGCAGGTATTACGATTTAACGAAAATAATGCAAAAAAATAATCAGTAGAAATCTTTATTAATTGTAAAAGGAATTTCAAGTAATTAATGAGATCTTTGTGGACAGTATTTCACTTACGATTTGGTGAATGTCAGGTTTCAAATCCGATGTAGAAATTCTTGACATGGCACTTAAATGTTCGTCAGTGAAACGAGAACATTGTTTATTTTTTGTATAATTTAGAATTGAAAAGGTTTGCTAGTATGTCTTTGAACTTTTGAGCTTGCAAATAAGGCATCGCTACACGTAAATGGATTTGCAAAGATCTTCAATTTATGGCTGCACTAAAATGCTTTTAATTTTAGCATTTTGCCAATCAAAATTTATTTCATCTTCCTCGACAGTTATTCCACAGTTCAGGAAGTGGTCCAGCTCTTTTTTCTTTAGTTGAAACATACAATCATTACAAGTATTAATTTCTTGTCTCAGACCAAAAAATCTTTCTGGTGCGGCACCTCTGTTCAACCATCTGCTATTCGAATAATAAAGTACATCTCCATAATCAGCTTCCAGAACTGACAGAACCTTCTGAAATTGACGATGTGTTTATACTTTTTTTTTTACGTAGTTTCCGGTAGGAAATATAATACAATGAAAAAATAATGGGATACCGCAACTCTTCCATTTTAATTTTGATTCTCTTCACCAGACCTTCATTTGTAAAAATTCTTCATGAACATTGAAGTTTTCGTCAATTCCGCGCATAAAAATCAGTAACTGCCCAGTACGTGGTACGTCAGTACTTTTATCCGTAGCTAAAAGTAACCAATCAAATGCGCCCTTTTTTTAAGTTGCGCACATAAATTAATGCCCAAATCTTCGGTACGCCGAGTACAAGTTCTAGCGGAAAAACTGATGTTTCCAATTTCTTTTTAAAAGGCATACTTCCTCCGTGTTGCTAAAGCATATCGTTTTATTAATTTCGAGAACATTGAAATCAAATTCAACATGTTTGTGAGTGAAGAACCTCTATTCCATACTATGAACTGTCCCGGGAAGTATGGATGTCGCTTACACGGCACTTCTTGTAAACAACACGCCTAGCAACGGCCAAATCCAAACGGTTTTGGGGCGACTGTAGAGAATCCCCGGCGTATACAACTTAAGTACAAAGGCGGTCAATGGAGCTTTACCGGATTTCGAGATCTCGGAATCGTTACGACCTGCCGTGAAGGAGATAGAAGGAGCAAGAGGAGGTCAAGGCGGTTCAATGCAAGCCGAAATACATAAATTATACGGCCGCTTGCTCTTCTCTGCAGCGGTTAGGTCATACATAGAGAGGAGACATCGAGCGGAATGTACCGCCCAATCCTTTCGCCGGCTGAATTGGTTGAATAATGGAAGACAACGGATTGGAAAAACTATTACTATGGTCATAGATGCCTAGACGGTAGGGGTGTCTATATGCGTATCGCCTGGATTTGTATGTCTTTGAATGCGTATCCCTTGGTATGGAATTGGAAATGTCCCATATATTAGATATCTTATTACCGCATATACGGTATCTCAGTCAGGTGAAAAAAGCTCGTATCCTCTTAGACCCAAAGAAAATCCTTTAATTTATGTCAGGGAGGTTTCACATGATAACCATCATTTAACAAGTAAATTAATACGTTGAAGCTGCAGTTCAATAAATTTTAGCGGGATTTTCTTAGTTTAACCAGCTTTCTTTTTTGTTATGGGAGACGAATTTATTACAACATTCAAGGAAACAAGTTATTTACTTATGAAATTTGAGAGCATTGATATTTGCATCATCTTTCTCTTTTCATACCATTAAACGTATAACGCTGACTTTAAAAGGTTTTCATTTCAAGTTTAAAAAATTCCCATTCTACATCCGCTTCCAAACGAACACCAAGGTCTTATTAAAAAAAAAAATCGGAAAGGAATAAAGCACCCTTTTTTATTTCCCCCATTTCCTACGAGAAAGTAAAGAAGAGAGTAAAGGAAAAAGGCAAAGTTATATACTTCTTGTTCGTGCGCGAGTCCCTATTACAACGAAATTTGTTTTTAATTTCATTTCTTCGAGAGGGAGGCTTGGATTAAAGTTATTAGTACGCTCGCCATTTTTTTGTGCGTTTCCGTCTCTAAAAAGGGGTTGGTAAAAGTTACCCCCATCATGATATCATGCATGGGGGCCGTCACCGTCTCCGGGTTGTAGAACTGCAAAAAGACAGACAAACAACGTATAAAAATAGAAAAATTGCCGTCGTGGGACGGGATGAATTTATAATAGATGTGGAAGATTTTAAGTGGAAAGTAACGGAGGAATGTGGTGAGTAGGACGATGGAAGGAGAAATAAGAAATTTAGATCCCTCAGTGCTCACTTGTGGGAATTGTGCGGGTGCTGCATTGGGATAGGATAAGAGAGCGTAGGATATTATAAATTGGATATCTGATTAAAATAATAAGGACTTCTCTTCTGGAGATAATATAATCTTTAGAATTTAGAGCTTTACAATCCAAATTAGTCTTCCCTAATAAAATTCATATTTCTATTTATCATTTCCACTTCTCGAGGGAATAGAACAGGTCTTTTGTTCAAACACAAAAACATTTTACTATTCCCTTCATGCCTCATCCACGATTCCTCTTGATTTCTAATTCAATAATAACGCCGAGCAATAAAAAAAAAAAATTATATAAGAGAAGGATACACATCCCAAGCGGTGGAGAAGCAATATACCGAGTTCATCATCGTTTCTCTACGGTCGAGACGTTATAACTTCGTAGTCTTCTACTAAAACGCAATGAACAATTTGCGAAAAGGAAAATATTCTCGGAATAACTGACCTTTCGTAGCCTGGCTTCGACTGTTGTTTATTCTACTCACGTAGACGTCTAGATCGGATTCCTGGTAACCAAATATTATTTCTTAGCGTATTGCCGCGACCTTAGGGTTGCTATCGAAACAAGTATGGATATACGAAGAATTATTACGTTTGTCACTTTATGCAGAAGGTAAATATACTAAAGTAAGTTATTTGATTAATTTGAAGCAATTGTTTCGGAAATTCGTGGATTCTAATTGTTAACCCTGCGATCGAATATTGAGAGAAAATTAAATAACCTAAAACACTAAACTAAAACGAGAGCTTTTTGCCTGGAGTACAAAACTCAAACATGTGTTCGTTTTACACTAATAAATCCATCAAAGTTGGGCGGTTAACTGGGCCTCTTTCAATATTTAACAAACTCGTATTATTCTTCGTCCATGCACTATCTTTCGTTTATCCAATATGGACGTTATGTTAGATACCGTATGCAATTTTATAAATTTCCGACCTTACCTTCGTATCCGGATTGCCTGAGTGTATTTCGCGCACTGAAACACACCTTCATATCTTGTCCTCTAAAAACTTTACAAAATTCTGAATATTCTAGATCGATCGCATCCTTAAGAAAGTTCAACATGCCTAGGCATTATGTATAAAATTCCAGGACTTTAATTCCGGTAGAAACCCTCGATAAAGGGTTTTGTAGAGTATCTAAAGGTAAAGTTCTTTCAGTTGATAAGATATGAAGGCGAACAATATTTCCTAAATTGAATAAAGAATCTACAAAAATTTACGAACAATATAACTTGGTGTTGTATTTTTTCAGACAGAAAAACCAACTCTGAATAATCTGTGACATCTGTGCGGAAATATGCTGTGGAAGACTCTTCAATATTAAATTTTATTACATAGCGCAACATCCAGTATTGTCAATTATTAATAAAACATAAGAATATCTCCTGAACAATTTACTTCAACTAGCCTGTATAAAATTGCTTACATTTCTCTAAATTTGCATTGCAAAATTACCTGGGATATATATACGCATGTATTGATACGTGATAATTACCTATTCGGGCATAACGTTACATAAACGGTTTAACCACAAAAGCTATTGAATTTCTCGCTGATGCCCTGTCACTAGTTATATTTTAATTATAACTTGCATTAACGATAATTGCTATTGAAAATCGAATTTGCAGAAAATATATTCATGAAAATCGCTGCCTAGTATATATTTAATATGCCTCTTTAGTATATAGTTCAGTGTTTACATCACAAAACAATAACCGCCACCACCACCACCACTGCCAGTAGTACCATCGTATTTCGTCGAATTTAGGATAACAACACCTCGCATATTAATGAGGCTATTATGAATTTTAATTCTTGCGCAGCACAAATAACACCACCCCACGGGCGTATGTGACCTAGTTCAATTAATTCCTTCCAAGATACACTACGTTGGTGGATGGGATACACCGTACAACCTATGGCCGTAATCATTTTAGAGCTGAAAAGTAAACACTTCTTCCGGATATTCTACAGTGCGTATAGCTTGGGATACAGCGTTTTCATATTTACGGAATAATGGTCTTACAGTCGCTGAATACGTGGGTGACTGATAATTTCGCGACCTAAGGTACTTAGCAGTGATTCTTGCACTCATTAATTACTTTTTAATTCGTTTCTCGTTGGGAATGCCGGTTTGTTTGGATTAATTAAAACATTATTTCATTATGTCGCTACGTTTCGGAATTTGCTGGTCTCTTTTTCAAACTTTATTTCCTACAATAATTATAATGTTTATTTTAATTAATTAAATTACTTACGTTAAAGGTATATTTTGTTATACACCATGTGGTGCGCATTGTCCTTACTTTGTCAAAATAACAAGGGATCTAAAATTACTTTTTATTCCCGCCACTCCTGATTCGCGTATGTCACGTGACCCGCAGGGTCATAGGCATAGAAATTAGAAACGGGATCTGTTCACGCTATTCAGAGAGCTATTCAAGCTGTTCAGGAAGTTGTTCAAACTATTCAGAGGTCTGTTCAAACTGGCTGAATAACTTGAGCAGCTCCCTGAACAACTTAAACAACTTCCAGAACAGCTTGAACAGATCCCTGAATAGCATAAAATCCAATTTACATTTATTTTTTTTTAGTTGTTACAATATTTCACTTGAGATGAAAGGTTGGCATTGATGTTTTCACATTACCTCATATCCCTCAGTTTGTTGCTGAGTTTATGTTATTTAAAGTACTAAAAAGGCCACGTGTTAGTGATGATACTATGAACGATACTTTAAGATTAATACAAAATGAACAAAGTCTTGTTAACTGAGCGGTAGTGAAGTAGTAGTTAGTTATAGGAAGAGAATTTTTGCGCAAAATTAGCATTTAAGACTGCAGGAAACGAAATGGCGTTCAGTCGTCTAAGAGGTTGGAATAGCGGTCTTCATGCGGCTACAGGAATCGCTGTCTAATCCGGCAGTTATAAGAAGGCGGCACACATTTGGTTTGAAGGCTAAAAGAAGAGCCATATTCTGGCTATTCACGAGGCAACAGGAGGCAGTGGGCTGCAAATCATTTACCGTGAGAGGCTCATGATTTTTTTTTTATTATCATTATGTTATTTTTCAAACATTTATTAATTATTGTCATTCAGTTATTGTTTAAATTGTTCTAAACAGTTTTAAAAAAATATTCGCCTTTTTTTTTTTTTAATTCAACACATTTTTTATTAGTGGACCATTTCAATTAAACATCAGTTTAAATAAGAATGGAGCAATTTAATCCGGTTTTCATTTGTAAATAAATTACAAATTTGCAACTGTAATATGTTTGTTTCCGTACACATATGACATTTTAATGCGTTCCATTTAGCTAATTTTAATGCGTCGGCTATATATTTGTAAATATATTTTATTAACATGTTCCTATTACCTCTAATATGTTTTATTTCGAAAGTCAAAAGCTAAAAGCTGCTAACGAATTAAAACGCAACAGGTGTTCAATATAAAAATGTTCAATATACATATTACAAAAAAAAATGGAGTTGCTATAAATAAAAGTTAAAATAATGGAAATCATTAAAAGCTCCTCAACGCTTAGTAATTACATACTAATAATTCTCATAGGAGGGAGTTATTGTAAATTCAAATTTGAGGTTTCGTGAAACGTCGTCGTCATATGTTTACTTTGCTGCATTCTGACGACGTAAACGACAGGGTTATTTTATTAGACGAGATGTTAATTAAGACAAAATAACATGTCGAAAGTTTCGCGTCACGCATTCGCAGGAGTCTATCGTACTTTCGCTCCGACATCCAACTATGTGAAATTAACTAACCTATTTACCTTCATTAACCTTAATCAGCGTGTTCACATATACTCTCATCTACGGCGCATACCCGTTGTTGGCGTTTAGTTTAGGCATCAGGAAAGTTGCGCTGGGTGTGGATTATTTAAAATATTTTACGGTTTTACGCACGTAATTTTGTTTTCCTTTTAACTTATAGTTTCATGTAAATCACGCTGTTCCGTTATTTACGAAATTCGAACGTTAATTGCTGTACGGTACGGGCATTCCACATCGGACACGTGCTCTACTTTTTTTTGGAAATTAGTAATTCTCCAATGTGGATTTTCAGACGACTCGCAATGCGAATTTGTGAATGAAGTTGCATGATGAAATTAAGCCTACGAATTTCATCGCCATTGTAAAGCCGATACACCAAATTCCAACATAAAACTAAAATTTGAATTTTTCGTGTTTTACTTTAAATCCCCTTGAGACCTTTTCGGCGCAATACAAAGGCCCCAGTTACATGTTTTCGAGTAAAATCGGACTCGGAGAATCGATTCCAGCCACACTCACTTTACCTATCTCGTTTATTTGGCGAATTACACATCGAAAAAAGTTTCTCAACATTCTAAAACTTACGTTTACCGTAGGAAAGAAAATCGGGGTAACTTTTAATGGATCCAGCGTATAGAGATCTGTAAATAAAGCTGTTAGTTGGAGAGATATAGAAAAATTAAGAAAACGATGAAAAAAATCTCTAAGGGGTATCCCTTTGAAAATTTGGACGATTTGACTACTTCAAAAATGCTTTAAAATATTTATTTTGACTATTTTATGTAAAATTAATCAATTTATTTTCATTGATTAGAATTTTATTAGCATTTATGTTGATGCCTAGGTATATTGTCGTCTTAAATTCATGAGAATTTATTTTTTTAACAAGCAAATCAGGTTATAAGGAAGGTCGCAAATGTGTTACAGATTCTAGAAAACGAATACAAAATAGGATATTCCATAAAAAAACTAGTTAGGTAGCGTTATCGAAACATTTTTGCCCATGAAATATGTGTCCTGAACGAAGGTTTATAACAAAGTTTTCAGAATTTTAAAATCTGCCATCGTTTTCGAGATGACTTGCTGCTGAACAAACTGTATAAGAATTAATCTATCGTTATAATAACATTACTTTATGGATAATACCTCTTTGTAAATTGGAATATTTCACGGCGAACATGCACAAAATCCACCTAATTTTTATATTCTTTTGGAAAATTAAAATTTTTACATTTGAAAAAAAAATGGGCCGGTGGGATGAATTATCATCGTAAACTGCTAGTAACTACCATTCAATATTATGTGGTCCAAAGTATTGTTTGATACCCACTTTCCATAGCTTCGGAGATATTAGCGCAATTAGAGAATGGGTGTGTTGTGTTGTGTGTCCTACATCCCATAACGGGTGATTGACTAAGTTTAACAGTAACAATCTGTATACGTATAGGTTCGTAGCTAGTTGTAACGTTAAAATGAGGTTGTTGGAAACTAGTTCGGTAGCAAGCGACTAGTTTTACCACGGCTTGTTTGGGAGTGTCCCGAAATCCAATTTGCTTCTAGATCAAAGCGGCGGATTGCCGGGAAATGATGTATGGGACGAGCCTAACACGATTTTGTTTTAATTTAGAGTAATTTAAGCGGTGTACGTAGCTTATTTCGATGTTTGGATATTTGTAAATACGTACACAATATACATAGGTACATACCCTCGGGGTTGTAAGGATATTTGTATAGGTAGATATCCATCCAAGGATCCTCTTTTGTTTATTAAATCTAATTGCCATTATTTTCTTTGTAAATACCTTTGTATAGGTTTATCAGTTTCATTTTCACTACTTCAGAATTTTTCGTTATTTCAAGCCATTGGCAAAAGCACATAAAAGTAAGAAAATAATGCCAATATAGCTTCGTCATGGTACTGCGAAAGCCATATTGGCATAATTTTTTGGCTATTGTTTCTAGCTATTTTGTGATGTGTTGTGTTAATATAACGTGGTAAGCCCGTGGGATTATTATTAAAGGCATCGAGTTATCACAAGAGTATTATCTATGTTTAAAAAAATTAAATACACGACAAATGAATGAAATAACTAGACAAATAGTATCTGAATTAAACCAAGCTACAGCACAACATACTCTATGAGCAACAAATAATGTGTAACTGAGTATTACGCCCGATCGTACACCCGAACACCCGCAGCCCATATCAATATATCGTCACACCATACTCCCTCTCAGAATCACTTGCTTTAATTTTGCCTTAAATAGTCCCTTACGTCATTGCTTGAGATGGATTATAAATTTTTACTATTTGATATGAAAATGATTGCTCATACAGTGCAGTCCGACGCATTGGAGGAGTCAGAGAGCCCCCAAATTGTAGGGACGTCCGTACGAAACTTTATTTTGATATATAAATACGATGGCTGTCTATCCACAATTATTTTATGGTATAAAGTGGCACTCTGGAGGAGCCCCCGACTTTTCATATACGACCAATTCAGTAAATATAACTTATGCGACACATGATCTCGTTTGCGTATACCGAATATCAGGCGCAGACTTGAATTTTGTACTCGTTGTATTCGTGCGTTGTTCTCTGCAGTAATACATGTCATATAAACAGGACTGCAATATTGAAAATTTGAGAGAACTAGAGAGAAAATATTTTTTTTTTGTGTCGACAGACAAGTAATAACGATGAGGATAGATTAATTTTAAATTTATATACACCATTAATTTTTAAGTTAACATTTGCATTTAGATACGATAGAACAGTCTTATTTCCAAAAAACAATACAATTGATTTAGATGGGTTTATCAATAAAGAGTGTTTGCTAAACATCTCGGCAATAGAATCCAAATTGAGCATCGCCTAATTTAAAAGAATGGTGCAACTGCACATCATCAGCGTACATGTACACGTTCTGATGCACCTATAATGGTATGAAGTATAGATATTAAAGAACAGGGGCCCAAGTATGGACCCCTGAGGTACTCCACGTGAGATCATTCTATACTGAGAAGAGCAGCTGTTCAATTTTATACACTGTTGTCAGTCACGTAAGTACTACCACAACAATTGTCTTGCTGAAGAGGAAAGGCGAATATAGGTAAGTATACTATCCAGTAGGTCGTGATCGACGGTATCGAAAGCTCTACTTAAATCTAGCAATATCAAAATTGATGCCATACCATTATCTAAACCAGTTATCACATCATCTACAATATTTGGCAGAGCCGTCGCGCAACTGTGACCCGGCCTAAAGCCGGACTGAGTGTTAAGTATAATCCCATTAGCTCTAACATACTCACTCAATTGACGGTTGATAATTTTGTCAAGCAATTTGGACATTACCGGAAGCACACGTATGGGTCGCAAGTCTTTGTAACCTTGAGGATGCACCTATTGCAATAAATTTTGGCTAACTCGCTTACAAATTAAAATGCAGTTTTATTCATGTAATAATTCCACGAACCCCTACAAAGGAGCGTAATAGAGAAATTTTGCGCTTAAAAATCCATGCATTCTATGATTATCTTTTGCCGTTTTTGATTACATGACATCATGCGCGCTTAATTGAGGTCCATTCCAATGTTACGAATTTACAAGTCCCGAATGCATACGCGATATTCGCAGGATAAAGCAAAAAAGGATGCGAAATCAAATTACCAACGTTGCGATGCAAAACAACGTCGATTTCGACCCATATTAACTACGACCATGCCGAGGCCATCGCGAAACAAAATAACCCACCGCACAGCTAAAATGCGAAATAAGCGAAGCAACACAATAAAAAAAAAGAGTAAAAAACATATCAAACAAATGAGGTAGAAACAAAACACGAATTGATGCGATATTTTTATTCGTCGTTTTATATTTAGGCCTTTTTACCCGGGGACTAGTTGGAAAACTGAAGGCTGCTAGTTGTCGCGCGATTTGCTGTATCGTTGCTGTTTTTTTTACGTGCAATAAACCCTGGCATCAATAATCGTGTCAGTTCTGACGCCCGATCCTCCCCAATCGATCGGACATGTTAGTTGTTATAGCAGAGATAGAAGATCAGCGCGTGACGTTTAACTATTGTCCCGATCGACCTGTCGTTAGGCTTTTGTTCGTCGTGATTTATGGCGAGTTTGTTGCAGTCTTTGTTCCGAATTGAAAACTGGCCGTGTCTGATAAGCCCACCTATTAATAATTGCTGCGCATCCATCGGATTTGTTGGAATTGATGTATCGGTAAAATTGAATCAATCGTTAAAAATGTGTGTTTTGTATTTAAAGAAGGATCTATGAAATATTGGAAAATAATAAAATAACTCAACATGAGTTTCGTTAGTTTCTAGT
Organism: Oryctes borbonicus; assembly: GCA_902654985.2. Lineage (NCBI taxonomy): Eukaryota > Metazoa > Arthropoda > Insecta > Coleoptera > Scarabaeidae > Oryctes > Oryctes borbonicus. The sequence continues at coordinate 2,556,269 of LR736874.1, forward strand.
TATTGCATAAAGTGTATGACGATCAGCTATTCGTCGCGAATTTAAAGCATTTTAATGGAATATTTTATGCTAATCCTTTGAATTGAAGATCTCTGTGTATATTTGTTCATGTACATGTTTCTTTTGTTTTCGTATAGTACATCATACAAAAGAAGTGTTACGTGATCCATTCTTACGGTTTATAAGCCGATGCAGAACCTCATTCTGCAGCAACCTTCTCCTCTTCTGACACTAATATACTGCTATCTTAAGCAAAATTCACCCTCATAACGCTGACGGCTTATGGCGTTGTCCTTGGTGAGAAATCCCGATATTTGTAGTATAGTGTTGTCCGAGCCAAGATTTACCTTCACAACATTGACGGCGTATAGTGCTGACCTTGGCGAGGAATTCCAGTTGCGTTAAGCTCAGAAACATTACAATGCACAGTTCTCAAGTAATAAAGATAATAAAATAGATTTTGTAACTGTTTTCTTCAATCATATTAAGATTAGGTCGATAATTTTACATTTCTCGAAGCTAGATTAAGTACTGGCGTCATCTGGTAGCGTTAATCGCAACCTCCCAGGTTTGCGCTGTGAAATCTAAGCAGAAATTTTCTTGTTGCCATGAATTTTTGTTCGATATTAAAACAATTAAGAAGTAAAGCTGTTTAGTTATTCGTGAATAAGCTAAAAATTTGCAAAGATTAATTAATAATAATGTTCCGTTTTTAAGAACTTTCAAAAATTCTTCAGAACCCCCTCTCACCTCGGGTTACAAATTCATAGCACCTTACAAATTTGTAGAACAGCCAATATGAATCAACACGCTAATTTCTTTGATTTGCAATATACTTGTATTCATTTCTGTACAATTAAAAAATTGGAGGGAATTTTACCCCTTTAGTAGGATAAAATTTACCCAAATTAAATCATTTCTTAAATGGGAAAATGGTATGAAGGATAATTTTATCTCAAGGGAACCGAATGCAGAGTAAAATTACACTAAAATGAAGTAACTTGTGCAAAACAAAAGGAAGGTGCATAATGTTGTATTGAACAGTAAACTAGAACATTCGGATATTTCTAATTTCGATTTTAGTTGGATTCGTTTGAATTTATGTCGGGCATCGTGGGGTGAATTTAATTTATGTGAGATAGTTATCGAACATTGGATTGCTGCAATACGCAGACACAATCGGTGGTCATTTATCTAACATTGTCACACGTGCTGTAGATAAATGCATTTCAATTTAAACAAAATAATGAAACCCTCTCATTTACACAATTTATTTTATTTCAGTTCAAAGGTAGAACACTCTTATTGGAAAACCGCTAGGCTATAAATATATTTAACCCCTCCATATTCCAAGTTTATTTCTCTACGTTCTCTGTTTACCTCAAATGAATATTATATGTCTGCGAACATCCCTTTAAACATTACAACGACAGTATATACATGCATAAATGTTATACTTCCGATAACATTGTGCTGAATTTATTTCGCATTAGAGAATTTACTACTGCACCGGCCGGAAAAACGAATTTCCCATACATCTGCCACCCTAAATCAACGTTTTATAGTTTTCTCTCTCTGAGCGCAGCTTCCGGAACTTATGCAAGGGGAACCCACCAAGCTACAGTCGGTATACGCGTTGGAAATACATCCGTAGAGGCTCTAAATCACCGAAGCAGTCGGTCGAGCGGGCGCTAACATATGTTACGTCCCTTCAGAACTACATAGGAAAATTTTAAACGATCTTTTACGACAGTTTCGCGCCTGTGTTAGCTTCCATAGTGCCAGCAGCATCGCGGGAAAATCTCCGAGACTGGCTGCATGTTGTTGGTTGCTACGCTGATTTAGATGGACCGTTATAAATTGGGCTACTAGATCTGATTCTGTTTTCATCTTTTAGTTTAATTTCTTTTGCATATATTTCTCACATTCCAAACATATTCACATCCCCTTTTGGAAGGAAATTTATGCAGATCTTTCCTGAAACTATTACATTTAAAATGCTTCCGAACTCGGGCAATTTAGAGCGGCAAATGAGCGGCGCTGTTGGAAGTAAAGTCGATATTATCCGGAATGTCATTTTAGGTTCTATTGGCGCTCTGTTCTTTTTCTACCGCTATTGGAATACCACGTTTAATCCTTTCGGTCAGGTATTGATTAAGTTTAGGAATGCCAATAAAGCGCAATCGACCCTCGGTAAGTTTTCAGAGACTATCCTGAGTGTTTAGAGCTCGTGTTCGCTGGCAAAAAAGGTGCATTGTTAATCGACGTTACAATCCAAAATGATGTTAAATTCTTTTTTGTAGATATTTAGCTTCGGGCCAAAGAAACCTGACAACATATTTCTAGATCAATACCATTCTCACTATATTGATTTTGAGCATCAACGCAAGAAATTATGAGAGTTTCGTAAACATAAACATAATTTATCCTCCTAACCTATGAAAAAGACATTGTATAAAACTTTTTATAAAAAATGACTGTTCTTCCTATAATGCGAAATAAGGGAATTTACGATCCGTCCGCGAACACACTCTGTATATATAAAAGAGTATATAACCAAAAGAAATAAATGGATAATTCATACGAAACTACCAGCACCGTCATCTGTGGATGCGTTTCGTCGTGCTGGTTCATCGCCACAGCTTTGCGAGCGCTGGTAGTCGATCGTCAGAAAATCGCTAACAAACGAAATTTTAATTTTTTTAATTTCTAGGTTTAGATATCATCAATACTTGTTAATAAATAAATAGTTTAAAAAATCATATATGGAACAAATACAACAAAAAATATAATAACAATTGGATTAGCACAGACGTATTAAAATTCTACGTTGAAGTAATCGTCGAGGGTGCACCATACTCTGACGGCTTAGTTTTGTTTTACGACTACCTTTTGTGCCTCTGGCTTATGCAGCCATAAAAGAATTCCATACGTCGCTCGCGCGCGGAACAAAGGAAAATATGCAGTTTTTGCTGTCTCATGTGCCGCTGTCTCTTTGATTCTTCACATATATTGCAGATGCCAACCTCTTATTCAATTCCTTGATATATACACAGATTCGAGGATAGTCTGAGAGGTTTCCAACCGTACCAACGGAGCAAGTATTTTTTGTCAAATTCAGTTTTACTTCTCAATATCCTAACAAGTCTACACACTTTTTATTCGCCTCCTCATTATAATCCAAAATTATTGAAACGAAAAATTCATTCAAGTGGAAAGCAAGTCTGGACTTAATTAGATGCTAGAGTAAATACGATTTTATTAATGCTCTGAACTAAAGACATGAATAACGGGGAATTTTTATTCGAGATAATACATCAGCAAAAAAAAGAGGAAAACGTTAAAGTGGAAGGGAACTGCACGTCTCGTTTGATGCAATTTTATTACACGCTATTAAATCTTAGTATCTGGGTATATTTTATATTAAATTCCGGTTGCAACAGGTTAAGTTGACTCACATACTAAACCGTTACGGAAGAATGCGACACGTGAAAGCGCCGCAGAAATATTACGCTCTGTATGTAATAAAGTAGGTTTTATTAATTTTACTGCAATTTAATGGCAGCTATGTTGTTGTTGGTATTAATAATATTTCTTTAGCAATATTGGGGATAAATGACCTGACTGAAAAGATATTTATATTGTTAAAAAATTTGTAAGGGGTGGACTTGCGAATGGAAGTGACGCGAGACGTTTGCCAGGCATTCGGAAAACTACCGCCTGGTAATATTCTAACCAGCACAGAAAAAGAAAATGTTAGAATTACTTCTACAATTGCGGGAAATACGACTACTACAGGATCCGTGACGTAGATAATTTGTAGCAATTAGTGAAACAATATAGTATGTACTGTAGTGGCGCAAAACTTGCAACGTTTGTAACTTACACATTTTTCAGCAATTGTGCAAATGTATGCATAGTATTTATTAACAGTTACTACATTATTCTAATAAATTCTTAATATAAGTTCAGTATTGCTGCTAAAGATGCTAAAGCTTAGTTATCGAAACGTGCGTACAGTTTTAGTAAAGTGTTGTGATAAGGGGTAATAGTGAAATGTTTTTTAATATAAAATTTCTGAAAAACTGCACGTTTGTACAAATGAATATGCCAATATGCTTTTGCCATATTGTTTTTCAATGTTTTCCTGTCGGAATCTTCGGATTCTGATCTAACAGGTGTGTTATCAAGTTTATCACCGTTGTGTTCGCAGTCTGCTTCGATTGTAATGCAATGCACTAAAGGCTTGAAAAACAAATTAACAGCTGGTGATGCCAACGTTCCTTGTTTCCTTGTAAGGGATTGTGCTGGCATTTTTGTTATTCCTTTATGTGCAATCCTAGTATTTTGAACGATTGTATTCCGTAACTTGTGGAAGATGGTTCTGATGATTCTGATGGTAATGCAATAGACCCGCTGCCATTTGTCCCTCCTCTTTTTGTAAGGCGTTTAACTGTTATACTTTATAAGCGTATTTCTTATAGCACAAAACCTACACTCTTTTTTTCTCAGGATGGATTTACGTCGCATAGATCTATCGCAACGAACTTAGCGATAATATCACAAGCCATTGCTGGCACTGAGGATGGAGGTGGTCAGCTTGACGTTATCTATATGGATCTTTCTTGGCCGCTTGATTTAATGGATTATCGTATTTTTGTTGCAAAACTAAGCTTTTTTGGTGTTAGCAAAGCCTTACTGGGTCTTTTTCGGTCTTAACTGGTAAACAAAGTAAATTGTTTATTTTAATTGCTATAAATCTCCTTTGTTTTATTCTAACTCAGGGTTCCTCAGGATCAACAACATTCACTCCTGGTGTTTACACAACAATTTAAAATTAAATGTAGATAAGTATTCTTTTCCGTCTTTCATCAAGAGAGTGTCAACTCACACTATACCATCGACAATATTAATGTTACTCGTCAGTTATCGGCAAGTGTGATATACGATGTTACTGAAATCACAACCTCTGCTTCGAAGTCATTAGGATTAGTTTTCGTACTTGTAAATTCACCCGACTTGCTGTTCGGAATTGATATCCTGGTCCGCGTTTGGAACCAAGAAATATCCAACTACTTCGCATCCTTACACTTAGAATGAACGTTTTCCGGCGAGCATTGTTGGTTTACTCGGCGAGGAATTTCAAAGTATTGGCTTTGGAATTCCTTCTTGATTTTCCTTAACTTTTGATACGTTAATATGAGTTTCTCAGTCATGTATTATTACATTACATATTTATTTTTGTCAGGGATGGATTTTCTGTTGGGCATTTGATAATAATAATCATTATTATTATGTCAAACAGCTTTTGCCATTTACAACGAACATTGGTCAGCCATAAGAATACTACGCCAGAAATATAGGAAAGATTATACATAGACAGCAATATTTTAATGAAAATTACTCTTTAACAATGACGTAGCTTTCTACAATGACGTGAGTTTAGGGTACCAAATCTGCAACTCTAACATTATTAATAATTTAGTCAATTCAGATTGATAACTTGAATTGCATTTGAGTAAAGATATATTTACTTTCGTATGTCAGTCCAATATTAAAAATTAAATTAAAAAGAAATATGTCTGTTTGGGCCAAGAATATAAGGTTATACAGCCTTTCAATGTATTTAAACTCCCTTCAGCTAATTTATAAGCTACATACATATCTAACCAACAAAAAAAACTCAAACCAACAAACATTTTAATCTACCTAAATTATCCATTCACTCATTTTTTTTTTCCTTCAACGCAATTTTTCAATCGACGACTGAATATTTTACACATCGCAAACATGCCCCTTAGGAACGATCACGTTAAATACACGCTCCCAACAAAGTTATACGCCGGAAATTATTTCAACCAAACGACGGCGCTGCGAGCTGACCGTACAAATAACAAATAACCAAACGGTCCCGCCTTTATGCCGATTCAGCCCGCAGGTATCTACTCTTCCCCTCCCATTTTTTCAGAACGAAAAATCCGACCGATGCTGAAAATTCGTAGAAAAACGGTTATGCTTGCTCGGATACGAATCGTATCCATATTTGGATTCAAAATAGTCGAGGTAGGGCATCAAAGCCAGGTGTCCGCTTCGAAAAGTTCTTGAATTAAAATGTTTTATTAAGGGATGCAAGGAACGAGCTTTTTAACTCGGATCCGCATAAATTCTTTCGGAAATTGTCAACGGGTGACGATGATGAATAAGCTTTATGTGGGCGATGGGAATTTCGCTCGGAAAATGGGAAACTTTTCCGTTCTTGAATTAAATAACTTTCACTTCGGGAAAACGATGAAATGACAACTGTGGCATCAATCACCATTCGTTTAACCTGGCTATTGCACGCCAAATGTTGTCCTAGGCGTCTTGAGATCACTTTGAGTTTCCCCATGTTTAATAATGCGAAGTGTCAGCGTTAGTTAAGTGTCATTGCAAGATTTTTAAAATGATTTCGTTACCTGAGAACCAACGCAATCAAAATTAACATTATTTTAAAAGTTATATACGTGGGTAGTTTTATATTTTAAGAAATATCTAATTCTATTATCCTATTAGTTATTTGAATATTAATGATTCAACATGGAAAGGATTACGGAAATTAAGAGTTATTTTGTTTTTTAGAGCAGGATACAGATTTATAGGTGTTTAAGCAATTAACAACAGATGGCCATAAAAATAAAATCCATGAGTAAATATATATAAAATATTAAAGATGTATATCCTTCTTAAACATCTACCATTGCAAACCTACGTGAAAGCATTTGATCTTGGGGGCGAAATTAATATCACATAGCAGATTTAACCATTTGAGTACTAGATAGAAATTGTACTGGGATTGGCAAACTGGCATCCTTTTGTTTATATAACTCTATAAATGTTCATTACCAAACTCTTGGGGGTTGGGTTTTCATCTGATGATAATAGACGGGATCAGATTTGCATTCGTAGCATTCAGTATTTTATGTGAATTAATTAGAAGTAAATTAACCATCATTTAAATGCGAAACAATACAAAAAATAGGCAAGTAAAAAAAAATCTCCAACACGACACCTTATATAATAGTCTGTCATAGCTGGATACGCTTCAATAAATAGAAATAAATCAACTGCCTTCCTAGATCTGTTCACGCTTTCGCTAACTTCACTTCCTGGCGTACGGAAGGAGACAAAATTCTCTCCGCCGTTAAAGGCGAGGAAATACGTCAAAACGAGGCACAAATCCGTCACTTTCCGGGACCGACGATCCAGCTTCTTCCGGGATGTTCGCGGTACTTCAGTTGAAAATCCAATCAACACCTGTGACACAGGAAAGTCGGAACAGACAGCAGACACAGTTGATGCAGTCGCACAACGCATCGTAAAGCGCGCAGAGACAGTATAAAGCTATATGGAGTGTGTCAAAGAAAAAAGGAAAAAGACTAATATATCTAATAATATAACGATTACACTACAACATTATTAATAAATTTATGAAGATGGTAGTATGGCGTGTTTTGCAAATGTAATAGATATGTTGCTTATACTGTACACGCTGTACCTTGATAGCCTGCTTTAAAAAAAAATCTTCACTACCACAATATATAAGTGAAATTTATGCCAAAGTGACTTATAATGTATAGATTCGTGCTACTAAGTTATTTTATGATGACGTTATTGGTGAAAATCGATGACCATTTTAGTTGCAGGGACTATTTAGAATTCTACCGAATATTGGTCGCCCTCTAGCACAAAGAGAGCATCGGTTTGGTCGGGGATTTTGAAAATCAAACAATGTAAAGGCCTGCTGGAAAAGACTCAACGCACGTCCCTTTTGAGAGTGTTGAGCACATTTATTGATAGAAGAGCGATGCAGACTTTTCGGCATTCGGGAGGGTCGTCTGGAATCCATTAAAAAAACAAAGGAAACTGACATTAAAGAAATGGCAAAATATCAGGAATAATCCTGCAGAGAAGGCAGAATGGACTAAAGTGTTGATCCCGAACATCACATCATGGGTTGAGTGCAGATTTGGAAGGGTGAATTATCAACTGACACAGTTCCTCCCTGGCCAAGGGTTCCTCGACACCTACCCCAAGAAAATTGGAAAGGCAGATAACGACCAATGCCGATTTTGTGGAGGAACAGACGCACCAGGTCACGCAGTCTTGGAATGTGAGTTAGTTGAATGTAAGAAATAGACTGTAGATTGATGTGTGATGTGTGTGAGTGACAAAGATGTAGCGATAAACTAGAGAAGAAGAGAAGACCGTTTCTGAAGTTCTGTCCCTTTTGGACGGTTCCAGAGCGGTATATAGGCGGTACAGACGGGTGACTTATCCGGTCAATACATGAGTTATGACAGGCTGCGTCCGAGGAAAAAAAAGTATAATACGTAGATAAAAAGATCAAACATTAAAAACAACACATCTCGAGCTTTCTTGTAATATACTCGCAGAACTATAAATTTATCATACAATATTTACACATTATTTAATATATTGCGGAGCATCTTTTTAAATTGCATAGATTAAACGAAAATGTCACGGTTTTCTATGTATGTTGAAGTAATCTTATAAAAAAAAGAGAAATCCAGAGCCCCATTATCTGCACCGGGTTGCCGCAGAGGTTATGACTTCCCAGGTTAAGAACCAGCGCTTTAGACTCTACACTCAATATAAATAGCACACAATTGCATATCCCAGATAGAAAATGCAAATCTAACGCTTTAACATCGCACTCGCCATTTATTTTAAACTTCACAATTGCAGAAATGAAATAGCATCAACTTCATACGGAATTTTTCAAGTGTATTAGAAGGATTTCAAAAGTTCCAAACAGTTCCTCTACATCTTTTCTATCCTCAGCGAACTATATTCCATTCTATTATTATTATTATTATCGTTCCTCGCTAGGATACGTAGTCTACGCGATTATCTTTCTTTTCCTTTCATTGACGTTGAAATGCAATATCTTTCCTCCCCGGACTTTTCCGGATTCTCCGGGTCTCGTAGACAGCGGTGGCTGCCGCTAGCTAGTGTTAAAATAAAAGTCTACGTGGGTGTTCCGCTAGAGGAAATCAATAGCGTTAGTCCTTCTAGCTATATACAGAGCGAATCATTTAACAATGGATAATGGTAGGATTTAGCTGTCAATGTTGATTATTTGGACACTAGTCACGCGTTTCTCAAGAATATTTAATTATTCCTTCTTTTCAATTGTAATTGAGGTGGAAAATGGCGGTTATAGTAGGGAATTTGTCTATATATAGCGGTCCAACCAAAGTCCGGGCCGAACGAACGTTTGTGGGAGAAGGAAGAAACAATTGGCAAACAATGTTGTCAATGACAAGGCGATCAGTTCCCAGCAGTAATTGATGCAAAGAGTGAGCTGTTATTAGTGATCTTTAATTATTTGAGCTGGTTGTTTGCAGCGATCTTTTAATAATTTTTCCCGTAAACACTGCAACGCATCATATTCCAGTCAACTATCTAATAGCACTGTAAACAATCTAAAAGTTGTATCTAACCTTTTTTTAAAACTTTTATCCTTGTAAAATTCCATTACATAATAATTAATACTCCTTATATAAAAACCATTTCTCCATTTTAATGAAGATAAAAGCACCCACGTCAATTAAATCTGCATAGACTCCACATCAACATCTTTTTCGCAACCCCTACAATATAATTCATTAGCGGTGGAGAAAGGGCAAAAGAAACAGGACGAAGGGTTGAAGAAGGGCACCGACCCAACGATCATCTTTCATCGTAACAATATCGCTCAGAATCTTTCACCGCTAGACAATACTCATCTTCATCACAATCAAGGATAAACAACCCACCGATATACAGCGGATAAATCATCCCTTGCCCTATCCCCATTGCCCTCTACACTGAGGAGAGATCGTTTATTTTGTTACGTCCGACCCTGCTGTATATAGGGATCATTTATTATACTCCAACACATTGATGCTTTCCATAGTCGCCCTTCTTAACTCCCCTTAGTACCCTGATCGAAGGAAATATCTTTATGTATTTAAATCATAGGTGTATAGATTGATTAAAACGGTAAAAACAATTATTTTCCCTTTAATTAAAGTTTGATTTAATTCACTTTCTATGCAAGTTAAAAATAAATGTATTTCGAGGAATAAATTGGACAGAAAGATATAGTTCTGTTTTTGTTTGAGAATACATACCAGCATCTGGTGTTATTTTTTTATTATTTAGAATCGCCGGTGGAAGTTATTCGTGTATCTTCAAGGACTTTGGCGTGCCGATACGCTGTGGCCATGATAGAGCTTAGATTATAGAGCATGTTTGGATTTATTTGTTCTAAAATAAATGTTAAAAGACATCTAATACAAGTTTCCCAAAAATTTTATTTATAATTCATCTACAGAAGAAGGGAATTTAATAAAACTTTTCACGCAAAATCAATAGGGAATACGGCATGAAATTTGGCCAACGCTGCTTCTCGAGGCCATAAACGAATACAACAGCTACTCCGTGAAATCCAATAATTTCATCTCTGCGCGATAAAACCTAAAATTTTCCCTTCGATTATCTCACGGGATCTTCCCTTTGCGGAGATGATCCCCTCTTGCTGTTGTATTTGACTACGAAACTATGAAAGAGCTCTTTCTATCAACTCCTATATTCCTATAATCCGCGATTTTCCGCGCGGATTTCCGCCGGAAATTGGAAGTTTTAAATTTTTCTCGAGGAATATGGAGGAGATTGAAGTTTATGTTTTGTATGAATAGAGAGAATTTGCGACGTTTGTTTTTTTTTTTTGTTTACATTCTTTATGTTGTGAATCAAATCAGATCTCGGGATATTGTAGGTATTTTTCATATATTAATTCAAATATGGTTAGAAGTGGACATATAGTTGTTTTATCAAGCTAACCTTTACTTCATTCAAATGATACGTTGCAATGCACGAAAACCGTTTATTTCTGTTTTCCTCCTCTTTTTCTAAATAATCCAATCTTTCGAATTCTAGCCTGTAACATTTAACAATAGACTGCTGGTAAGATCACGGAAAATCCGCAGTTAACAGAAAAGTTTTCAACAATAAGGAAGGTAAGTTTTTTTTCGTATTGAGTTTAGTGTTCTTTGTATTTCATTGTGTTTGACAATAAGCGACAAGAATTAAATAAAAAGAAGATCGTAAAAAAAATAGTTTCTCTTTCAACCCCCACAAAGTCGGTTAAATTTACCTTCTCTTCGTTTTTATATAGTTTCTTATACCTTATTCGAAAAGTGTTATATATAGAATTTTACAAAACAGCTGAGTATTACTCATTGAAAGGAACAAGAAACATACATCTAAACAAAATATACATTTATTATTATTTTAAATTCGTTTCATAGATATCTAACTTCAAATCTAAAGCGTAACGCACCTAAAAAAAAGAACCGTAAGTACCGTTTTTGTATTTTTTCGTCTAAATGGATTTTCCGCGCATATTCTGTCGAGTACTTCCACTTATGGTATGTCAGCCATCGTGAGCGATTGAAGCACCGCATACATCCACAAAGGTACTTTCACGCACATAGTCGATGTTATTCGTTTTTCCTTCTTATTCGATTAACAAAAATTGGATTACTGACCGTTCGTGTAGATTTAGATGTTTATTTTGTCGCACACATTAAATATAGTTTCCAGTTAAAGTACTCTCCGATATGCGATGGGATTCACCTTCTACGTGTAGGAAAAGTGTAAAAACTTTTTTTTTTATATATATACGACTGCCTATTTTTTTTCTTTCATATCAAATTGCAAAAGGATACTTTTCAATTGTCAATGAGAGTGTAACTTATGTAGTTTTTTAAAATGTCTTCCAATTCTGTGATATTCAAGTTAGTCATATTCCATTAGAAAACAGTCCAGAGTTAAGTTTAAAAAAAACGTGATGCAACATTCAACTATAGCGTTTCAACGGAGCGGCATATTAAAGATTTTATCGGGGAAATGTAGTTCTTTACATAAGTAATGTGGGAATATGTGCGGAACTTAAACAAAAGACTGTAAAAGGGAGTAAATATAGCCATAAAAACAACGAATAAACAACCAATTTGTCCTCGTATCTCGACATACATTGCCGTTTCACGCGTAGATGCTAAGGTAGAATTTAATTTTAAAACTAATAAAACGTAGAGCTATGGCACGGTGTTTGCTCACGGCGAGAAGACCGAAAAAGGTATATACGTTGCACATCTCTACTACTCCGCCTCGACAAAACAACAGACACTATCGGAGATTTAATAAAACTTTTAATATGATGCCGGTTGTGGAATGTTTAAGTTGGCAAAGTTTCGAGTTTTATTTATTCATGAGGAATGGGGGTCCGTAGATATCATTTGCATTTGGGGATGGTACGGTTATGCTGTTCAACTTTGGTAATATTTGAGAATATATCGTAGTTGCATTGTTGCGAATTAATTTTAAGCACGTAATTTTAAGGTATGTACATATATAAATATCTATTTTATTGTTAGTTTTTCTTTTTTTTATTAAACGAATGTTTTGAGAGCGTGAGGTTGTGGCTATGTTGTTTTTTGCTAGAAATTGCGTTATGATGTTAGTGGGGAACTAACCAAATAAAAAATAAAAAAGGAATAACAAAAATTATCAATTGTGACAAGGTCTAAACAAAAACAAATAAATATTATTAAGAAATTAGAGCCAAGCAACTTTAATTTTAATGAAATAGATTTTGGACCCAAATTTTAAAAAAAGAAGAAAAAGTAGATAAAGCGCGAATAATCCTACAACAAATCTTGGCGCGAGACAATGAATGATGACACAATTTTAACAAGTGTATAAATTAGTGTAGCTTTAACTTAAGTTTTATTGATGAAGATGAAGCTTAAAGATCGAAACACAGGTCCAATTTCAATGAGGTGTCATAGCAGCATATAACAGGATGAAGGAAATTATATCTCTAATTACAAACAAACCTTACAGATCATACAAAAACACAATATCAGAGACATTAAATTGCAAAAAGGGGTCCAGTTAACTCCTTTAAACCTCGGGAAATTAAAACCCAAAGGATCCCCCCATCTGTCTAGGAAGCACGAGCACAAGCACCGATGATCTCAATTTTCCGCGACCCCTATTTTCATTTGCAACTCTCGGCGATCGGGAGGATGCGTCTTTCGATAAGATCAATGATTCCGCTTGAGCTTCCCTCGAACTTCACCCAGACCTTGGGAACACGGGCCGAAGCTCTTTTGGAGACTAGCTGGAGCTAAAATTCCCTCGCGTGTGGTTCCAAACGCGCAGAGGGTGAAAAGCGGCTTCAAATAAGTCAATTAGTTTTATTAGCGGGAGTGGCGGCAACGTTCGTCGTCCTACGTCGATGCTATCTGCTGTTCCCAACATTTCAACCCTAGATGTTTTGCTTCTCGCATGGAATGGGGGAAAGCGAAAACACGAGATAATCTTTTGGTCTTGCTCTTTGACGGCGCTTTAAAGGGAGAGCTTATAATTCGGGATAGTATAGAGCGAAAGATGGAAGAAGGCATAATAGGAGGTATTTTCGGAGGCCGTACGTATGTTATTATGAATGATACGATTAGAGAATATGTAATGTGACGTTATTATAATAAGGCGGAGATGAGACAGCGCGCACAGATTAAGACGGGTTGTTTATGAAGTAAATGCGTTTGGAATGTCATATATTAGTGAAAACGAGCAACTTGCCAACTCTAGATTTCGCGTTTTAATGGGAGTCGGTTGGAAATCTATGTGACATCTTCTGAATTAGAATCTAAATTCTTATAACTTTAATAAATCTTACCGGATGCAAGTATGTAAAGGTGTATAATTGGAGCTCTTCTCCATATTCATTTTTTAGACAGTAGTTTGTTGATCCAGGACGTATTGTGTAAAATGAGATAACGGTAGTTTGTTAATAACCGGCTCAAGTTCATTTCTCAATAATTCTAAAAAAAGCTTGTCATTTAAGCTTCTCTGTTCAAATAGATGAAGATGCCATTACTTTTTGATTGCCTGGCCTGGCCCCACAACGATTAGTGTAAGACTAATATCTATAATTTTCTCTATTTCCTACACTGTTTAAATTAAAGCTTGCTTCGTCACTATAAAAAAATTGCTTCTCGAAATTGCGTTGTTGTCACTTCTTTTACAAGAACCGTTTACAACATTCTATCACAATCGTCATCATGTAATTTCCGAATGCCTATCAGTTTCTATGGACGAAATTTTTTTTTTTTTTTGTAAAATTGTCCATACCTATGACCGAGAGCAATCTAGTTCTTCTGAAATGTTTTACGTTGATTTATGAGAATTTTCCACAATAAAAACAAGAATTGGCAATTCTTGAACATGCACTACATGTCGCTCTCGAATTAGTTATGATGCTATAGACTTGAAATTAGTGATTGTTACGATGTAGAGCGCTGCGTCCATCAACGTCTACCGAAAGTAGCCGATTCGTTCAGAGTTCATCAAATAAATTAGGCGAGTGAAAAAAAACGAGTGAAAATTGAAATAATTTCTAACGCGGCGTAATATTTACAACATGAGAAACCAAGATTACAATGTTATTTACATAGATTCCCCGGACTTGGAAAATATCCCACGTCCAAGATTTGAGGAACATTTGAGGGGTTTGTATAGCCGATTCTTACAAGAAGTTTGCGCTCCTTGCCTTCTAACGTGACATGACCTCGTACCAGCAAAATAATTTCGTGATATTCCTTTGCACAAATCGCGGTTCGATTGATCGGTAAAGTTTATATACTGCGGTTCAAAAGTATCTATAGAGTTTTCGGAAATTACCTAACAAAATAAATGCTTGACAGAAATGAAACAAAATTTAGAGCATCCATTAGAAATAATAATTATGATCTTTTGTACTTTATTTTAACATAAACATGTTTTTAAGTTTGTGCCGACAGTTCATGATTTGTCACAACCTTAAAAATTGCAGATTTGGAACAAGCTTTCCTGCACATCTATTATTTAAATCATAACATGAAGACAACATTAATACACAATGACACATAATGCCAAATCACTTAAATTTATTAAAATCCCAATTTGAAGCGTGACGTGGATTTTACGTATTATTTATAATAACAGCAGATAGGACCTCTCGAACACGCGACAAATACCAATCCGAAAGACACAGCAAGTGCTTATATTGAAGATGCCCCTCTACTTTATCCGAGGTTAAGTTGACTTCTGTTAAATAAGGACCCGTTTCTACCCGGATGCTTATTTCGACCTACGAACGCCAGTTTCCCTTATCTTACCGTCACGTTGAAAAGAGCTGCCTGTGATTCAGTACACACAGTTATTAGCAGCTCCTCGCCTACTTCAAAGGGAGAGTGGCTTTGTTTATCTTTTGCTGGAAAGGGTTGTTGGATTAATGCAAGGATTTGTCGTTACCTGGTTGTTCTAACAGTACACTTCAATTTAAATCTTACTTTTTACAAGATTTTTTTTATTATTTTAAATAGGTTCTACATTAAATATTAAAATAATTTGGAAAACATCCTAGTGGAAGATACACTTTATGTTTGTATAGTAATAAAACTATAATAATTATTTAAGGATTATGGTAAATAGAAAAATATTTTTTATTCTTTTTACATTAGTATTAAATTACTTCAGTTAATTTTTTAATTTTTTAATAATCTTTGTAATTTGCCAGGTGGTCAGTACATTAGATAAAAGAAACAAAAAAAAAATGTATTACAATTACAATTAGAATATTTACAAAATGTATATAATGGTAAACAAAAGATAATGAATTTCAGTACTGCATTATTTAAATTAACGCTTAATGCTAATTTAAAAATAAAAAAGAACTTGAAATAATTGTTATTTATTTTTTATTTTTATTTTTTTTTTATTACTATTACGTTTTTTACTATCCAAATAAAATCTTCCTGTAGCGTGTTCTCTAAATTAATTTAATTTTTAATCTAGAACGTATTGATAAAAAAATTGCATACTATAGTCGCAGCGGAAACCTAATTCCTGTATAGCAAACGCTGGTTTCGGTTTTGAGTTAAAAGTGTTTGAAATTAACAGGATATTGCTTGATTCGACAACTTTTCCCCATTAAGTAGTAAAAATGCAATTCAACCTTTCCGCAAACGATGTTCAAACAAATGACCTTTTCCTAAAATTCGTTTTATGATCTCTAGATATATGTTCAAAGTTACTCTGAAATCGTGCGAACTTCTCGGAACAAAAGCGTTCGAAAGAGACCCCCTGGTACAGACTACGTATATTTATCCCTGTGTGAAAATAAATTAATATTTCGCACACGAACTTCATCAACCTCGATAATTCTATCAGGCAGCAGCGATGGTGAAAGGAGATACTATCAAGTCCTTCTTGCTCTTCATCCAGATGTTACTGAAGTCGGTTGTTTCGTCTTTTTCATTCGGATTTTCCTCGGACTATTCAGCTTTCTTGAGGGTTACCCCCGCTGTATTAAGTATCGGGGCAAAGTTTAGAGCGTGCTTAATTGGAAACTGTTCACCGGAGATAGATGCAATTATCGATGAAGTAACTTTCATAGCCGACTATACATATACATATACATATACCATATATCTACGTATATAATAGCGAAGACTGTTTTGAAGCTAGGCGAGTTCTAGTTAATAATAAGACGATACAAATCGCATTTTAATGTACGTGGTACTAGCTAACTAGCTATGCTATATATAGAACTGCGAAATTTTCTATATACCGTCGAGCAATACGTTTCTTGAATTCACTTCTGTTGATTATTTTGAAAGCTGGGAATTCTAACGGTCTTCAGTTACTTATTTGTTTTTATTTTGGTTGGATTTTAAAGCTAGGCGGTATTTACGATATTTTTATTATTATTATTATCGTATAGAAAGTAATTTGGTTATCTCTTTACGGTTCCATTTCTAAGAAGAAAACGATCTGTGTCGTAGCAAAAGTATAGAAAATATCGTCAGTAAAGAAAACAATGGCAGTTTGTTTTTATTAAGTACTGTTCAACTTTAGGTTTAAATATTCTAAAATCAGTCAACGACTTCAAATTAGGGGCCCGTGAAGTTAGAACAAATCAGTACAAAACGATATCGTTATCGAAGACAGTATAAGCACAAAATGGAGCTCTTTGGTCGTCAACCACCCCATTGCCTTAGCATAGGTTACGATGTTGCCCAAAGTTATCACCTTCATTGCAGCAAGATGTAGCCCAGCATGATCTTCCTAACTGACTTCAGCGTTGGGCAGAAGAAGTGTTCTAACCTTTCGTATGCACCTTGCTAGCCTTTACATGGCAGGTAATTCAGCTAATCGCATCTTGTGGAGGAGTCCGAATCTTAACGGCCATGGGAAGGTCGGTTCTGGACAGTCTCAGGTACCTTACTGCCATTGTGTTATTCGGATACGTTAAGGTGTCTTTAGCGGCACAGCAGCAATTTATTTCATCTTTTCAAGAATTTCTCGTGGGTGTTCTAATTTTTTCATAAAGCGCATACACAGGCGGTCGAATCCTTGCTGGTCAACCTGTCCGCTTTCTCATGGTCAACATATTCATTGTGGTCCTTCAGATTTACTACGTCGATATTGCTTATTTCGAAGACTAGATAGAGCTCTGTGCCAGTCTTGTAGCAGATTCGAGGTTATTGCCGATTGGTAAACAGGGCAACTACAACGTTCAGGTAAATTAACCAGTACGTTGATAGGGTCGGCGCCGAGATTTCCATCTGTAGAGCGATGATTTTCATCTCTAGCGACTATGATTCTTTTAGGTGGAGCTCCTCAGAAAATACTCCTGCTTCAGTGCGTTTAATGGTTTTTGATCCATCTACAAAGAAATATAAACTATCTTCATCGCTGTCGGTTTGTTGGTGGACACATACTTCTTTCTGTATTCTCTCGTGGTTACCTTCTAACCATCATTACAATCGTTATTTTTTATTTTCAGTTAAAATGATCATCGTATGTTACCGTACAGCAGTTTCGGAATGTTTTTGTCGTAATAACTAAATCAACAAAGTGACGAGAAAAAAATTGCTTTATCCAACGGCTAAAAGAAGTATACAATTGCATTGAATCATAACGTCATAGATCAAAACTGGCAATCTTTCCTTGCATAACCTAAAAAGAAATCAAGAAATCTAGGATTTCGCCAAACAATCGCTATACCAAATATTTTTTCTTATTCTATGGCGGCTGTAGAAGCATTATTCCACGCAATTTGAACACGCTGCATTTACTTTCGACGTTTTAGATTTATTTTGATATAGCTGTATGTACGGCAAAATTTAATTTTCTTACAAAGTTTCTTGAGCAAGACTATTTTACCTCTAAAACAAGAGCAAAGAAAATAGCGAAAACAAGCAACACTAACGTAGGGATCGTAGAGACGTGACTTAACGAAATTTAATCGTTCGTTAAAAAAAAATTATTTCAGGTTCGAACAGACAGCAAGTTACAAAATATACTTGAGTAAAAACTAAGAGTTTAGGTTAAACTAACACTAAAAATGCTAAATTAATGCTACTGCTAACATTATTTCTGTTCCCTTATATAGGTGTAAAGAATGCTTACATTAGATATTGTTATCTTTTGCAGAAATAATGCAAGACGCATATCATTATTTCAAAATAAACGAAGGCGTGAATCTTTTGCAGTTATTACTTATCAGCGGATATGACTCGTAAACATACTTAATAAAAAACGTCTACGATATGTTTTAAGTATCTATCTATTGCTTCTATTTTACATAGCTATTTTTTTTAATATATAATATCCCCGGTTTTCTACCTAAACACTTTCGTTTGTCCTGAGGCACCTCTACAGCGAAATTATGTATCTCTAAACATTATCTAGCTAGGTATATGTACGTTTATAACCTCATCCACATAAGCCTTTGCCTCATGTTTGTACGTAGTGGGATGTAATTCGATTGTCTAAAACGCAATTCCTTCTCTCATTGAAACCAGGCTTAGATATGCGTTTTGTTTGCGAAGGGCACGGGGTAAAAGGGTATGTAAAGCTTATAGAATGGGGGGGATCGGTGTGGTTTTGGAAAGTTAAGCGACGTATAAATTTCAGCTGAATAAACTGAGGAGCGTTAAGGCGATTTGAATACCAAATCGCGTCCCGTTCAATATGGAAAATTAGACGAAACTGTAAGGGAGGATTTTGGCGATTTACCTACCGGCTAGAGTTCGGTCTATGTCTAGTCTGCGCCTAAGACGGAATTATACGATCCTCTTTGGGGTTTGGAATTATCTAGTACGTTCAGGTCTGATGAAGGAAGCGTTTTTGTCGGACGAAAACGACGATTATTTTCAACCGTGAACGTGGAAGTTGATTCAAATAAAACTCATTATATTATAAAAGATATTATACAGGCTGTCTCACGAGAGTCTGCCCCGGATAGGTGAAACAACTCTTGTAAAAAGTAAATAATTTTCGAGTTAATGTATAATTTTTTACGGTGTGTATTTCTTGGCACTAGAAGGGGCCAAAAAATGTCTACCTAGTCGTTTCGAAATGTTGTGGTATCAAGTGTGAGGCAACAGCGATACAGGGTAGAGTTAAAATACTCTCGAAACTACGCTGATGACTCCGGGTAGATAGAAACATGTCCCTAGGTAGAGTATTTTTTTTCTCCTTGTGTTGCGTTTGCCGTGAATGAATCCATCAGTACCACGAAGAAGGTATTTTAGCATTCTTTTTTGGATATTGTTTCCTACGCTTCGATTTCTTAGAGACACGGTGAGAGCTTCATTTATTGAATTTAATGCAACTAAAGTACCTGCATCGGTTTTATCGTAAGCTTTTTTCTCTTTCTTCATAGTGAACGCTTCCTGTTGTAAGGAACTTCTTGATTAAACGCCAAACAGTACTTTGTTAAATTGCAGTACTTGGATATTTTCTAGTAAATATTTATCGATCCTCGACATTCCTTTGACGTAAAGGTTAATGCTTGTTATGATAGTTTTCGGATTTTACCTTTGCCGGGTTGCGGCCCTTTAAGTTACCTAGATTCAGTTGAGGGGGGTGAGTTAATCTCCTCCTCTTCCGTAATTTGCTGTTGCTCGCGCTTTCTTTATCATTATCTCTGCCCCTACTAAGATCTCTTCTATTTCCTGCAGCCATCTCAGTCTTGGTGTGCCACGTCTTCTTATGCAAGTTTGTTTACGTGCGTTGTAGCCGTTATTCCTGCTCTTCAAACACGGCCCAGCCACTTTACCTTTTGTTTATTTTTGTTACTACATTTTCTCGTTTCGGCCTTTGTTTGTATATCATGCTTTATTTATCGCTTTTCTCGATCTCTGTTTTTCTTTAGCCACTACCATTTATTACTATTCTAAGATATTTATACTTGTCAACCTTCTCAAACTCACTGTCCTGTTTTTTTTTTTTAATTTATCAACGGACGAGATTAATTTTGCTTCAGAGGAGAAAAATGTTCAGTTAAGCAATACCTAGTTTTAACTGATTCTCGGTGTAACAACAGCCAACATTTTTTGTGACAAATTATTAAAAACGCGTCCATGTGATTCGATAGGGTTAGAATTTTGCTAGGACTACGTAATACAGAAGAAATAGATGTTAAACAGTATGTAGGATCACTTTCAAAAAATTAACCCAAATAAAGAACGACAGCAAACAATTCCTCGTCAATACTTGCCTTTGTTATCAACGCCATGTAATGGAGTAATTCGGAACCTTGTCGACAGCCAGGAGTAAATTGAAATTATCCAATCGAAGCGTGGAAAGGATGTCCCATTTCCACCCCACATCGCCATCGAAGTTCATCTCCTGGGCTTTAAAGCGTTCGGAAAGCGGGTGACGACTAAAGCTAATTAAAAATGACATCTAATTTTAAGCGCCACGTTGAGCAGATCCAGAAATTAGCTAGCGGTGGAGAGGAGGATATTTTCCGATGAGCAGATTAATGAAATTGCCCGGGGCAGATAGGGGGAAAAGGGAAGAAGGTTGGATTGGGGAAGCTTACGTTGAAGGGGGGAATCTTAAACGAATTGCAAATTAGCGAGATCTGACAAGTTCTCCATCATGAAAGCGTTTCTATTATCTTATAGAAGAAGGACGACGATTGCAATGTGCTTGATCGAGGATCTTATTGTAATTGGAAGAATTATCTGCAATATAGGGTTTATGCTAAGAGCTATCAGAGGACTATCCTTCTTTAAGCCAAACGGAAAGGTCTTATTAACCTCATGGCCCCATCATTATTTGAAGATTGGTTTCGCGCCATTCTGCTACGAACTGTACCAGAAGGCAGTGCCATCGTAATGGACAATGATCCGTATTACTCGCGGCAGATCGCTAGTGTTTTTATAAATAATGGTAGCGAGAATTGTTGGTGACTTTTATGCTGTTGTAATTTGAGTTGTAGCAAGAATCACATTTAATTTATTTCCAAATCCGAAGAAAGTAAGAAAATAATGCCCACATTTTAGATTACATAACCACGATTCCATTACCATAAAACATCATCTCGGCTAACAAAAAAAGGATCTTGGGGGACTTCGCAACGCGAACAAGAACGGGTGCACTCCCGTAGTTTGCGCGAAAAATATTTCATTGCGCCAATTCTAGCAGTTAGAATTTATGTTCGGGCATTTGTCGATGCGAGGCCGTATTTTTCCATCGATAATGCTGTAATAGTAGTCCTCGATGTCGGCCAAGAGTTTTATACGTTACTCTTCTTGCCTGTTATCTCTGTCTTGCTCGTCTGCTTTGGTTATACAGCCGCGTCGAGATATTCTCAAGAGATCCAAGTTGCAAGTATCGAAGAAAAACTAAGGTTTCTTTTCATGTTTTTTGAGAATCACAAATGTAGAAGAGCCAATAGACGAATTTCGCGAATAAATTTATGTTATGGAAACGATACCTTTTGCTCCTAATCATTTTTTTTGTCGTAAAATAATTACTGGTCGTTTTTTTTTGTTTTTCAATGTTATTATTATTATTATTAGGAATGAAATAATTAATTGAACAGGTAGTGTCACTCCAATATTTGCTTTTTATTACAGTTACAGCTGAAAATTCCGCTTTCCATAAATAAGTTATCGCAAAGGAAACGAGGATCCTTACAGCTTCTGAACTCAAAGTTGGAAATTCATTTTTGATTGATACTAACATCTCCACTAAATCGGAAGAAGCAAATTTTGTTTTTAGGCTGTTGTTCCGAGAGAGTTCAATCAGACCCTCTTCTTCCTACGAAGCGAATTCTGGTGGAGATTGACCATAAAAAGAATCTTGGATCCACGCAAATTTCTCGACAGCGTCTTCCTCAAAGTATATTGCAAACCAATCAGCGAACTTTGGGAGGTGTTCCTTGAAAAAGAACAGCAAGTCTTATGAAACATCGACTTTATTAGAGGTCACGTATTTGTGCAATTCAGGGAAACAATGTTGACCGCCATCCTCATTGATTTTTCTTATCCACAACTGAAGCTTTATCATAAACGCCGCATCGTTCTTCAAAAGTTACAAAATGTGCGTGTTATTAATTTAGAAAGACAGATTCAAGACATTTAGTTTATTAAACATATCATACAAGTAGCAACCAGTCGGATTCGGCAAAGTACCTGGAGCTTTCATTACCTTCTTCTTGTAGAAAAGCGTGAATTTCTTGACGTAGCTTGAATGCACGATATAAGACGTTGCCACGTGAAAACTGCAGTAGTATGGCAGGGCTGTGTTTCAGCTCCCGTATCTGCATAGCTTTTTGAAAAATTTGGCTTTCAGTGGTCTAGTTTTTATGCAGTTTATTACGTCTACGATACGTTCTAATACCAAATTCAATTGAGAGCAATAGCGTGCGGTGCTTTGCAGCGAATAAACGTCTGCAATCCTGCATAGCGATTAGACACTGATCAAGTTTGAGTTGGCTTTATCTCAGAAGCCGTTAAACAAGTTCCTAACGGACTCCCACCTCCTTTCAGATATACATCGGTAAATCAAATACTCTGTATACCATTTTCCTATAGCGAGATACAGAAGCTGTTTCCAGATCTGTTTAACATAGCACTAATGTTTAATCCGATAAAACTAAGAATAGTTTAGCAATATTGTAGTAAATGAAAATGTATCTATTATATATGTACATAATTTTTTTCAGGTTAGGGACTGAAAAATGGCAGTATACTTCGTCCATTTTTCAACTAACTCAAATCTATATTCCCTTCTTCTCTCGCAAAAAAAAAGAAAAAAAAACGAAAAAGCGATCCTCGCATACGAGCCAACACTCCATTATTACGCTTCAACGGCGATATTACCATTTATAATTTGATATTTTCTCCCTAAAAAAAAAATAACATAAAAGGTCGCACTTCATCTCCGTTGCATTTATTTGATCTTGCTCTTGCCATCAATCTATTTCGCACGCTACCAGTCGCAGCCGTTTCATTTTTCTTCATTATTATCTACTCTCTCGGAGAAAGTATCAATTTTCTTTGTTTGGAAAGATATATCAACTCTAGAGTCTTTGGCATTCATTTATCTACAGCGCGGCCACCTAGTGCGAGAACGAAAGGTAATTCTTTACCTGAGCAATTTAGAAAAATACTTTGGCCAAATAAAAATATTTGGAGACAAGCTCAATACAATACCGTACAATATTATTATATCCAAGTGTACAGAGTGTTCAGTTCCCCATGCAAACAATACAAGTTTGTTAATGCGTTTCTGAGTGTGTTTTTTGAATACATAACAACTTCCATTGATATTTCCTACACCCGTCTAACTTGGTTTTTGAGATTGTTGACATAATCTGAGACTTTTGCGAAATGCTACTATTTCTGTAAAGGCCGACATCTTAAATGTTTTGCATGCTGCGGCAATACATATATAACTGAGCATCAAACAAAACTCTTAGGTCATTCACTTTGACTTTCCTTGAGATGGGTTGCTCTTTAACGGAATAAGTAAACTATTAGATTTGAGGATCTCGAGTATGAAACCAATGAGTATTCATCAACAAATAAGAAAATCCTGTTTAATTTACATCAGTAAGCTTATGCCATCCGTATAAGTAATAATCACTTTGAACATTCAACATCAACATCAACATACTTCAGAATATATTATTATATATTATACTTGAACGTGGTGGTACACAAGAAGACATGTTAAAAGGATCGGATGTGTAACTATTGTATGATACTTTGTTACGCAGGACCTGCCTCCATATATTTTGTATTTGAAAACTTTTTTCTAAATCACTCCAAGAAGGAAAAAATACCTTAAAAAATTGCAAGATAACAATTTAAACAAAACAATTGGTGGGACAGTAACAGTAAAAATTTACGGGCAATGGTGTTTGGCTTTCGAGCAAAATCGCGGGCCCGCATCGGTAAATGTACGCCCGCGGTAACGCCCGGCCCTATTGAATTTAGAGATTGTAAATTATACGCCAATAAATACAGGTATATTTTGTCGGTGCTGGCGGTTTAAATCCTCGCGTGCAATACATACGATCGGCTCTGAAAAAATGAATGTTTTTAATTCTATCGAATGCACGTTGCTGTTGCAGTCGTAACGTTTGAATTTAGAACCGCGTACGAGATCGTTTATATCCAATTCTCCGATCCAATCGCCGAATTATTGAACAGAATAAATTGCGATGTTGCGCGGTTCAGCTATAATCAACAACGGAATTTTTTCCCTGAAAGAACTGTGGGGTAATATGACAGCCACTAAATAAAAAACCGAATGTCTTTCGGTCGTACGCTTGATAAACCACGAATTTTCGAAACAATTATGTTCCGAATTAATCAAATAACCTGTGTGACGAGCATGATTACGATTAGTCTGACTTTGAGCATTGCAGTTCAGTATGAAGCTTCAAGTAAAATTCATAATCAAGGATGACGCAAATTATTTTCGGAAAAAATAAATAACGGGGCACCAAGGTAATAAATAACAAAATTCTTTCTATAGACAAGTGCTTCACGAATCCTAAACTGTTCACTTGTACAATATTAAGTAGGTGAGTAAAATGAACATCGCCAGTTAGTTAAAAGAATTATCAATGAACTAATTCCTTGATCCACAACATATTGTAACAAAATTTTTATGTAATTTGCAGGTGTCCATAGGTAGAACATTCGAAAATTGTATTATTTGCAGCTAGGGACTAGAATGAAAATATAATTTCTATATTCTACGTTAACAAATGAAGGAAAGAACATGTAAAAAAAACAACCCCAGCACTTTTACGTGGTCATGAATTTGCCAACCCGGAATAATAATTTATCCCCTTGAGTGCAAATTCATCATATTGCCACTTCCGCAAAGAGCTATAATGTCACTCTACAGCTCTGCGCTTTTACCGTATATACCGCGAATTGTTTCCCTTCGTAGTTTTATTTCAGGTTAAGCTTAGTAAGATTCTTTTTTTTTTCCTCTACAAATTGTTGTCGGCTTAAATTTCATTGTGCTACATACATACATACAGCAAGAGAGTATGTATCCTAATATGTACGATGTGTGCTAATAGAAACGTACACCTAGTTTCGCGTATGGAAATGTTAGCTTTGCTTTAAGTTAATTAAAACGGAACCCGTGGAAACTCACTCAGCATACGAAGCTGAAAAATTGCATCTGAAATTTTAGGAATGTTTTGTTGTACTCTACTAGGCTAGGGCATCTAGGAGAGTTTAATGAAATAATTTGCTGGAAATATTCTACCAACTTACAAAATTTTTCTTTAGATCACCGATGTTTAAAGCAGGAATAAATTGAAATTTTTTTGCCAGTTTCCGTTAGTTAATTCTTTACGAATGACTATTTTATGTTAAAAACATTGTATTCGATTTTATACACGATACAGAAGTTAGAGGTTTAAATCTAACATGAAGTACAAGTAAAAGAAATAAATTGAAAAAATTACAACGCAAATTTACGTTTCCCCACACGACATCTTCATATCACGGTTGTTGTACGTCGTTGTATCACGGTGGTTTGTAAGCCGCAATGCTTGTTTTGAAATAAATGTATTACATCACAATGTAACATTTTAAGAAAAAAGTTAATTAAAGCAGTGCACTGAATCAGTAATGTAAGTAATAATAAAACGATAAAAACTATGCATAGCAATTAATACTGCTATTACTTACTTCTACATTTTATTAATAGAAAGGAAATATTTTGATTGCTGAAGAATACAATTAAATTAAATTTAATTTCATTAATATATGTACAATTAAATTTTTTGTCGAAACATAAAAGTTACGAATTAATTTTTTTATTTAATTAATAGATGGAGCGGCTACCAACAAGAAAACTAACACCAAATTGACGATTAAGAAACATTCATCTATTATTATCACTATAAAAAAAAAACATGCGAATTGGACAGATTATTTGTATAATCATTAACTTTTTAG
Source organism: Oryctes borbonicus (assembly GCA_902654985.2). Lineage (NCBI taxonomy): Eukaryota > Metazoa > Arthropoda > Insecta > Coleoptera > Scarabaeidae > Oryctes > Oryctes borbonicus. The sequence continues at coordinate 2,582,659 of LR736874.1, forward strand.
TCTTACTCTTTTTCGAAGTCTAAACGATATCGCGGAAACATTCCTATCTCGAATTCCTTCCCAAAACTCCCATTCAACAACACCATTAAGCTCACAAAAAAAGAAAATCCAATTTGTCGACTCGGACAGAATAAATTCATCCTTTTCACTGGCCGGGATTTAGATGCCGCCACCCTTCCCAGTTCGCCCGGAACAAAGGAGTCCGGGTGAACCTTTGTCGTACCAATTTAAACGATTAATATCTGCATTAACGCAGATAATTCCCATTCCTCTCTTCCGGGAACACAATGGCAGTAACAATCCGATGAAGCGATCTACCCTTTTCTCACTTCCTTTAGCCTCCCCCAGCTACGTCAGTTCCCTCAAAATTCGTACCCGTTCCTGTATCAGTCCTTTTACGTTACCTGCAATAACGGGTAGTCAAAGTATTAGGCGATTACGCCGGAGCAAATCTACTAAAGTTGGGATGGGAAAAGTAGTCCCCCCGAAGTCGCATTAATGGTTGCCTTGTTTTCAATTTCCTCCGCTTCCGCTGATTTAAGGTAATTGGGGAAAAGAAAAGGTCGCTTTGATAAGTCGTTCGGATTGTATGAACCCGAGTTCAAAATTGAGAGGAATTACCATCCCTCTCAACAACGTTGTATATGTACATATGTCAAAATTCATTTTTTTTTAATTCGTCCAACAATGTAAAAACATAGGTGTTCTATTTGAAAAAAATTGTCTTTTGCGACTTTATAAATTATTTGATTCATCACTAATTTTTTGAATATGAAACAGGGTCAACGTGATTGTTACTGTTGATCGCCCAATCCCCAACCCAATATTAATGGATAAGTAAATAATAGCGTTCACTCAATGCAAACATTCACTTTTGACGCTTATTAAGAGGAAGAAATATAGTTTTAAAGGCTAACAAGCCTTCAATGTCGGACGATAGCAATAAAATATGCTGCGCAGATTTTTTTCTACCTCGTTCATTATATTCTTTCCTACTTCCTATCATCTTTCCCGTTTCCAAGACACCCCCCTACCCTACCAGGAAAAAGGAAGGAAACCACGTACCTTGCAATATGCGACATTGTGCGTGACATATATCCAACGCACTGCTGAAATTGGGGAGCACGGATATGGGCTAGGTTGCCGCGGAGAAGACATTGCTTTCCAGGTGGCGTGGGATGTTTGGAATGAGCAAAGAGGAAATAAAACAGAGCAAAAGAGAGGGAGGTAGCAACCGAACGGGGCTGAATGTACACACCTTTTCCCGCAGTTGCGTATGGGGCGGAAAAATTTTGCACAGAATGTAAGGGATGCGTAAACGTATAACGTCGTCAAAAAAGTCTCTGAAAAATTGTAAATATTTCAAAAACTACTAAATGTTTTTCTTTCTAAGAATAATGTATAAAACTATTCTAAATTAGCATATTAACATAGTTAAAAACGACGTACCTTGCTGGTGTAAAACCGTTTCTGTAACTATATAGAGTGAGAGTCAGAAAAAATACAAACTTTTCTATTTTAAAATGAACAGCCTGTATATTTTTGACGCATAATCTTCTGAAGGATAAATTTAATAATATAGAGCTTAATGGGCTTGCCTATTCAACTAACATATTAACACAAATTTTAAATAAATGAACACCTGCAAATTCGACATATACTATTTTATGAGATTTAGCTAGGCAGTAGTCTGTATCTAACCTTTAAATCTTCAATATTAAATAGGCTAAACCTTATTTTTAAAATCATTCCACAAATAGAAGCTAATGCGGTGAGGCTTCACTGATCTGGCAGCATTTTGTTAAAGAAATAGACGTACCTATAAACCAAAATGCATGGAGGTGAAATCTTATTAAAACTTATCTTTTCGGCCTGGAATAATCTGTTTTAAATTTGTAACAAACTGTCGAATATACAGAGCCTTGTCACCACCAGTAACTATTTTTGGTCCAGCAGATTTCAAAAGTGATTTCTAAAGTTTTTATTTGTTAACTGTTCGATGGTGCAATGGTAAGAGGACCTGTGCTTGACTGGGCAAAGTTAATATCTGTGAGTTCGGTAAAAAAGGCTTGATTTGATCCGAAAAAACTAGCTTTATGATCTGTACAGAAACCAATTTCAGGTAAACCTAATTTGAAATTAGATATGGAAGTTTTGTTTGAAACGCTTTACTATATATTCAACGATTACCAACTCCAAATTCAAAATTTTCATCACCAAATAGAAATAAATCGCCCAAAATATTCTACGTCTATTTACCACTCACAAACCTTACTTCACGTCTTACTTCATCTAACTTGTTCGCTTTACCGCATTAGGGGGTGTTTGTATACTCCATTACGTCTTGTACCTCCCCTTCCCACCCGATAAACCCTATTTTCGCGCCTCCCAAATACAGTGACGTCCGCTCGTTAAGCTCAACAACTCGACAAGGCCACCTTCGATCAGCCATTTAATTAAACTTTCTATAGTATTGTTTTGTGCTGTTCCGGTTGTTTGCCGGGACATTTTGCGGGCCGAGCAAGGAAGCGTGGGTGGGAAAAGGATGCAAATTACGAGCAATTGGAGAGTTAACCATGGTTACAATCCCGACGATAGGTCATTCTCGGAAAACGGCTGGATTGTAGTAGCTAATGTTTTGCATAAATCAGGCTAAATGTAAAATAAAAGTTTTTTTTTGGAGTGGAGATGCGAGAGACGTATGTATGTGTTAGGGTGAACGTGGTAGGAAGGATTTAGGAAGAATTTATTAGATGAAATAAAAAGCCAATTCTGGTTGTTTCTTATTGGCATAGAATAATTTGTTGGATAGAGTTTATAAAACTGCACTTGTTTCAATATCATTCCATGTTATTGTTTTCTTTTTCAAAGATTACTCCTAATTTTGTACATATAATTTCACCAGAACATAAATGTTTTTCTAGATTCACTTCTTACGTCTTTGTCAGCATACTCGATTACCTTCAGTTTTTCTTTATCTCTCCGTTTGTGTTTTTTTTCTGGTGTCTCCGATTTTACAATAAAATCCCTGAAGAAGCCCTAGAAATCGAATCTTTATCTCGTTCACCGCCAACTTGCTTTTATTTTATGCCAACCAGACCCTCTTATTTTCGCTTCGACCGTTCTCAGTTGGATAGCCGTCGATATATTTTTTTTCTTCCGTGGAACGATGGAAAGGTACCCTTAACCCTCAATATATCGTGCATATATATAGCTATATGTGAAGGAAGCCTGCGAAAGCGCTATTGAAGGATGGAAGTTGGAGCACAGAATCCCCGTATTAAATGAATCTTCTATATCGAATACGATACGCGTTTCGAGGTATAGTGTTTTAAAGAGATAAGGTTGCATTGTATAGGAGGAGATTATGTATATCTAGGTATAAGAAATACAAAAAGAAAGAAGGAACAGGATTGTAAGAAAAACCGATTCAATATAAGATTAAACTTTCGTATATCGAAGAGGTATGCACGTCAGATTCTAAGGCTAAGTTTTTAAAAATGGTCTTAAGTTTGCAAAGTAGGATGGCTTTTGCGCAGTGATATAAAGAATCCAAGCAAGAAATTTAACTAAAGATATGGGGGTTGTCTGAAAAGTTTCGAGCCTAACATGGAAACAGGCATTTTTTTCTCAAATTGAGTTTTATTTCACACCAGCTTCCTTCTTCATCAATGCACCCATAATCATAATCTGTTTATTAACCCAACAGACTTCCATCCAATTACAGGGCTATATGAACAAACAACAGTAAACATATATCCTAACTAATGATTTTGATTAGTATGGCCAACGTCGTGTTGTGGCTTGAAACTTTTTATACCACCTTCGTAAGTCCCATATACAATTTCAACAATTTTCACTTAGTAATCATCGAATTGCAACTACTAATTTTCCAAATTCCTCAAAGCTCTTCCGTTCCAACTTCAATCAAAACTGTCACTGCAATAACCAGATAGCATTCGCACCCAAGACGATTTCCCGCATTGCTCAAATCTGCACTTGTCAATACCTTCCATTACTAATATCGTTACGAATACCGAAAGAACGGCCATCCTTTTCCGCCAAACGATAATTGATGCGTTCTCAAAATTGCAATTTTCCACGATTTAGAACCCGCCCAGCTCGCTAGAGGCGTTAAACGACATCTCCACCTTTCAGACTGCATTCGTAAAGGAGTGTTCGCGTTTCAGGAAAGGGCGTACCTTTTAAGACGGTACGAGCTTGCTATGGGAATGAGGTTCATTGAGGTAGGCAGGACCTTCCTCAAAGATATTCATTTCGCTTCTAAGGTGGTAATGTCGTAGAAAAGTCGCTAGCTACCTATCCTACCGCTGCGTCGGATATAATTTAAATTTACCGGAGTTAATGGCTTCCTTCTAGACTTAGTGGGAAGATCTATTTCTTTTATCTAGTGCTAGTTAGATGGTGGTAGTTATTTCCGGCGCTAGTCGGAAGTGGATTGTAAATTTTGGCGGTTTTGTTCTTTCACTGGCTTTGTTTAAGGGCGCAGCAGCGTCTTGGTATAATAGAATTTTTTATTTAGTTCCATCTACATAATTTAATTCTTACGGGTATCAGGATACGAAGTAGATTCGTTCCGTGAAAATTGTAAACGAAGATGAACTTATGATTGACAATAGGGATCCACGCATCCTGGATACAGCTACAGTGGTGCGGAGTGTGCCGATACATTAGTGTTGTTTGATTAACTTTGTTTTATTATATTACAAAATTATGAAAAATGTAAGAAGAGGGTTAAGACGGTTATTCGCTTCCAGTTCTTACTCTATCAGCTTGAATCAATGCTTTCGATTTTAAGAAAATTACTAAGGATCTTACTAGATATTATCACAAAATTCAAATAATCGTCGTACGTATAAGACAATAAATATTATTGTTATTGTTAGGATAAAGACAGACAAAGGTCCTAATCTATTTCCTAACTTAGAATATCAACAAAGGATATCTTTTTTTCAAAGATATAAAAACAATACAATAACCAGAAATACCGTATTTTCTTGACGGGAGAATCTTAGGTCTAATTCCGTATATCCATCAAGCTCCTTACATCGATTCAACCCGAAATATTTCAAGACGATGGCGACGCAAGGAGTAGTACAATTCTTCTCGACTGTCACCTTTTATCTTGGTCTCAACGGAAGAGATTTCTTTAACTAGAAAGTATAGGATAGTAATTAATGAATCTTGTGTACTTGTCACTCCTTCTCCATTGAAAAGCCCCACTCTACGGAGATGGCTTCTTCCAGCACTTCCATCCCCAGATATGTTTATAATTAGTCAACGTCTCGAGGAGATTTTCTCGCGAGAAGTAGACAAAACGCGGAGACGATGGCCGAAGAAAGAAGGATTCGCGCATAGTCGCTGTATCTCTTCTGTTCGCTGTTCTTTCCATGTCGGAAGCGAGAAAAGGCGTAGGTGGTTCTTTTGGGAGACGAGAAAGCGCGGATGTCACCGTTTTAAGGCCTCACGCCTGTCACGTTTATAGGAACCTCACGGAACAGATGGCCAGATTACGCGGACGTCTTGTCGCGCTATTATTTCGGATTTTCGAAGAGCTTTCTTTGGGGCGAGGACGTCTGTACCGAAAAAGACGATATTCTTAGTGAGGAAAACTGTTTTTTCTTGCTGTCGTTTTAGGAGTGGAGGCGAAATAATGAAGATGGGGTACCGAAGATGTCACGACAGATACTTTTTCTGCTGATGTTCCTGTCTTGTAGATCGTTTTTTTCCCTCTTCTCGTTGGAAATTTGTCGATTGTTCTAACGTCCCCTGTTTCTGTTCTAATAATGAAGGATTACTTTCTGCCTACAGCAAAGTTCTCCGAGAAAAAGCCTTGGCATTTATTGCTATGAAATAATGTCTGTGAAATTGCTGATCTTTCTTTTAATGAATCTTGAAGTTGCAAAAGGAAAACAATTGACGTACATTATGTCATCATGTCTGCCTTTGATATGTTGTATTAAAGGCACCGTAGAGATTAGAAATGTATGAAAGACAGACGTCAAGATTGCTGCATTCATGGTAAAGAACTTGGGGCAAATTCAGGCGCACTCAGGAGGACCGTTCGCCGAGAAGATTTTTCTTTTGAAGCGCTTGATTATGCAATACTGGTTTCAGTTTATAACATTTTTTTTTTACTTTTCTTTTGTTCAATTGTTTTTCATTTAGATGTTTGAATAGTGTGTTCATTTTTGATACTAATAAACATTACTTTGCAAAAATTGTTTGGTGGTGCAATTGTGGCTAGTGTTATATAATCATAAAGAAGACTGCTATGGTCTAAAAGAACAATACTTTTTCTGAAAGTGGATCTATGTCTGTTTCTATTAAGATATCACAGATACCTTTCTACAAAAAATATGCTTGGTTTCAGAAATGTTTAATTCATTGTGATCACTCTCGTATATAAATAATATAATTGCCGACGCTGTTTATCCATAGAAACGGTATAAGCTGTGTTAAATAAAAGATAAAAACAGAATTTCCCGATAAAATTGATTAGTCGCAGCGTAAAAATCAATTAAACACGATCAATCGAAATAAACAAACCTCCCACGAACCGATTTCGCGTAAATTTATTCCGGGGTTATTATTGCCGCCATCGACAGCGGTATTGAATAGAAAAAATATCCGCAGCTTTCAGAAAATTTGAAAGGAAAAAAGAAATTAGTTTTTTAAAAGGGAGCGTAGGTCCCCGCGTCATTTACATTAATTGGGATTCATATAATATCCAGCAGGCTTCGCGCGGGACGAGAAAATAAACAAATCACGGCGAAAGGCGACTGCTTTCAATTCAAACGCTGACACTGCGAACGGGAGGTGTTGGAAGCGGTAAGGGAGCTGCGGTGGTGGTGTTGAAAGAAGCAGTTAAATGTAAAACCTCACGCCCTAACGGAAAATGGTCTAAAAACGAGGTCGCTATACAGTGGCGTAGATGGAAAGTGTTTCAGGTTTATACAAAAGTTACTATATGAGAAAAGATGGCGTTACTTGTGAAAAATATTCTAGTAATATAATAGCGCATACGTTGGAAAAAATCAGTTGTGTTGAATGCTTAGTTCTTGTTTACCAGTCGCACTTGAAAGGCAATACGCTTCCGCAGCACCATACTTGCCACAGCGAAACTTTGACGAGCTGCATTTAAACATGGCTGTGTCAGGTTGGTTGGCGGTGGACACAAAAACTATAACCACTACCGATAACATCGGAGAAGTTCACTCAATAGTACAGAAACAAAAGCATTTATATTTTATTCAATCCCCTATTTTTCTAAAATGAAAACGTTTTTATTCACTTATTTCTTTATTAAACCGCTTGCTTGAGGTAACTTTCCTTTAGCACTTTTTTTCTTGATTGATTTCAATAATTGAGTATACTTTAAAACATAAGAACGTTAAACTTACGAATAGGAAAAAATTCAAGAGGGCGGGCGAATTTAACTCCACTCAGTGAACTGAGAAGTATTAAAGACATAATTTGAGACGGAATCGTTCCTGCAGTTTGACCACCCATCAACTCGGAACAATAATAGAGGTGCTTCAATGATCGACGAAACAGTTGATTTTACTCGTTCGTATTCATATTCCAGAAGCGGATTAGCTAACTGATAACGAGTGGGAGGTTTATAAGAAGATCTAATTTGTGTAAATTCTTTCCATACCTTTGTCATTTGTAGCGGATATCCTGGCACCAATTGCCGGTGTAAGTAGTTCATCAAAGATTGCCTTTTCATCTATTGAAATATTACCAAGTATAACTTAATTAAAATTGAAGGTTTAGTGTTACTGGGAAGACAACCTACTGAATTGTGGCTGTGGAATAAAATTGAAACACATACATGGAGCATAACACACATTAAAAATTCTCAATATTACCGATCGTGCAGTAGTAATGCTACGTAATTTTACCGAAATTTCCGGTAACATAAGATGCGATATTACTGTTAACATCACTACGAATGATAATCCACCAATTTTCGAAAGAATGGTTCTGAATGTGGTACGGAGTGTGCCGATACTTTAGTGTTTACCATACCACCCCGCCTCAGCTCCTGCCACAATTATTCATCTTGCAAAAACCGATTCAACGATCCCCAATACCTACACCACTGTTCGCAAGATTCTCGCAAACATCTATAAGCGATCACCTCTCGTCGAGAAAGCAATAACCTTATGCAAACAGCCATCAACGGGGTCGCGACGTTTGAATAAAAGCATCTCTATCTGGTTACAGGACTCCGAGTTGCGGGAGGGTGAGAGCTGTCCGTGGAAGAGAGAAGGACACGGCGTCAAAATGATGTTAAAGCGCTACGAACAAACGAATACCTTCGCCGAACGCGATATTCGATCCATTTGAATATTTATGACTGCACCGAGTCTACGGCCGATGGACTCCAACGAAAAGGCCACGCGCTAGAGGTCGCAAAGATCGCAATCCGCGCAGGTATTGCAGCCACGTTTAATGCCGTTCATCATCGGGGCTCTTGCTGTAGGTAACTACATTGCCAGCTGAATTAAATTAAGCGCTTTGTGAACCCCGAAGAGCTGAGCGAACGATAGATGCTATAAAAGCGCTTAAGTAATCGTAATAGATGTAGTTTAAGTGAGAGGTAGGTGCATAGGTTGGGTAATAATATAGTAAAATAAATGGTGAGGACCTTCAACGACAAGTAAGTTAATGCGATGAGTAAGTTTGTTGATCGCCACATATTTTCCCAAAACCTGGAATAAGATTTGTCACCATCATTTATCGAACCACATCGAATTTTGAGCGAAATATGCCCTTAATTACGGCAACAGCTGAAAATCTTGAAGCTTGAAGCATTATCTTTCTTAAAGTGTTTTGCAACCCAATCCGCAAACAACGACTTTGTTAGAAGCCAGGTAGCCCTTTTCGTAAAAGAAAGATTCTAGAAATAACTTATGTAATCATTTCGCGGCAATACTTCGAACTGAACGTTGAATACACCAATTTTTTTTATATATTTACTGTCAATTCTTATGCGAAACAAAGCATATTCATTCCGTATAGTCAAATTACTTTGGACGGAATCTCAACTTTTTCTTCTTCTCTCCTTTGTCTGACGGTGTCACTAACCATCAGCGAAGATCCCAGTATCTATACCGAAGCTTGGAAAAGGCCGTTGTCACCGTTAAAAGGGAGAAACGGTAAAAGGAGCTCCAAGAAGAAGTAAAAGGGAAAGACGAGGCTGCGTCTTGCTTAATTACAACGATAGACAGAGCGGCACGTTATCTCTTCCTGCGCTCATAAAACATTTTAGCTTTCAGAGACTTGGGTCGGCGCTATCTAGCTGTGGGGGTAGGTGCATAAGTAAATTCTTCCCTCATCCCTAGACTCTGGCATCTGTTATTAGCGGGGAAGGCGCTGGAATAAAATTACTCGACGGGGAACATGTTTTTGGCGAAGTTGAGCAACCGAAAAGCGAAGCAGGCGCTGGAAATATCGAAGTGAGTACGCCTTATACATCGGCTAACAGCATGATGTTCTCGTTTGAGTGTTGAGTATGTACGTATAGTATATACATCAAAAGATCTCGCGGATTATATTTACGCGTATGAAGAAGATTAGCTTGTAATCGTTTCTTTCTGTTGGTAATACGATTAAAGTGTGGATGGAGAATCTAATTTAAATGATGGAACTATATGAGTGCTGTATGAATAACAGCATTTATCTACAGCTTTGGTCAATAAAACCGAGTACCTTTGATATTTTTAAATTTTATTGAAATATATTTACAGTTGCTGGCATCAAAGATTTGATGGATTTGGGAATTTTCTGCTTGAAATTATAAATTCATGCTAATATATAACTTAAGAATGTCAAAGAAAGTTTGTAAATGGGATTATTAAATGCTTTCTGAATTGCCAACTTTCAGTTCTGTTTTCCTTTCGTTTCTAAGTTTCATGAATGCATTTACTTAAATATAAACAAACAAAACCTTCTTCCAGTTCTTGCAAGGGTATTGTTCGAAGAACTGGATTCAATAGCTTTACGTTGAGGGTCACACTTTGACCTGTCGACAAACAGCAGAAGTATGACTCAACCTCATGCCAAATCGCAAAGTTCAACGGTCAAACACAACTCGAGTTAGAGAGTTCGTCTCTAACTCGAAACAAACTGCAATCCTTCCACAAGCACCACAGGAAAAAGTAAGATACTCAAAATTAAGGTCTATTAAATATCTTTTCTGTCCGCCTAGTTTTAGTTAAACGATCGAATGAAAAATATTATATATTATATTATATTATATATTATATAATCGTTTTCTAAAAGTGGCAATTTGGTACTGTACCGCTAAAAGAGTGCTACAAGTAGTGCTTTAGCTTTGCCCCTGGCAACGCTGCTTCCAGATTATATACCATATGTAAACTTTGCCTGTAAATATAGATTATATTGCATTGATTGTGACAATTAGTTATACACAGTTTCTCATCAACTGACCATAGAGCAAAGAGTTGTTAATTCGTAGAAATTTACGTTTGCGAATGATATAATTTACGTTGTAGCCAATACTAAGTCGAGGAATTCATTATAAATACTAATTTTGAGGTTGCGAATGTAATTTTAGGGTTGTTTAATTACATGTACCAATGCTTCTTCTCGATTGTGTAGGGATTCCACAGCGCTGCGCCGATTTTCGTAATCAGTATTTCAACCCACATAGTTCCTCCCTGACAATGCATATTTTATACCACAGTTTCTACTTCGTTAATCACCTTATTCTCCGCCTAGATGTTCTGCAGAGCACCGTAATAAGATTCAGAAGCATTCTGTATAATAACATTCGAATCCCGACATTCGCGGATTAGGTAAGAAGGAAATCCGTACATGAAAGCGCATGAAGGAATCTGATTCCTGCAAGCATAATCAGAGACTACATCGTCCTTCTTACCCCTTTGCTCCAAGCCGAAAATCGCGTATGAGGTGGGAACCAAGCTCCAATTTCTACGGTCGTTTTCCGCGGATTGTTATATCGTTAAGTTTAATGGCGAAATCATGCAGCTATAGCGCTTGGCTGCATCTCCACTACTTGCTCTCGCGTCTTAGATATTCTCTCGGTATACGCTTCGATGCGAATTATTGCATTGTCAAAACTCATCCAGGGATGCATATATTCGTGTGTTCGCCTGAGAATGTTTAGAGTTCATTATCTTGAGTGTTATTGATTAATTTATGCTGCCACCGCTGTTTCGCGTTTGTGCTATTGCTATATGGTGTACCGATGTTTGTATTTCATCGAGGATGTTAGATAAGCCAGTGTCAGTTGGCGTGGATCTTTTGTTTGTATGTGTTAATTGAAGATATTATTGTATACAGGATGAAAATGAATAAACTTAAACAATTTTAAGAAAATTGATGATTTATTTTTCACTGCTTATCTATCTTCTTAAGCATTCTCCTTTATGACTTTAGAAATGTTTAACCTCCCAGTTTTTCTCTTCCGTCTTACTCCGAACCATTCTAAAATAATAAACTATTATTTCGAAAACATGCATACGGCCAGTTTATATTCTCACGATTTCTAGTAATAGTAAAGTAGTCACAATAGATCCACTTTTATTGCTGTTCTACCAAAAAGCATAAACCTTTTTTTATGCGAATGTCAAACCTTAAGAAAGTGAGCTATAAATATTTATCTGAAACATGTGCAAAGTAATATCTAAAAGAAGTGGGCGGCTGATACGTTACAATTAAGCACAGTCATTTTAATTATTTTATTTAGGATGAACATATAGGTTAGCCTATTCCACGCAAAAATTACCTTCGCTGAAATTGCCCTCTGTCTGAATGTACTATGGTGCCTTTTAATTGAAAGAAGTAAATTTGCTCAGATACTCCCCAAAGTTGCATATCTTAAATTGCCTAAGCCTTGTAATAGTTTGAAAAGGGCTGGACGTCTTCTGCAGTTGCTGAAGAATATTTAGAAAATTCTGTTTCAAAAAAAATAAATGTGTTCATTTGTCTGAATACTAACAATAACAAGTGATGATGCGTACTCTCTAAATAAAGACGACCGAAATATTGACAAGTTTCTCATCATCATTTTCAAAACACTTCAAATTGTACACTGAATAAATAATAAGTTAGCTACGTTATTGTCCTTTGGTTTCTTGGTACATTATACAATAATATAATTATAAAAGAAAAACAAAAAGCGGCAGGCGAAACAATAACGCAATACAATAAACTTTCAAAGTAAATTAAGAACCTGAACTACATAAAGTATGAAAATACCACAAATAGGACGATTAAACGAAGGTAATTGCAGCAAATCAATTGACGGAAATTAATAACGCGGGCAATCGCCTTCAGTTCCACTGGTCCGGGACGACGTACATACCTCAGCAACCCGAGACGAGGACAGAGCGAATGGAGGAAGAAAGAATTTAAAAAAAAAGAACAGCATGTAACGGTGTAACCGAAAAATGAAAGGACTAATTACTTTTAAAACGCTTATTTTTAATTATTAATTGATACCTTTTTAATAATTTAGCTCCACAGCTTTTTAGGTCGTGTGGTTTTCGAGCTATGAGTTGTTATGCACCAAGAAATAAAGGAATTGATTTAGAAAATAACAAGTTTTATTATAAAAAAGTATTAAATATAAATGGTGTTACAGTTACATGATCAGCAACTATAAAATACACAGAAATATGATTTATTACTGAGAGTGGGGCCTAGACAAAATAAGATAAAATGTATATTAATTTTATTATCCCACTAAAATTTATGATAATTTAAACGACTCAGAGCAACAAGTTTGGGACAAATATGAATATAAAAATAAACAAAATATACGTGCGACTTAGCGTCTTGCTAGCGGAAAATGGACGTCTTTTCGCCCTGATGGTGGCGTGGTGGTCCTGGCTTGCGGCTCTCCTAGCGATGGTCACCAGCTTCACTTTATACACTTTTATAACCATACTTAAATCACTGTTTAGCCTGTGGTTAACGGCCTTACTTCGTGCGACATCTAGTGTTGCCTTTGTACGCTATAACTTTGGCGCAATTCTACTTAATTTTCTATACTGTTCTTCCGTGGCTCTTCTGGTCACGACGAAAGAGAAGATAATTGACAATCTTCTCTTCCACAAGATAAAGGGGATTTTTTTTACGTTTTACTCGAGTTTTCGAGTGGTTGGCGTTCTATATACGATCGCTGATACCTAAATGCTGATCACAGGTCTTACTGTCTTGGCCGCAGGGAGAAGACTTTTTTTTATAATTGTGCAGTGCTGGCGAGGGTGACATTATCTTAGTTTCTGGCGCCTTTTCCAAAATATATCATCAATCACACCGTGCACAAAATATCAAACGGGAAAAGATGAACATATTTCTGAGTTCCGCACATGGCTAATTTTTAAATTTTAAAGTATTTAAAAACATACTCAACATAAAATAAATACACTCAGGAAATTAAATAAATGAGACCAACTCTATTTTACGAAAATAAATAAATATCAGTTAAAATAACATTTGAATTTGGATGTCCCACTGCAAGCACTAATGTACATTGACTTCCGTTGCTACCGGAAATTGACTGAAAGGGGACAAGCGTTAATTTCCTTTATAGAAAATGCCATGATGAGCTATGGAAAACGTCACATTCGCATACAGTTAGAGAAAAAGGTATTTTTGTATGTCCATTATTCTATCAAACAATTTCATATTAACTGCTGTATTTTCTTCAGTAAAACGGCGTGAACGACACTTACGTTAAAACCGATGGATTGTAACAGCGAAAATTATGTAATCGTCGATTGTAGCACTGTAAATAGGATTGCTGTTGCTAAAACAACCACAATTTCGTCGAGATAAATTCTATTTAATATGGATGCGTATGTATTAGGTCTTTTATGATGACGGTCCACGATAAGTACTTAACCTAATTGCGGTTTTTCCTTCTCTAATGCTACTTCATCACGGTTCGATTCCTCCATCGCCAACTAGCGATCCATTTTTGCATATCCCATCGTCGTTTACCGCTGCCGAACATAAAACGCGGAAACGACGCCGACTTCATCGTAAAAAACGCGCGTTTTTGTAAGCGCGGTCCCGTTGGGACCTTGCATATCCTTCACTCGCACGTCGGGATGAGTTTCGAGCGATATAAAACTGTTTTTCCAATTTTCTAGGCATATACGCTTTTCGAGAGAAAAAAATATATAACACGTCTCTTTACTGTTTATGGGGTAAGTACGGTTCATTTTAAATTCGGTTTTCTCTTTACGTTGTGATAGAATGTATGTAAGAGTTGTACATGCACGGAGAAAAGTTTCAATTTAATTTAGGTACATCTAAGTACAATTTACGTATGCGGAAATGCGGCGTACTTGGCGTAAATATAATTTTATATTTAAGAAGAAAATAAGTATTATACTTAAAACAAAGCGTTATTTTATTAACTTTAAATATGTGCCAATTCGGAAAATAAAGACCTGGAGTTTTGTATTAGCACAAATACATATAATACTTGAAACGGAAACTATACTCTTTAATTCTTTCCTACCAATAACCTTGCGAACACGCGAACACGCAAGCTGGGAAATCTGTTCATGCCGATCACAAGCTTTTGTATAATCAACCAGCCATTATATGTCTAGATTTTCTAAATTTTGAGTGCGGCGATAATGAAATGGAGATTATAAAGAATTTATTCACAAATGAGAATCCCATTTGTTTAAAAAGCGAATCAGTGTCTTTGAAGGTAAATATAGACATGTTTTAATTTATAAAACCATGAGCCATCTTCATATTTAAAAAACAAGACTGGTCTTGAACGTATGTTAAAGATTAAAAAGAAATCCTATTATCAAAGGTTCAATGTACTCACGAAAGGTACATTTTTCGTGATTATAACGTATTATTCACCACAAAAAAGAGATTTCAACAGCAAACGAGAAAATATAATGATCCATTTCCCCGTATCGGTACAATTTCGAATAAAACGTCATACAACAAACGTAACAAGCTGAACACGTAGGGCCGGGTTGTAATTAAAACATGCGAAATTGTGTACACGATAGGAATTATACCCAGAAAAATGGGAAAAAAAAACACGTTCTTTTCACGTATTAACAACACGCCGTGCTACACAAACACGGATGCATACTTCTACGCTCTGCGATTTCAAATGCGATGAATATTTTGATACTGTTGAAAACGATCTTCAAATATTTACGCAAACATACAGAGAAAAGTAAATACGCGAAACAAACATGTATAACTCTATTGTTTTTATTTCTTTTTGCAAGCATTCTACATATACACACGTGTAATTCGAAACAATTTTGGATTTTCTGAAGGGGAAAAGAATGCATTTTGATAATTTTGCGATTTTACAATCCTGTGCTCTGCAGTTTTAAAGATTTGCCTTGCTGAATAATTTGCACTTCTGGTTGAAATAATCCTTTTAGTGTTAATCCGTTTATTTGAAACGTCATGATGCGTTTAAAGTAAAAGCAAAGGAATTTAAAACATCAAAATCTAAAATGTTATTGGGTTTTGTTTTCAATGAGTTGTCGACACCCTTCCCCCAAACAGACTAAGTGAATTCAGGTACTTTGCAAATTAAATTAACAAGGAAGGGTACCCAACCTACGTTTCTAGAATAAATAATAATTAAATTTATTGGTTTGGAGACCTTATAGGACCATGTAAAATACCGATTTCCTTTTCGGCTGAGTAATGGCTAATTATTTTCTATTAGACGTTCATAACAATTATCCATATATATATACAGGCGTTTAGCATCTGTTACGTAGGTTTCCGCGGTTGTTAATAACATTATACTCTTGGTTTCCGGGTTGGATCGCTATCATAGTTTCTGCCGACGTTTCGTCCTCACTCATATCGGACATATTCGGGGCTGTTACTGCTTATTGACTGGGGTCTATTCGTTCAGGAGGGATTTATATAGGGCTTGTTATGGGTCAGCGGAGCAGAATATCATCAATAGCCCTACGTACGTTGTCCAAATAACTTTCTAACCTTACCTGGGACACAACGACTCCTTCCATCCACACAACATTTCGTCAAATGACTGAAAGGGTTGTCGGTGATTTATTTTTCAGCTTTGATGTCGAATTGTTATTCTTTATCAAAGTTCCCATACCATATGGTATGGCAAACGATGCAGTTTCGACTCGGAAACCAAGCGTTTGCAAAAAGCAGCCATATCCTCGGTAATTAACCTAACCGTTATCTAATATTAAGCGGTCCATATTTCGCAAAGATATTAAAGGGGGTCACTTAACTATCTCATAACCATCATTGAAGCCGTATACAAGTCCCATAAAGCCCATTTATAATAATGAGGCCCTCTGTCCCTGTATTTCCGTCCAGCTTCAAGCTAGACCGTTCATACAATGAGTAAGTTTATTAGGTACTTATTACTATAGAAATATGTTTTAACATCCTGTGTAGATCTTATTTTTCAACCTATATAGTACCACCTATGCTAATAATTACCTTGCGAGCAAGTTTGAAAGGGTAAAATGTTGATATTTTTCATAGATCTTTCGAATTTGAGATGGAAACAACTAGGAACAACAAATAAATAAAATCCAATCCAAATAAAAAACCTCTTCCCGAAAACAAAGTAAGAATTCTTAAAACGATTAAAAAAACATAAATTCATCTTAATAACATTGTATGTAAAAGTAAATTGTAAATAAATAGAATATTAAAGAAAAACAATAACTAAATAAATATAAACAAAAAGAAGGCAAAAAGGCCTTAGAGCAACAAGAAAAATTATCAGGAACTGTAAAGAGATCGCAAGCAAATACAACAAAAATAAAAACAGATCCTGGAATTAATTATAGCGCATCTACCAATAATTATTTATATATCGGATAATAACCAACCAAGGAAATGGCATCGATTTAATGAAAGTTAAGAGAAAATCTACATACGAAACTGGAAATCGTAAATTAAAACTTGAAGAGATATAAACCATCAAATATAATAATGTAAGAACTCGACAGATAAGAAATGTCCAAGTAATTTATAATTACATTTATCTGTGTGTCTTCGCTACCTCGGACTCCGAAAACACCCGAAGTCCGCTCTTTGACGTGGCCAACAGGGGAGACATTACTTATTTTGCCCACTGTACATTTACAATTTTTCTCATGTTATTTTGCATTTATACGAGAAAGTAGAGTATAGCTCCCGCATAAAGAAGAGGGGTGTCGGTATGGGGGTTTCCGCTTAGATAACGGGATTATTATGGCCTCGGTTCAACGCGCAAATTGCCCGGAAGCTCGAGCTGATATACTGACATCGTAAATATGCCGGTTATTGTTGAGGACCGCTTTTATTATAGGTTTTACGGCGGCTTTATTAAATACGTGAGCATTTAGGAATATAATCGGAGGTGTGAAACGTTCAAAATGACCGCAACGTTTCTTATGTTGGAAACAATAGACATTCGATCTATATGGCGCAGCACACCACACCCCAGGGTAGTCTGAAAAGCTTCTACAGTTAAATTATCAAAAACGGCTAACAAGCTAATGATGAAACTTTGGGAACATGTAGATCACGTACAGTTATGTACTGCGCTTTTTTTTCTACGAAAAAGCGGGTAAAATTATTTGTTGAAATTTTTTTATTCTGCCTATGCGCGTCACTCGCGAGCGGTAAGAGGTAAAGATACAAATTTAAAACAAAAATTGTTTGTTTGAATCAGTTTTATTAACGGATAAGATAAAAGTTCAACCTCCCACATTTGGCAAATACACATCGGTTAACCATTGCCGAAATAGTTCTTCTGTTCATTTTTCAGATGTGGATGCTGTTAAATAAACATTCCACGGTCGAAACAGAAACTGATGCACGCGGACTTAAATCACCACTTTGCTCTTTGAGACCAATGAATAGAGACGAGAGCATTTTGCGGAAGTTGATATTGTTGGGAGTATGAGCAATTCATATTCCCAACTTTAGCAACTTGTTTCGTAGCGTGCCACCTCTATTCATTGCTTCTTCTCATCTAGAAAAAATTAAAAAAAATACTATAGAATAATACAAGTAAGAACAAATCGTTGCTATAATATTAGGTACTTCACAATTTACCTGTACAATAGCTGTATATATAAAAGGTTGGTGGTATTCAACGCATCTTCCCACTTTTTCGCTTTCTTCTCATATACATTCTTCTTTTTCGCCTTCTTCTCGTATACATTCTTCTTTTTCAGCTTCTCTTGTTTATAATGCTTCTTCCGGCGTACACAAATTCTACGGAATGTGGTCTGTACGGTTACAAAACTTCTAGGCTTGTATCATTTTCTAGTGAAAACGATGTTTCTCTTTGAACATCAAGAAGGATTCTTTATTATGTCGTACAATTTGATTTCATCGGTATCTGTAGTGTTCCATTATTATTATTTGTAATTTCAAACGTTACCATCAGCAAATGAATTACATTTATATTATTTACGGCGATCATTTTCAACGCTACGGGTCTGCTGCACAACCAACCAATACCTATTATTAATCCCAAGTGTGATGAACTGTACTGTAATGTTTTACGAGGGGAAATTTAGAAATTAATGCTTTTTGGAAATTATTTAGATGAAGTTTTCGGATCGTGAAATTCGGTAATGTTTCTAAACCACTCTTTCGGCGGTATAGAATTTGATTTGAGGAGATAAATGAATTTTTAGACGATTTCATAAATGCTATGTTTATGAATCTCTCTTCAAATTCCAATTTGAATTCTTCAACTTAACACCTTTCGATTAGAGATCCACTCAGACACAAGTTACCTGGACAAGAGACTCAAAGTCAACTGCAAAATGAGCGATATTTCACGCCATTGTTGATGTTTTATTTCCACAGCTATTTTTGATGATTTTACTATTTAAAAATTTATTGATGTCGAAACATGTACCGAAACTATGAATTTTTGATGTAGCATGATGCAAGACCGCGGCTGCAGTGAGATTCTATGCTCTTCGATGACGTCAAACTTTACTGCGAGACTTACCGAACGATGAAATTTCACTTTGATATGCCGAAACTTACACCGAGTCTTTTGGTTGAAAGATTTTACATTCGTTTTGATGTTTTGGAAAGAATAAGAAGAAATTTTTGTCCCCTTTCACCATTACCGTGGTAGGCTAGACTTATAATACCCTTCTACCATCCACGCTCCAAAGCTAATATGCCGGAAGAAGAAAAATGTTGTTTTAGAAGCCAAGTTCTCAAGCACTAGAGGAACCTTTACTTCGGAGAGGTGGACAAACCGAAGTTACTAGAAGAGATGTGTGTGGCGCTGATAACAGATAACCTCTGAGACGAAAGTTGTAACATTACGGAACATATACCTTATTTATTTTATCTTTTTTACATAAACATGTTTATTGCTTACCCGTCGAACATTACTTCCTGCGATATATCTTTTGTCTAATGTAATGAAATCAATACAGTAAATGTGATTACAAACACATTCTACATTACTACAAAACAGGTTGTATCTGAACTGACTGAATTATTATGCTTGACATTATTTAAACTCTCCACTTCAGCAAAAAAAAAAAGAAATAAAAATGTTGATATAGTTTTTCTTGCTTGGCTGTTTAAAGAAACTCATTCAGAGAACTTCAAACTTTTTCTTTACCTCTTATCGTTTCGTTTCACCCACTCAAGTACTTTTCCAGAGAAAAAAAAAATACCGTAGTACGTATCTCAATATGATTTATATATCCCCAAAGTTTCACAATGTTTTAAATTTCAGGGTTCGGGATTGTCCCTTTTAAGAAACTTTTCATCAATTGATAAGTATTTCATGCGTTTAATTAGAACACCATTTGATATAAGAACGTAAGATGGACGAACAGCAGGTATATGTTCCTGTTTTTATACAATAATCAATCTTATTTTATGTAAGTTAGTAGGAATACTTCGGGTAGTAATTTGTATTATTTTTGATGGTGTTGCTCTTCACGCTCTAACTGTTGTTTTCATTCAAACGTGTGATGTAATGCATTATTTAAATCTATGTATATATCGATGTGAATTTCTACAACATTTGCGTGTTTTCAAACCGTCGAACGTATTATTTGACCACCACCGGCGAGCTTTGCTACGTTCCGCAATTTCATCCGATAAATTATTAGCCGGCGATCGACGTGCTAGCCGTTGACAGACGTTCCCAGTAATACATGGCCTCGGTTTGTCTCTGTCCACAATTCCTATACATTATCCGTGCAAATACACGTTACGTAACGCTTCTACAGTATGCAGTACACGCACATATTTACAGCTTGTTTATGGTGTACTTACTATGATTATATGGTACCAGTATAGGGTGATGTAACACCTCACATTTAAGTAACACCCTCCTTGTATATGCTAGAACTTTGACGTTGATGGAATTGAACGCGTTAGCTTCGTATCGATTCCACCGCCTTCGTTGACTAATTACGCTCAAACGCTAGAGGGAATTGTGCAATTGTACAAGAAGGAAAATAGACTCGGGCAATATCAATTTGTATGATAAACAGTCTTATGGAAATGGAGATAAGAGTATTAGAATTTGAGCGCTAGATGGGGTTAGCAGAAGTATAGTGTTACTACTATACTTAGCAGAAGTATAGTAGTAAGTCTTAAAAGAATTCTTTTGTGGTGACGGCCCAGCGGGGTGTAGAATTTTTTAAATTAGAACTACAAGAAATATCGTTGAAAATAAACGACATTGTAATTAAATTGATGCAACTCTTTCAACTGCAAGTAGAACTACAAGTTGTACCATCTACACGCCAAATCTGCCAGGAACAAAAATAAAACAATACTTAGACAAACAAATTAGAAACTTAAACCCTTGTTGGCGTAATGTAAAATTTCGAAATCTGAGTCTGAAGAAATTGACGGTTTTCAATGAATTTTGGTGGAATTTCAACTAAGAATTTCAAATAAAAATATAACTAAATATTTTTCTTCAAATTTCAAATAAAATACGTAATTTATATCGGTGACGTTTTGTATTCAAGGTAAGCATATGATTAATTAAAAGCAAATATCGTGACATCTCACAAAGATACTCTAAAGGGAATCCTATTTTTGAAATTTCGTGGAATCTTCTTCGGCGTTCTGCCGCATGTCGTTTCTGTAGTGATCAATGTTCTCCGATTCGTATCCTAATGAAATTTTGCCATGGCGACGACACAATCGTGCAGGCGTGTATCGTCTTGTAAGAACAGAATTCTTTTCTTCGCAAAATATGTTTTTCTCTCATCCTTGAAACGATCCAATAAGTTAGCATAGTACCCGCCATTCATCGTTTTGCCCTTTTCAAGATAATCAATGTGGATATGTCGCGTAAATCCCAAAATTCTGTGGCCCCCATTCTTGTTCTTCTTTGGCGTCGGATCGGCTGCGAAAACTCCACTGCTTAGAATGTCCTTCGGTCTCTGGTGCGTTGTGATTCGTCAATAATTACAAAACGAAACCAAAGATCATTCGGATTACGCTTCAACATTCCTTTGAAGTTGACGCACGTGCGTGTTTATAGTCAATTGTGAACAATCGCGGCATCCATCTTACGGAAAGCTTCCTTACACTCAAATGAGTTGTTAAAATTCAGATACCCATTTATTCATTACCATATTGTAAATTTTTTCATTTGTAACATGGCGACTTCATTTGGACGACCTGAACGTTCTTCATAAAAAATATGGTCGGCAACAAAGGTGCAGTCTCCACAAACTCCACCGAATTCCACTTTTACCTCATCGTTCGTTTTTTTTCAAAAACAAATACCTAATCATTGCCGTATATTCGATTCTTTTCATTGTTGTTAAATCACAAGAATTGTTCACTTTAAATTGCTGTCATTTACAAGCTTACTGACGTATCCGTCTGAAAACTTGATTGGACATTTGTTAAAGGTTACTTTCACGAAGAATAGTTATCGCAACTCCAGTAATACCATATTTTGGCGATGCCAGGTAAATAATTATCGAACTTCCCTCGTGGAAAATTTAGGACTTCTAAACTCTACTTTTGACGAAATTGTTATTTCCAGATACGAGGACTTGTGAATTTTGTGTTTATATTCCTTATAAACACAAGACAAGTATAGTTATGTACATAAAGACTCATATATTGTAGACCTAAAACTGAACTAACAATAAGTTAAGAGAGGGAAACGTTTCACGAACCATCGTTTGAAACATTCACCCCGATGAAACTTCCCCAGATGTTCCTAAAACGTCTTCATTCCATCCAACTACCATCGACTGCTTATGCCAGGACGACGGACAATGAAAGGACCAAAGTCGAAATGAAGCTCTGGGATTTTGGCGTTGTACAGGGGGTTTGTTGGGAGTAGGGAGGAGAACGAGATAGAAGGCCTTCGCTGTCTATTCAAACTCCTTGCCGTTAATGCTCAACTTGGAAAATGACGAGTTGGTAGTAATAATACTAGTAGGTCGGTGACTGTAGAACCGTGTACGTCTGTATATTGATTTGCTGAAAACGAGCTTCCTAAAAGGCCTGTTTCGAGTGGAGGATTTTAAGTAAACTTCCCTCAATGCGCATATTTAAGAATTATGATCTTAGCAAAGATTAAAAAAAACGTAAGTCAAAGGTTGAATGGTTATATTATTTCACTAAAAATCTACGTTTGAATACGTGTTATCGAGTGAGTATTCTTTTGTCGCGAGTTCTAAGGAGTCTTAAAAAAGAAAATTTATATAATATGAATTCAAAAGAAAATATAGAAGAAATGAATCCAGAAACCATAAAAGTAATTTTAACCAAGAAGGAACAATTGTTTAAAAAAATTGATGAAGCACTAGAGGATGCACCGGATAATATGTCTTCAACAGAAATTGCCAAAACCCGTAGAGACATTGGGCCCTTACCAACCAAAATGCAAGCAAATGAAGATCCGAGTAGTGAAAGTGAGATTTCTATGTTGGTGAATATTTCCGACAAGCAGAGGAACACCGGACACCAAATTATGTAATAATGAAATGAAAGAAGAGACACAATGTAATATTTTGCGTAATCCACCTGAGAATCTCAAACCCACCAATAGATCTGTTTCTCGATTAAGAAGTAATACTCATACTGAAACCAGCAATATTCTCCTCGTTTGAGAGATGCTCCCCGTACAGGAACAAAAGGTAAATTCGAGGATTATCTACATACAACGAGAACACAAAAAATTATCGGCTGAGTTAAGAAACAAGAACAGAAAGCGAGTTGCAGGTAGACAGATGCGATAAATACATTAAATGTGAGAACCAAAAGAAGAAAATTATTTACAATGGACGGTTAGTTAACGTGTATGCCGCAAATAACTGTATTCAAGAGAAAAAATAAAATAAATGATCTTGATAATTCGGTTTGACTTTCTCAAAGATATATTCTGTTAACTCAAACAAATTCAATGTATCATCGAAATATAAAGTGGAGTTAAAGTTATTACCAATACAATAATGGGCGCCGATTGTACACAGTAACTATAATTAATTCCCGTTTCGAGTGTATGTACAAACATAAATAAGACCTTAGTCCCTAGACAATTGATCGTTCGTCAATATCGGTTGGTAACCTGGAATTGTTGTATTTAGTAAATAGATAACGGCATTCTATATAATAATTACAACATGTGCCGTGAGGATTTTTTATTTCAAGATTTACGAGTGTGAACATTATATCATTTGAAACAGAATGCGTTGTTAGCCTCAGCATCTAACGGTAGTATAATTATTCGATTTGTAACGAACCGCTAGTCAGATTCAAAGAACTTTTACTGAAAGAAAGAGACAATTTATTATTAAGATAAAAACTTTGTATTCATTTTTTGGATCATTTTTGCAAATGTTTAATTAAATGTATTTATTTTCAGGTGAACAAACTTTTGGACGACCCTATGTACTTCTTCTAGATGAAAGTGCGTACGTGCATAATTTTCCAATTCATATTCTCGACTTGTGTTTTTTGCACCGTACGTCACCCAAAAGAAGTCCCCGCGTCATCGCCCGGAATGGTATATAAACCGCTCGAAAATCCTATTCGATAGGAGTCTACTCCTGCTCTCTCCGTATCGCTGTCGGTGCTAGACACTGGCCTAGGCGGAACCCTCTCCGTATCGCTGTCGGTGCAAGACACTGGCCTAGGCGGAGCCCTCCCCCCGTATCGCTGTCGGCGCTAGATGCTGGCCTAGGCGGACACCCTCCGTATTGCCGTCGGCGCTAGACGCTGGCCTTGACGGGACAATCCCCGTGTCGCTGTCGGTGCTAGACACTGGCCTAGGCGGAGTCCTCCCTCCGTATCGCTGCCGGCGCAAGACGCTGACCTAGATGGAAGTCTTCTCCGTATCGCTGTCGGTGCTAGACACTGGCCTAGGCGGAACCCTCTCCGTATCGCTGTCGGTGCTAGACATTTTCCTAGGCGGAGCCCTCCCCGTAACCGTGTTATTCTTTTCTTTGCAGCGTTAAATTAAATCTTGTTTAATTCACGTTAAAGTCCGTAAGTTTGTTCACCGTTATTATCAATCTGTACTTTGCTGAATTTCCGTTTACTGCTTAGATTGATAACCGATTTTTATTATTTATTTCAACACATGGAATATCAAAATACTGTTTCTAATTTCTATATCTTTTGTACGTAAAAGTGTATCCGAACTTATTTTCCGAATTCCGTTTGATTTCATTTCTCGAAGTTCCTTGTTTTGTATATAAGATTGTCACCGACTTTAAAGTTTGAATTCTGTTTAATTTTATTTCTCCGAAACTATTTGTTTATTTTCTTTTGTAAATAAAACAATTATTTTTCTTAAGTGTACTTACCTCTTTTATTTCCGACGAACCTTGGACATAATTGCTACCCAAAGGTTGATTTGTTAATGAACGCACAAGCATCACAATACACTACTCACTTTAATTTATTAATCAGCAAAGTTAATTTAAAACTCCACGATGTAATTACCATATAAGTAACATATGGCAGCTAGAACATACCGTAACTTGTAAGCATATTAAGTACCGGCGTCACTTATTGATGAGAGACGCAACTGCAAACAATAAGCAAATACCGACCGCACAGATATCTTCTCGTTATCATAAACTTTGTCAAAGGTAGTAAAATGCAAAGTAGGGATAAATTACTTTATTTGTAGACAAGTTACTAATTTGCTAAAATTAATTAACCTTAATTTTCCGTATTTTCATAAAACCAAAATTTACCAGATCCGATGCCCGAATTTCCGAATTTGTGAGTAGGGGTAAAACAACACTCGCCGAATTAATGCGTTACAGATTGAATACTAACTTATTTTCTGGAAATTTATTTCCGATTTCTTACTGCGAACTCAGCTCAGGCATCCATTATGGCAATTCGGAGCTTTGAAAGATCCGTCTGTAATTCCATAGCGTCGTATTTTCTCGAGGAAACGAATCTTTTAAATACAAAGACCGTGAGTGTACCGTCAATAAAAGAATTTTACAATCTTCCAGAGACCAAAAACAACAAGCTATCGAAAAGATAGGAATAACGTCTACCTATCTTCTTCCTTTGAACCCAATAACTTCCCTTTCTCTTCACACATTCGGAAAGTTATTACGTATGAATTCTCTCTTCGTATAGACTTTCTGCAGATGACAGGCTATAGTACGCAGGTTCCAAGTTTCGCGAGAGCGTAAACCTGTCTGCCGCTGAATGGTAACGCGACGTGACAAACAAACGCCTAAGATGGTAGACTGCTCTCGTGTATACGGCGACGACAATATCCTTCGGATGCTAGAGCACGTTTCAAAAATTAAATCTCTGCCGAAGCTGTATATTCCTAGAATGTATGTAGCTGTCCTATTTTACATATGTTAGTACGCAGAATGGTTACAGATGCATCCTTTATCCGAGCAAGCGAATTGGAATCGTTGCAATAATGTTGTGCAACATAAAAGAGAGCAGCTGTAAAATATTTTATTCTTCTTTTGTTTTTACCGGGATTACCTCGAATTTAATTAAAGGTTTAAATTTACTTAACAGTGATTTTTCGAAGAAATACTTGGACAGGTCAATTTTCTTATCTTGATAGGTCATCGTCTAAATGATGTCATTAAAATGTTAATACCTCACATAAGATTTTCGAAAAAGGTCAATTAAAGAGTGGAAAACATAAATTTTATTAATAGCAAAAATCAAAGATAAATGCTATTCGCATATTCCTAAATTTTACTTCTAAAAAAAAAGCTTAGCAAAACAATAAAGATTAAGTTGTCATAGACCAAGTAGGTATCAGCCACAAATACAAAATAATCAGTTTTATACACCGTCATATACCAAATCATCGCTATTCTTAATAAAAAAAATTGTCGAGAGTTAATATAGTAACACTCTTGTTGGGTGCGGCGATAAAACCAAAACTCAACAATTTAGAGAAACTGGGCATATGAAAAACATGTCAAATGCAGGGCGCCCTAGGAAAATGAATGAAGATGTGAAACTGCATAAACTTCATGAAGATGACCCTGATCGCAAAATGTAAAATTTATGCATTCTCTCTTCGGATGAAGCCTCGTTTTATTTAAATGGAATACTAAATCAACAAGATTGCAGGTACTGCATTGTTACCATCGGTTCTTTCTTCTTTGGCAAAACTCTCACGAAGCAGATATATCTAGATTTTTGAGGGATGTACTCTGAAATTGTGAACATCTGTTGATGGAAATTCTCCATCGCGAGAAACATTCCTGGTAAAGAGTGGTATCGCCCAATATCACCATACAATATTCTTTTCGCTGCTAGATGCGTAGCTTTAAAACTAGTTTTTATGGTCGATGCAAGGATGCAATGGATGGAATACAAATACCATCTCTTCAACTTTTTTATTTCAAAATTTTATATAGAAAATATAGAAGACATTTATTACATTTTCCATTGACATTAACGATTTGAGCCAAGTCAAATCATCACTTGAGAGTCATATTTAGTTGACTAAATTTCATTTACTATCGATCTGTTTGCAGCCTTCCAGCATCCGGTAATAAAATGGAACTTTGAAACTCATTACGCGAATTTTCCGCAATCCATTCCACTTTCCTGGACGATATTTCTTCGCCACCGGTTCCCGCCAGGGACATTACACAATATACGACCGACCGACAAAATGGGAATCGCCATTTCCAACAAACTGCACCAAATGTGTCGAGATTAAACGAAGTACAGATGAGGATTGTCATTAGACAATGTATAAAGACAGAGTTTCTTCCATTTTTATGAATGTTTAATAATAAATAATAATACACTAATATACTATAATATATACATCGTCGAAAGTCAATATGGAGGAATATTCACCCAAGTGTGGTGCGAGAACTTCCATTATTCGGGGTTTGTACGTAATCGATAGAACCACGTTTTTTTTGGGATAATTTTTTATGTTAGCTACAACATATGATACTGAGTTAAATCAAGATTGACATTTCAAATTAGGTTAGACATTTAGTGACAACTAAAACTTTATTTGCAAAACAATGCACATATAGTTAGTTCGGCATTATCCTGTTATTAGATTCTACGCTCCTTCTGTTTTTGACACAGACTATAGTTGCTAGACATCAATGTTGAATACATTTTAATATCAATTGGCCAAAGAGAGTTTCTATCCTATTATAATAATAAGAGGCCTATTTTATCGAATCTAGAAGCTTGATAGTTGAGAATCTATCAAGACCATTTTCCCTTTTAAATGGCGCTCTTGGTCACATGAAATGACCATCCATTAACCAATTATTTCCCACAATAACCGATTTCACCCTTCCGCCGGGAATGGAATTTTATTATTAATGGCCCGCTGGGACTACAGACGCATACATCAATGACGTAGACAATCCTGTCGAAATGTCAGAAAGGTCTCTATTAGATGAAGTTGGCCAACTTCGTCCTTAACTGATTAATTATAAAACTAATTAATTAATGGACTCTCCGGTGATGAAAGAAACTCATCGCTGGGGTTTCGTGGTGTCAGCGTAAGATGCAAAGTCGTTGCACCCAAGGGAAAGTGGCGACCGCACGTTTAAAGTTGAAAATTGAAGGTGTATTAGGGGATGAAGAAGGTCTATTTGAGCAACGCGATTGGAGAGAGTATACTTTTGTAATAACTAAAAAGTATACCGTATTTAGTATTTGAAGGAAATGGTCGGTTAATCTTTGAATTTGATCGCTTATATCAACAGGTAAAAAAAGTTGACTGAAAGAAAATTGTTGACTGAATATCACCCTTTCATTCAGTGTGTAATAAAACCCTTTTGCTTCACTGTAAGAGATAAGAAAAGATTTCCCGATGCACGAAATAGAATTCTCAACGTTTTCCAATTGCGCTGTATGCCGTGTTTCTGATTTATTGAATCCGGTCAGTATATCCCGAAAACAACAGCCGGAATTGGAGAAAAGAGAAAAGTCCGAAATGAAAATTAATGACACGCGTATGTTTTTAATTAAGATCCAAACAGCGGGCATTATTCCTTTGTTTCGACGCGTTTTGTTTTTTCCAGCCTTGCGAGCGCAAATGGTAGACCAACCAATGTTGCGTTTGACCCAAAACAATTGGCAATCGACAATAGATGGCTCTATTGAAAAGAGGGACGATTTTGCGTTTGTTTACTGGACGCGATTTGATTCGTTCGTTTGTAGATGGTGAACTTGTTTTATTTTTCACAAACAAAAACAACAGAACGAAAGAATATACGTTTAAAAGGAGAAATATTTTCGATTTATGTAATGAGTCAAGGAAAATTAGTTTTCTCTGTGACACAATTTTGTTACGCAGGTTCTCGTACCACGATCTCATTTTCCCAATCCTCAGAAGCGTTTGCACGTAACGTAGCTTATGAGGTCAAAATTTCAACAGGCCTTGGAAATTAATGCTATTTCAGCTTACCTAAGAGGTGAAAGTTATTTTCGGTTGGAATGGGTCTGCTTGCGCTCTCCAGTTTTACACGGGTAAATTTAATATTTAAATTTTACCGTTTCCCCCGCTAATAGAAAGTAAACTTTTTGTTGAATATACCAGTGAATGTAAGTTTGATTCGAAAACGTACAAGTTCTGAATTGCTTTTTAGTAAGATGCTATGAAGATGTTATGTTGTTAGGTATCTGTCACACACATTCATTGTTTGCTTCTTTACAAACGTCGTCATTGAGTTGAAAATCTCTGCGATGAACCAATGGAAATTCATGCGGGAAACGAAAATTATTTGTGGTGTCTCTTAAGGATACAGAAAAGAATTTGTGTTGGAATTTCTTTTGCTTATTAACCCTAAGTTTCGGTGGTTCAGTGGTAAGGGGTCTGCGCCTGACCGAGCAGAGTTAGGAGCTAATGTTATGAAAAGTCCTCTTATAAATCTTCAAAGATTTAAATTCAAAGTATAAAATACTCCTTTCCGTAGGAAAAGAAATATCCTCTGTCGTGCAACGATCTCTAATCCCACCTCAGACTTTTTAATCCGCAAAATTATCTACACAAAATCTTGGCGAGTCGTCGGAAAGTTCTCCCCAGAAAAACCCGTGTAGTAGCTCGAATTTTAACTCCTTAATTAAAAAGTTTGAACGGTACAGAGAACAGGGGGGCAGGGTGGGAAAGATGGCGAGATTGGTGTTGGGGAAGAGGCGGTAAATTATTAATAAATTGGGAAGGAAATATTTTATGTAGAATTATCGCTTCTTGGTGATCTTGGTTCTCTGGGGATCTTGGGAGTTTTATGCTCTTTTTCAGGGGACGGGTAAACAATAACGTCGTGATACTTTTGGTCGTCCCAAGAGCTTCTCGAAAAATGTACAGGGTGTTCCGTTGAAAAAATCAAACGGATTTTAGGTTGTGCAGGACTTGTCGCCGAATTCTTGTTATTCGAAAACATTTTCTCTAAGGAAAGGAATTACCTCAGCAAGAGAATTATCTTCACCACAGCTACTATGTGGACACGCTATGTAATCATAAATTAATAACTAGATTAGGTATTTTGAAAAACAAGCAGCTAACCAATGGATACCAACATTTCAGCGCTTACATCTAAAATTTGCCATTATCAGTGATACATATTACTAAAATGCGTAAAACATAGTAATATTCACGAAAATTCCACGTACTAACTTGCCTTTCCATTTCAGTTGTTTCCTTAACTTATGAAACTTGCTCTAAAAGCCATACCTAGACCTAGGTTGTTAGAGAAACGATATTTTCATTCATAAAATATATCTTAATCATCATAAATTGTGGTAAGTTGAAGGTATAACGTGTATATACATACGTACATAACTTCAAATTAAGATCCATTCCTATACTACGTTATATATGGACAAATCTAGAAGCCTGCTAGCGTTAGGGCGCCTATTTTGCCACCCATTCATATAAATTTAATGGTATGGGGACGACATTACGGCGTATCAGGCGCGCGTGACAACGGTATAAATAAATCACCTAATACGCACTTAGGGTTGTTATTGCTAACAATGTGTAATATAGTCGTTTCACCTTTAAGGAATTTGGTTAAAAGCACAAGACAACTAACATGGCGTCACAGGAAGGTTACAATCATTACATCAAAAGTGTTTTATGTAATTAATAGGAATTATTATCACTTTAATCCATTGGTACTTGCAATAGGAGGTCTTAACTTTTCACACTAGGAGTCGCTATTGAGATTTGAGCATTTGAGCAGGTTTTCTAGCAAATGTGGTCCTTTTCATTTCTTGAATATAAAGAAACATATATTAGTTAATACGTCTCTTGTGTCTCACCTCCCCAGGCTGTAGATATTTGAATAGTAAAGGAAGTTCTGCTAATTATTATTGAGGATAATTCCATAAATCTGGATGTCAAACTGGCCAAAAATGAATTTATAAAATATCGAACCACTACAAGCATTCCCCCGAACACAATAACCACGTGTTTACAGAGCCGTATCTATATCTACATGTGTTGCACGTGTATATAACTACATCAGCGACCCCTTCACAAACCCGTAGCAGTAATAACATCATCGCCCTGTCTGTATCTTTTACATCTACCCACTCTCTAACAGAATAAACACAAACATATATTCTCAGTCTCCGAGTCGCGCGATCCATCCCAACTCCAACCCAGCGTTTCAGGAATTAACTCAATATCTCGTCCGTAGCTTCGGCATGCTGTTGCGTCCCTTTCACCCCAACATATCCCTAACTCCGACAATCTCCACGATTACTACAATTCCGCTTACTGACTCGATTTTCGATCCACGCCATCTAGCGACTACTAACCCACTTTCTTCCTGGATACGATGCTTTCTAGTTTGCCGAGAGGGGTGGGGAGCGAAAGCTCGGCACCACGAAGAATTATTGCTTCAAAGGGGATCGGAGATCTTTCGCGGTACGCCTCGATATTAATCAATCTCCTCGGTCCCGGAAAATGAACGTGGAAAGTAGGAAGAAGGGTTTAGGACGAGCGGAAAACCATTGGGGGAGGAACTGGAGGCCTGTTACTGCGAGACGATGATGGTTTTAGCATCGACTAGCATTTGGAAGCTCGATTTCCGCACAGGGAACTTCGTGAAGCGGTCGGAATTGCGCTTGAGGAATAGGAAGGGGCTGCTGTCGATTCGTAAGCTTTTCGGCGCAGGTGTTTTTGGTATGCTTGGAGAAAAAGGGTTGAAACGTTACTCCGATGGAATCCTATTCTTAATTGGAAATGTTTCTAGCATTTCGGAAAGTTTTCATCAACAGATGTTCATAACTTTAGAAATGATGCAAGTGTATCCTTCAAAAAATCCAGATGTGGCTGCTGAGTGAGAGTTTCGTGGAAGAAGAAAGGACGAATGGTTTTATTGTCAGCTATCCTTGGGCACACATTAACTAGTCTAATAAGGATTGTCTCTACTCCAATACCTGCAATTTTGTTGATTTACTGTTTCGTTTAAGTAAAACTTTATCCAAAAAGAGAATTTGGCAAATGAATAGAGGATTACGGTTGCATAAATCATGCATTCGGCGATCAGGATTATCATCATCAAGTTCTTACAGTAGTTGTATTGTGTTGTAAAGTTTACATCTTCACTTACTTTCTTATGGTGCCTTGTATTTGAAGTGTGCCCGACACGCCCAGTTTCTTTGAATTTCCTCTTGATTTTATGTATTGTGGATTGGCTGATATTTCTATCTGGCTATTTCGCATTAAACAAATCTTTGTTTTCGAAGAATTTGCGTTAATCGTTGCATTTATACGATTAACAAATCTATTAAGTTAAGAAAAAAATCGGGAGTTGCCATACAAAGAACTTGTCGATGACATTATTACTCGGAAATTTGAAGTGGGAAAATATAATATTTATTCTTAGAAAATAAACAGTCGTGCGGGCGACAAACTAAACAGATTTAGACTTTTAATCAAATCTGAGGTAATCCCGATAAAAACAAAAGAAGAATAAAATGTTTTAAAACTGTTCGCTTTTATGTTACACAATATTATTGCAACGATTCCAATTCGCTTGTTCGAATAAAGCGTGCATCTGTAACCATTCTCCATGTAAAATAGGGCAGCTGCATACATGCTACGAATATACAGCTTCGGCAGAGATTTAATTTTTGAAACGTGCTCTAGCATTCGAAACATCTTGTCGTCGCCGAACATACGAGACCAGTCTACTATTTTACGGATTTGTTTGTCACGTCGCATTACTGTTCAGTGGCACGCAGGTTTCCGCTCTCGCGAAACTTAGAACCTGCCTGTCGTCTGCAGAAAGTCTATGTGAAGAGAGAATTCATACGTAATATCTTTCAGAATGTGTGCAAAGAAAGGGAAGTTATAGGGTTCGAAGGAAGAAGATAGGCAGACGGTATTCCTATCTTTTCGATAGTTTGTTCTTTTTGGTCTGTGGAAGATTGTAAAATTCTTTTATTGACGGTACACTCACGGTCTTTGTATTTAAAAGATTCGTTTCCTCGAGAAAATACGACGATATGGAACTGCAGACGGATCTTTCAAACCTCCGAATTGCCATAATGGATGCCTGAGCTGGGTTCGTGGTAAGGAATCGGAAATAAATTTCGAGAAAATAAGTTAGTATTCAATCGGAAAGTATATTGCTGAATACTGGCGCAGATAGATTCTGTAGGGCATTTTCTTACAAATGAAATAATGTTCATATCTTCAAATAAAAAATCCGCATAAAAACAACAGTTCCATGTTACCAACCGATATTGACAAACGATCAATTGTATGTACAACCAGTCCTAATTATTATAGGTAATTGCTTTGACGGTGCTCTATATTTTAATGAAACATTGAATTTGTTCGAATTAACAAAATATTTTGAGATAATCAAACTAAAGTATTAAGGTTATTTCTCTTTTTTCTTTTTAATAGTTTTTTTCCGGCATATACGTTAACGAAACGTCCATTGTAACTAATTTTCTTCTTTTCGTTTTTACATTTAATGTACTTATCGAATTTGTCTACCTGCAACTAGCATTCTGTTCCTGTTTCTTAACTCGTCGATAATTTTTCCTGTTCTTGCTCTATGTTGTAAACTTGATGATAATCCTGGAAATTGCTTTTTGTTGCAGTATAGGAAGTACTGCACACAAACGAGGGGCACAACGCCTATTGCTGGTTTCTGTACGGGTACTATTCCTTAATTGATAAACACCAGATCTATTGGGGGGTTTAGAATTTTCAGGTGGATTGCCCGAAATGTTTCCTTCCTTTCATTTCATTATTCGGTAATTCGGTATCGTTATCTTTTTGCTTGTCGATAATATTCACCGATATGAAAATCCCACTTTCACTATTCGGATCTTTTTTTGCTTGCATTTTGGTTACCAGAGGTTCGATGTGTCTACAGGTTTCGCCAATTTCTCTTGAAGACATGATAGCATCTAGTATGGAAGTTCTATCTGGTGGATCCTCTTAATGATTCATCAATTTTTTAAGCATTAATTTTACTTTTATAGTTTGTGGATTCGTTTCTTCTTTTATATGTTCTTTTGAATTCATATTATATAAATGTAAATATAAACGACTTCTTGAAAAACGTCGGTACTAGAAATATGACGTTTCCTTCGGAAGATCACTAAAAGGAGAGATCGAAGAACCTACAGCAAAGAAATTACCTTTCAATCTTTGGAATATGCTATTGCATTTTGAAGATTTCGATCCTATAAATGACATTGTAGTTTTATATGTTGTAATACAAAGTTGCTTTTCACCATAGAAACGCTGTACTTTGTATAAAATAATACATAACATGGTAAAACACTGTATCATAACAACACTACACAAAACACTACATCACTACAAAATGTAACAAAAAAGCTTTGACTTATTGTTTTCTTAACCTTTATGTTATATATTCATAATTCTTGAATATCCGCATAGAGGAAACTTTATTTAAAAACTCCCACCCGAAACAAACCTTTCAGGAAGCTCATTTCAGCAAATCAATATACAGACGTACATGGCTCTACAGTCGTCGACCTACTGGTATTATTACTATCAAGTTGTTATTTTCTAACTTAACCAATAACGACAAGGAGGTTTAATAGACAACGAAGGTCTTGTGTTGTGCGGAAACTTTCAGGATGGGAAAGTTTTGTTCTTATGCGACCTATATACGATATTTGGTCTCCGAGATAACAAATGGATATACTCTTTCATTGTCCGTCGTCTTCGCATAAACAGTTGATCGTATGAAGAAGTAATTTATTGTTTTCAATACGAAACATCCCGGGTCTTAATGTACATACATATGCATGTATCTTACGTCTATGAGGGATGTAAAAATAATTCAGAATTCACAAAGAAGAATTCACAAAAATTGGATAGCCAAATTTGTACGCCGCCAGACAAGCATTTCTGATGAATAACGTTCAAGTCGTTCAAATGAGGTCATCGCATCAGAAATGATTGAAATAATTCACAATATGGTAATGGATGATGGGAGATTAAAAGAGGGCATCTGAATTTTAATAACACGTTTGAATATAAGGAAGCTTTCCGTAAGATGAGTGTCGCGATTGCTCACAAGAGACCATGAATACGCACGCGTGTCAACTTCATAGGAACGTTTGGCGATGTTAAAGCGCAATCTGAATGATTTTTGGCGTCGATTCATAACTGCTGACGAACCATGGATTCACCAAAGCGCAACAGAGACCAAAGTACAGTCCAAACAAGAGGTTTTTCGTGGTCAATCGGGCGCCAAAGGTCAGATTACGCTGAAAACGATTAATAGTACCATGCTAATTTATTGGATGATCAGTAACCGGATATTGCAGCATAAACTCAACAGATTTGCGTTGATATTTTCATCCACTAATTTCACAGTAACATTCTGACATCCGCTAAGAAGAAGTAATAACTTTAAGAAGCATCAAATCTCATTAGCAAGAGAATGTTACACGATTCCACGGTACAAACTAGATCTCGTGCGGTGTTCTGCCTGATGACGAGAGTTACATCCAACAGCAGCGTGTAGCCTCGAGGCCTCGGAAGAGCAAGTAAAGGGGAAAGCGACGCGATGGAAGCGGCAGTTTAATTCCAGTTTCCGATTCTTTAAACTACAATTTGATAGAACGTTTTAATTAAAAGGTGTCGGCGCGTCGAGGAAAAGCTAGGAAGGAAGCAAGAACTTTCGCAATTAGGGAGACCGTGCAGCTTATTCATGAGAGAGATCGTGGAAGAGGGGCGCCAGAGGAAGGGAAAAGCCGAGGGTGTTGTAGCCAGTGAATAAGAGCGCTGGCAATTAAATCGTGGGTCGCTAAAGTTTTATAATTTAGTTTTCGCAAAGTCTACGTTTTTGTATGATTGTAGGTATGCAGCATGGGGAAATTCTGAATTGTATGGGTGCATATATCTATGTATGTAACGGATGCGACGCAATTGCTTTAATTAATGCTGGCGCATTAATGCATGCGCCAAAAAATAGAGATAGAGGTAGCGAACTTGGGAAGGTTAAAAGGAAAATAATGGATTTAAAGATCGTAAAATATTTTAATTAGTTATGCAATTTTTAATATATCAAAGAGGAAGCTCTTTTATTAAGTATTTTGTGCCTATAAATGTATTTATGGCGGTGTGATAGTTACAGCCAGCGAACAACAAATTTAAAGAAATTTGGAAATGAAACTAAATCTATGTCTTGAGCAAATAAATGAACAACAAATTCAAATTGAAGAACAACATAAGGATACTAAAGAAATGTCGAAACAGAATGCCAAGATATAAACAATTTATCAGACGAGATCTACAAATAAAGCAGAATCACCTAAATAATTCACGATCAAGCCCATTGCGACGGCAATTTAAGACGAAGATGGACAAAACAAGTTCGATGAAACGCAAATGCAAAAGATGATGCATCTCGGCAAAAAAGGAAAAAAAAGAAAACGAATTCAAGAAAGTGAAATACAATAAGAGATAAAAGTGATAATATAACATCAATAAAGGTAGTAGAAAATGGGAACTGAATTCTTATCTGACTTGACTTGAGCTTGAGAAGGATATATCCTCAGAGGATGGGATGAGTAATTTATTACGAAAAAAAAATATTAACATATCGGAATTTGCGAAATTGCATAAATAGAGCGGCTTTTAATAGAATAGAATTTTTTAACATATTTTTGAATATATAACGGTATAATGATAATGACCAAACTGGTTAAAAATCTAAATGTATGTAAGCATTGACGCCTATGCAATGGCGTGCAATTGTCGCGCCTCTAGCTTACATTGTCAATCTAATGTTCCAAACTGGAAAAAGTTGTTATTAAGCCAATACTTAAAAAAGGTGATCAGTCCGACATTGATAATTACAGGCCCATTGCTCTGATGTCTAATGTAGCAACTGTTTTTGAGAGAGTTATTCTACACCGAGATATGTCTAAAATTATACTGAAGACTGTTGTGGGGTAATTTTACATTAAATTTGTTTTAGGACGCGAGGAAAATGAATAGAAGAGAGGTTTCACCATTACCGTCGTTGGCTGGTCTTACAACATTCTCCTAAGTCCCACACTCCCTAGATAAAAAGAGTTGTAGCTTCCAAAAACAAACGTATAGCCGCAAGTGGGACCTCAACTTTGAGCGTGTGGAGTTATGATATCCAAAATAAACAACATGATAATGACTAAGTTGTT
>LR736874.1:2619838-2807263 GCA_902654985.2 Oryctes borbonicus
TATAGGACTTTGTCCATTTGTCTTATGATAAATATTATTATAAATATTTATGTAGAACTATTAAGGGTAGTTCATTACCGAATTGCTGCCAGTCAGTAGTTGTGATGATCTGAAACGTACAATTTCGAAATAAAGTGGTTTAAAAAAACCTTTGTGTTTGAAATAATTACGTAATTGTGGACATACTGGACTCACTCTGTGTCGCGATGTATGCATAGCGATCAACATCTCTATGTTTTTACAGAAATATTTCACTCCATCAGTTTACCGTTTGGTAAATAAACAGCAAAAGGAAATGTGAACGTATACAATATGTAAATTCCAATATCCTATACACGATTCCAATTCGAAGATGATGTAAAGGTCTTTTTTACATCATCTTCTAGTTATTTATACATTCTTGAGTTTCGATTTATCATAAATATCTTCCTAAGTTAACTTCCGGAGGATCTTTCATACAAATATTGTTTTCTCGTGTATCCCTACGTTTTTGTATCGTCCGTATATTGTCGCATATGTACGCACCGTTTGGGGAAGTATTGTAGGGAAAACGACGGCTTTATTGCTTTTGGCTTGCAATTCTGATTTATCTCCAGCGTTGTCAAGAGAAACGTACATTTCAAGACTACCGTTTTTTTTTTGTTCACGTAATATCATGCGTAGATAAATGTATTTCATTCTTATCTTCGAGGGAGTAGATTTTTACCATCTCCGTAAAAATCTTGCCTCGATATTGTTTTCGCTTCCGCTTGTCGTTTCGTCTTTGATTTACAAAGATGGATTTAGGTTTTTTTATTATTTCTTTTTGTATAGCGCTTTTTATGAATCCCGCCCGCTACAACTGTTTCCCAGCTTCTTTCCCTTTTCTCCCTTCGTTTTAAAGTACCAATTGTTACTTGCTAGCTAGTATGTCCGCAGATAGATCTGTCTCATCTCTTATGATTAGTACAAGTCATAAGAGATGAGCCACAAATTGCTGCGTCTAGTAACGACATGCATTTGTAGTGATTCTGTAGGATTTTCACGGAACGAATCGTTGCACGTCATCGACAGAATTTTCGGAATAGCAAATATACCGTAATAAAATTACCCGTTAACGCGCAGGGTTAATGTCACAGTAAGATTCTTAATAGCTTGGCTGCCTGAAAGTAACTAGTTAGTATCCAAGAGAACGTTGCCACTTCACGCGCGTTGTTTATCAGTTGTTTACGGTAGTTGCCATAGAGGTTATTCTTGCTTCCTATGCTTCTGATATTTTTTTTCACTCGCAGTTTTTACAAGACGGTTATTTTCATAAGTAAGCCACCATGCCGAAAGCGTTTTGTAGCCGATGCAAATCGCTAATTGCATTATCCATTACAAATTTTGAAGAAGAGCGTGATAACGGCGGACCTTTATTGCTTTTTAATGCTGTACGAGAGGTAATATTTATCTTTTACTCATAACAATGACGAGTATAATTAATTATATTATATTCTTTACAGCGAGCGTCTAAACCCTTAGGCATAAGTATTGCTGCAGTTAGCAAAATTTCTAGCGACCTTAAAAAGGGGAAAGGATTAGATAGTCCTAAGCGAAAATATTAAAGTGGGAAGCCAGCGGTTAATATTGACAATTTGGCCAATGACGATGTAAGAAGTGTACGTACACGGAAAGTTGGTGGAAAAAGGTACTAAACATAAATTTTTATTAATCTAACTTTTTATCGATATTTGTTCTAGATTAATTGTATTACATGCTGGAAATTCTGATGGCTTTATTGATGGTGCTGGATTGGTATTTCCATCGGCAACCGCCACTGGTGACTACCATGGAGAAATGAATAGAGCCAACTATTTACAATGGTTTGAACATCAGCTACTCCCCTAATTAGAGGCCCCATCTGTAATAGTCTTAGATAACGCTTCATACCACGCAACAATTTTAAGCAAATCACCTACTGTATCATACACTAAAGCAGAAGTTCAGGAGTGGCTTACGAAAAACAGCATAACCTACAATGCAGATATGCTAAAAATTCAATTACTTGATTTAGTTAAAAAGTAAGTACAACATATGTTTATTAACTTTACCCACAATTTTGAAGAAATAAAACTGAACCTGTAGGTGAAGTAGATCAGCTTGTGGAGAAATATGGTCATAAAGTTCTGCGTCTTCCACCACATCATTGTATTTTCAATCCAATAGAGAATATCTGGGGTATGGCGAAAAACTGTTGGAGAAATGGACCGTACAATTGGAAATGCAAAGTCAGTTTGGCTAGATGCCCTTAACACAATAACTCCAGATAATTGGAGAAACACAGTAGAGCATACGGAGAAAGAAATACAGAAATGGTGGGATAGGGAAGTGGGAATTGAGCAGGAAGAAATTGGAGAAATTGTTATCCATGTTGATTCGCAGAGTGACACTGAAAAAGCCAACGAGTCATGAGGTTATTACTCGTACTGTGAAATTGTAATTACTAAACCATTGCTTGTTACAAGTTTACTATTAAGTTGTGATATAAAACACGAATTGTGTTTCATTGCTTATTAATAGTAATTCTATCAGATGTAAAGTTTTGAATTAATTTATTTTATTGCATGTAACGGATGAAAATTGCTTTTCGAATTACAATTTGCCATGTTTGTAGCGTGAAAAAATACGGGTTCACGCTATATAGAAAAGAATATTAAATACTTCCTAAAGTGTTATTGTTTGAACGCGTCCAATTTAAAAAATATTTAACATAACCAAAACCGTATGTTGTTCGTTCCTAACATATCGGTAATCAATACGTTTTAGTAACTCCCTTATATTTAATAATATATGTGAAAAAGATAGAAATACATCTGGCAATTCTTTTCAAGCCACATTTGAGCAATTGCGGTACCCATCCTGCGAACAGCTTTCTCTTTTCCTGTTCAAACCGTAAGAGATAGAAAATCATGGTAACTTTTAATGGATTCAGCGTATCGAAATCTATAAATGAAGCTGTCAGGGATATAGGTAAATAGGTCGTTATTTTGTAACGAATTTATGTTGGTAAAAAAGTGGTTGCAATACGAATATGAGCACTTGCACAATTTGGAGGTACGGTAGAAAGCAGTATTTAAGACTTTTGCGTCAAAAAGAACTAATAATAATTTCCTTATTTCTACGCCCCGAAGATATCTGCCTAAAGGAATTAATTTTCTAATAGAAATCGAGCTTTCCACCACTAGATTGGTACAAAATATTTATGTATTCGTTTGTTCCGAGATACCTACAGCGCTAGCAATCTCACGCACCTTTATTCTCATATCACCCAACACCAGACCACGAATTTGATCAATGATTTCAGGAGTCATGGATTCAATAGGGCGTCCGGAAAGTTCGGCGTTATTTGAGCTCTTATGAACTATTCTGATCGAAGGTGCAGATTTATCCCAATAATTTAGCTTTTCTTTTACCGAATTTAAACCCATCCTCTATTTGCAATAAGAAACGATATTCCCAAGTCGAAACTAAATTAGCCCGTATACACGTAAAACGGGAAGCTACTTTATTCGATTTTTAGGCATGCATCCGTCACGATTTTTTTACGGTCGATTGTGTTCGAGTTTTCTTATATCTTCGGCTTGTTCCCTCGCATTTGTCGTCTTTGATTCCTCTTACTTCTTTTATTGTTGGCGTATTCGTGATGCAAAATTTGACGTATTGAATCGTAGAAACATGTGGATGGAATTTTAAAAATTTATTGGAGCCTTCGCAAGCCGCGTAGGGAATATGAATTCCGTAAATTAGTGCGGATATATTCTACAGATCAACATATACGCAATCCTCTTTTTTGTAGTCAAAATTTCTACGCCGCTTACATATACAGCGAGTGTATTTTATAAAAGGAAATTTATGGGGTTACGTAATAATTATTTCGAGAAAATAGTGTTTAAAATTTAAAACTAAGATATATCAAGTTGGCTATTAAACAACAAATAATAATTTAGAATCAAGTTACAATTGACAGAGAGCATTCGACAAACAACGAAAATAATGTGATAAATAGAAAAAAAAGATAATATATATACATGTCCAAATGAAACAAAACAACGAGAGTTCTGTGTTAGAATAAAAAAATGGTAGCATAATGAACTCTACATCGAAAAAATAGTGCGTTCCGAAGAATTATTTTTTTAATACTGTATTCGCAATTTAATAACCAGCTAAATATTAAATGGAAGAATTAAAAAAATTGTATGTGATTCATATGTCTCTGTTTTAGAATTTCTTACAACCGTGTGTACTTGGATCTCGACGAAAATAAAAAGACCCCAGCCGCATTTTGCCTACATAATAAATACATTGTTTCTGGCATTTCGCGTGTCGACGAGATGAAAACGAAAGGGGCGTGTAAGCTTTTAAGTGATGCCGTGGTCACCGCCGAGTGCACAAATTATGAAGAAAATCGGAAACCGGAGTTTCCGCGTTTTTGGCGGCTCGCAATTTTTAGTTCCTCGTTTTGAGGCATTACGGCAAGGCTCTTCGCGGCTTGTGGTCTATGCTAATTAAATTAATTGTTAAAAGGGGTAGCCCGAAGCAGACACGGCGACAGTGGCGGTCCGTTAAATACCCATCGTCGCAAATGGGAATTTAATTTAATTCTAGATAATTTATACGTTTTGTCCTCAGCTTTTGGCTCCTGTGGGTATATTTCTATGCAACGTGTTCGGCGAGGAATGGGGTAACGCGATATTCCGCGAAGGAATGAAGATTTGAAAATCCTGAAAAGCTCTGTTGCAAATGTATTAAAATCATGCAAATTCTTTTTAAATTAGATGTGTCACCGGTAGGCGATGCTACCTAATTTAATTTTTTTTTTATATGGGTTCCTAATCTTAATCAATCAGGATTAGTATCTTGTCCCAGCAGCGTTAAAAAAATATGTGTACAATGATACAGAAATAAACCTTGCAATGCGAAGCTCACAATTATTTATTTATTTATCAACCAGCAAACTAAACTATGAAAATTCAAAAAAAAAATTGAAACGATTGCATTTCCACATTGCCACTCTGCATGCGACTTTTTTAATTAAAAGATGCTAGCAGTGCGTTGCTTGGTACGGACGCTTGCTTAGTAAACATACCTTTTTGCTTTTATAAATTTTGCAACTTCCTACTAAAGAATTTGCAGCATATTAGATTGATTGGTCTCGAGATGTCGCTCTAGTTTACTTGGGGCATTAGAACTTTTAAAGTTCGAAGCCGTTTCCAAACGTTCATTCTAGAATATTCCAGACCGCTTGAAACAAGAACAAAGCAAATTTCATCTTCCAGTTTACTAAAATTATAGTTGTAGTTAGAATTGCTGTTGACCTACTCCTATACAGGCATTTATCTGGTGTTCATTTTTCCATTGCGTATTTACCCTATGGCGTCTTTAAACCCTTCACACGTTCACCTACGAGCAAATTGCGTCTACATCCGCTATTATTACATCACGTCTTGTAGAACGGATTCACATTCAATGTATATGTAAATAGAGGCGCGTTTACAAATGCACCTACAATATATCTTGTCGCGTAATACGTACAACAAGGTTCCGGATAGCTGGATATTTACAGACGAGAGCTAGCTGCATACGTATGGAGCTGTAACGTCTTAATACGTTTCGACGAGTTAAATCGCATTCAAACGAAATACTGTCGAATAGACAGAATGTTGTTATCCTTTATCAATTATTAGGTTCCGGTTGCATTCACAGAGACTGTAGCTTTCGTCTATAATTGCTCGGTTTACAGCGTCTGCCGTAAGTAAATCTTGTATTTTGTCATCTGGAAAGTTCCTATGCTGCAGATTTTTTTCTTGTTTGAAGGTTTCTCAATAACGTGGACTTGGCATTTTATCAGTTTGTGCTTTCTATAAGTGGCACTCTACAAATGGGTATTAAATAATTAGATCGCGGAGCAGACATTCTGAGATTCCTATAATTTAAACGATTAAAGTATTGTTTTTAACTGTTTTCTTTAAGAAAAATGTATAGTTTCGATTATTATGGTAGAAAGGATTTCGCATAGTTTAGTAATTTAAATATATATTAATCAAAAATACAGCTTTTTTTTTTGATAATTGTACTGCTGAAAATGGAAGAAATTGAAAAAATTTGAGAAAAACTAGAAAATTTGGAGAAAAAGTGAAAAAATTGGAAAAACATGGAAAAGCTCTGGCTAAATAGGTATATACAACCTATGTATGAAGTTATGCGTTTACAACCTAGTTCTTTCGATTAACAATATTAATTATCTATCCTTTTCCAGTGCGTGTTTAAATCTTTCTATGAAAAAATCACGATAATGGCTAAGTTCTACCTCGTACACGTTATATTTACTTTTTATTGTTTTCAGAGAGCTCTATAAATCAAAAGCTAATCCATATCCAACCATGTTAATTAAATCAAAAGCTGCAATGGAAGAGGCGTTTCACTAACTCCACTTTTGCATTAATTTCCGCTGACTCCACTTCCTGTTATTGTCCCCGTTCTAAATAATATGCATAGTCCCATCTATATACTCGTGTATGTGTTAGTTGATACGTTCTCCGCGCGAATTGAAACTTTCCACTAATAAATCGCTTTTGCAAGAGTAGTAATTACTCTCCGCGCTAAAGCTCTTTTCCCCGACCCCTTCAGCAAACGTCCTCTTCCACGCCTACTACAGCTCTGCCGATCCTGCCGATTAAACTAATAATTTTCAGTTAAATTATCCCCCAGCTCTATTGCTGGAAGCTATAACGGGCTATAAATTTTCGCACCGCGTCAGGGCTAGGAGCCCCGCCGTGTACCATTGGCCTGGAATTGATTTTTTCCCATGAACCCTATTAGTGGCATAGATTATTTTGCGCTGGGTAGGTGGGATAATTCGGGATGCTTCGTATTACGGATTCTAATGATTTAGAAGGGGATTCGTTGTATCGAATTGTTTTGGTAGTAGGCAAAATAAACCGAACGCAATACGTTATCACTAACAATACCTTTTATTTGATTAAATTGTGCTAATTAGATCGTACATAGTCGGTATGATTGCTAGGTTTAGTTTTAAACAAAATTATGTTTGTTTTTTTCGTGATTGACGAACGATATATAAAAACAGCAATTC
The DNA here is from genome assembly GCA_902654985.2 of Oryctes borbonicus. NCBI lineage: Eukaryota > Metazoa > Arthropoda > Insecta > Coleoptera > Scarabaeidae > Oryctes > Oryctes borbonicus. The sequence goes on from LR736874.1 coordinate 2,626,953, forward strand.
CTCAAATTAACACCTTTCAATACAAGAGAAGTTATTGTCCCGTTTTATCCTTTACTTCGGATAGGTGGACTAACTGAAGTTACTTGACGAGATGTGTGGGTGATGTTGGTGACAGATAACCTCTGAGATGTTTATTGTATGAAACTAGTAACGTACAATTAATAAAAAATAAGATAGGTCAAAAGAAGCAGAAGGGTCAGAAACCCTTTTGGTCTTTCATCTGCACCACATAAACTAATATCAATGTATATCAATGATATTAAGTTAGAGGTTGCACGCAAAACTTCTTTCGATAATTAATTACTTGGAGGAGAGGTAATACATAGAAAGCGCCCAGATTTTAATTCTTTATTAATAGTCCCAAGAGACGCCCGTGCACCATGCCACGGTACCTCTTTTGATTTCACGCTCACCGGACAGTACGGCTTTCAACGGTCACCTTATAAGGCTGATCAAAATTGTATTGCATAGGGTTCGTGTCCTTTGCAATGAATATTAGATAATTTATGTTGGAATCTTTAAGGATTTTGAGATGCTTTCCGAAATCCCCAGGACGTAGTCGCATCATTCTGCAAAGAGCGAGTAGCCTGCTTCTGAATGTGGATGTGAGGCGGCTTTAATCGCAGCAGGACTTATACAATGTTGAGGCGTGGAAGTTTCTCTTTGTTGAAACTGCTGTTGCACAGTCTTCTGAGTTGGTGTTCACCGCCAAACTAAAGAGGTGTAAGTGATCATGGATCTAATTATTGCTGCATATGACCAGAGGGTCATTTGAAGCTTAATACTCCAGTTCTTACCGAACAGCTTACGGCATACTTGTGACGCCATAGTATACTGCAAATTCTCTGAAACAGGTAAAGTATTTTGTGCCTTTTTACCTAAGTTGGTGTTGATAATACGCCACTTTTCATCTGCAGAATTCAACAAGATATATTTTCCGATATCAGCACGAGTGATAAATTTATTGTTTGTTAATTTATTTATGTAGTGGTATTGAAAATATTCAGTGATATTTGTTGAATAAATATTTCCGCTTAACAGCAAAAAATTTACCGCATTAATTCACTAGAAGTTACAAATTTTAATGAAAAAATTGCAACTGTTTACTATTTACGATTAATTTTGAAATACCTTTCTATATTTACTTTCACCAGTCGGCGTTTTTTCAGTACATTTTTATATAATACATAAAGTCGATAAAAATCGATTATAATCAATTTAGGAGTATTCATTACTTGAATATGAGTATCGTAACTTCTTCAATTTGGAGGTCTTTTGCAAAAAAAAGTATCATCCAACGTTTCAACACGTTTTATATATCAAAAGAGAACACAAAAAGGTCCAGAATAAAGTATGAGTATAATATCATCTCGGATACCAATATCACTTTTTTTTACACGCCGATGCTTTCAAATTTCTCTCGCCCCTTTCTTTCGACGAGATGCCGAACGTTCCATTGTATGTCTACGTCTTGAAACGCGTTTCCTCCTCCGAAAAATTAAACTCTAATAAAGCTAGATTAAGAATTACGGCTACTAAAATGGGGGACGGCGTCGCAATGAGGCCCATCAAATTTTACGATAATAGGCAAAATTTAAGTTCTTACGGCCGTTTTTTTTTTGGAGAGTCCGGCAGTCCCTTGCTTCGGAGCTAGGGCTTCGATGATTTCAGTCACGAATCTACACGACCTGGTCGAGCGCCACACGTTTAATAGGCTAGAAAGGAGAAAAGCCCCTCGAGTCGAAAAGGAAGAAAGGAGGAAAGTTCCCAGTATGGTATTTTTGTTTGCGCGACGCCAATAAACCGATATCAATTTCTATCAATACGGAAGATGCGGTGGATGGAATTGCAAGAGAGCAAAAATGATTATTTCCGGTATAGACAGATGAAAATTGATTACGGCTTGTCATAAGCATATATAGGCTGTCTCACGTGGAACTGCATCGATCGATATATGAAAGAGTATACATTAGAAAATTAGAGCCCGAACACGTATATTGGTACGGTTTTCAACGGCTAAATTGTCCGACTTTGGTGTACAGCCCCTCAATGTGCACGATTTTTAAATTTTGGTAAATATCGCGGATACAATTCTTTTTTAGAATTTAAAGGATATTAAATAGTATCAACGATTATGCAAATTGTTTTCGGAAAATAATTAAGAGTATATAAGGGAGACCAAGTGCCCTATTATATTTTTTTCATGGAATTGAATAAAGATCATTATCGAGCTGTAATGTTTTGCAATTTCAAGCCTGGCTTAAGCCGTCATAAATATATTGATACTCTTTAATGTATATAAAAAAATGTATTCTAACACAATTTTCTTAAAAAAAAAAACAGTTCCCAGAATTGAGAATGTAGCTTATGTAGTTTTTTAGAACCTCTTCAATTTTGGAAATGTCCAAGTTCGTTACGATACCTAGTATCCACAGGTTTGCTAGCAGAACAGAGCGAAGAAAGATACTAACCACATTGTTTTTCCAGTCCGGTTCATTAATGAACGAAAAACAGTATCGTTTGTGGACTTGCCCGACATGAAACCGAAGGCAAGACGTTCGTTAATTAGTTTTTTTTCAGGATTTTTGTAAATTTTTTGTAAACCGGTATTATTTTATTAGTTTTCAGGTTATCTAAAAAGATATCCGGGGGCAGGTATTTATTGATAACGAAAACCAGACGATTGATTAATTCACACGCGACATGATATGAACCAAGGGACATCGTCAATACTAGCACAATGTTTTATTCTGTTCTAAGTAATTTTGCTAAATCGGCTGGATCACCAACCAGCCCGCTGGAATACAGTTTTTATTCCTCCAAAATACACATACATTCTGCTAAGTTAAAAAGAGGGAAATATAAGGGCGGTCTTTGAAATTCACATCTAATTCCTGTATAAACACCTGAAAATCTCCAACTCTCAATCTGGAAAGGTACCAGCGGTTAAGCAGCCGTTTTGACTAACTCTCCAACCACTAAAATTCATCCGCAAATGCTAAAAACGTCGGTCCGTTTGCTTCCGACAACTTCGCTCCCCGCCCTCCTGCATTTCACCTGCCACATTTTGCGAACGGAAGCAAGCATCAGAAATAAAGAATAAACGCTCAAAATTCCGTGATTTACGGTTCGTCGGTTGCACGATTGTAAACTTTTAGAAGCGCTCCGACGATGTTTGGTGTTTCGGGGCGATTTCCCCCCATTGCGAATAAATTGCGCGCTGGGTGTCAGGCTGCGAGGATGAAGGGACGAATTTGAAATATGGAGTGGGAAATGTGTATGTAAAGATTTAAGAAAGCGAATTTTCCGCAAGATAAATTGCCTCACCACCACTACCGCCACCGGCGCCATCATTGCCGCTGGTCGTAAAATATCTCCAGATGTTTTAAGCGTTGCGTTTTTTTCTTGTCTAGAAAAAAACGGTGGGAAGGATAAATAAAGAAGCGTTTGATTTTTTTTCTCGTGATGGGGATGGAAATAAGCGGAAGAAAAAAATGATAAAATGCTGTAGCGAATTAAAGGCGGCGTATTAAGAAGTTTTCCTTCGAAGAGGAGATTTATAGCTGTGCAAAAATATAAGAACTCAATGAAAGCTTAAAATGTATAAATTAGGAATATAGGGTTTATTTCTTTTGGCACTTTTATTATCTCCCCAGCAGAACAGATAGGTTGGTGGCAATTATAAAGAACGTTATCATAAATGTGTCTGTTTCCTAAAATTAGTTCCCTCAAAGGTAAACAGAATTCCAATTGCTTTGCATCGTCACCTTCTTCCAAAGTGTGGTACAATTTCCGCTTCGATTTCTTAGAGACGTGGTGGGAGCCTCATCTATTGAATTTAAAACAACTAAAGCAGCAGCATCAGTTCCATCATAACCCTTTTAATTACAGTATTTGGATGTTTTCACTAAATAAAGCAATAATAAAGAAATGGTGCTTTATCTGTAACCCAGACTTGCCTCCCAAACAACGAAATGTTAGAAATTAGTCTTTAAAACGATAAATTAAATCGACGATTATTTATCTTCTACAAGTTATTTCACTTATCTTGAGGTATCTCGTTGTCCCATTCGTTGCTGAACATTCTGTATAGGTCAAACAATAACAAAGTTGATAATAATTAACTTAAATCTAAACTGCGTAAAGAGTTATCCGAAAAAATTAAATGTGATTTTAACAGTAACTGCTAATTTCATTAAATTTCCACTTGTTTATCCTTTGGCCGTTATTTCCGTGATGGTTATACACAAATTATTCTCTTCGTACCTCGTGTTTTAAAGCAAAAAGTATTTTCACATTTGCTTCATTTTCTACCCAATTAAAATTTAAAGAATTAAGCTCAAGTTTTCAAGTAACAAAAGAGAACCGCTTCTTCAAGTAACGGATAAAGACAGCGACAAACTTTATGTATACGGGAGCGGCAAATTTTGAGACCTCTAAGATGCCCAAAAGCGACCGTGGCCGTTATTATATTAAGAAATATGCCCTGAATGTCCCCCCGAACTTGTAGCGAAAGCTTTTGAAAACGAGCTTTGCGGTGAAAGAGGATTTCGAAAGGATTGCGGTGGGGACACACAGTCCTACGACTTGCTGTGGGATGAACAGAGATGCGGAGGGTTGGGTATGGGATGTGCCGCCTTGCAAGCTGAAATGCGGAGGACGATTTAAACTTGTAAGTCCAGCTCTGCTCTCGTGTATATTTCTTTTCTCCTTTGCTCCCTTAGAATCCTATATAAACTTCTATATATTTGATACTTTACAGTAAAGTTCGAGAGTTTCGTCTGGAAAGACCTTTAAAGATCTTTCGAGAGATGTTTGTGTTCTTATTTTTTATATATTTTTTTTTGTTAGGAAGGCGAAGGGTCAAGATTGGCGTGTAATAGGTTTAAACAGTTATAAAGTTTAAGAATTTAAGACTAGGAAAGCAGGTTTACGGGATAAGTTTCTTAAAGAAAAAGTTGTGAGAGCAAACACAATGATATAATTCTATTTACAATATGTCGGTAAAAGGAAAGAAGAATGAAATTATTGCTTACATCTCAACATTTCTCTCTCTGCGGGAGAATATCTTCAAAATTGTTTTGACAAACGATGCAGTACATTCCAATATCTGGCGGGAAATTATATGAAAAAGCTCAGTGGTTTCAACAACAAATACATAATTCGAGGAGACGATTTTGAAGCAAGTTCTAGATGGTTGGACAAACTCAAAAAACGTAAGGGCATCCATCAATTGTCAATCGTTGACGAAAAATTATTTCCTGATGGAGGTGCTGGTCAACCAGTCCTGCAAGCGTTTTTAATGAATGGGGGGTCTATCAATTCGAACTCTAATTCGTGATTTTTTTGCCATGGCAACCAAGCTAGTACGACTACGTTCAAAGTTGACCAAAACTTCACTGAGCAAATTGTGGTGTAGAGTCCCCGTTAACAGCACCCATCCGGGCTTTAATATGGGTAGATGTAATGCCCTTCAAATCCAAAGATTTAGTGACACTTTGATATTCGATTTCTTTCATTTTTACAGAAACACTAACATCGACTAACACAAACGACTGTTATACAATTGAGCTTCCAACATGGCAAAAACATGCTAATGTCGTTCCTTAACGGTTAAGCCATGTGCGCCTTTCTGTGAAACATTTTCGCTCAAATTAAAGCTAGAGAATCGTTGTTTTGCGCTGCACCTACTATCTTCGTCAAACACCGAGTACGGACCGACGACGGAAACAAAGGAATTAGACGTGTCCTACTAGCAAAACAATGGCATTAAGCTGTCTATTTTTCTTTCTTAAGATGGGAAACGCGAGTTCTACGCAGACAATACGCGGAAACTTGTAAATTATGCGACAAGACTTCGATGCAAATTAGCGCGCCAATTCTTGTACATCTTAAAGGAGTCTTACAATTGCAAAATGGATTTTAACTTGGTTTCTACGCCTATTTGGTCCTAAGTAAGCTTTTCAGTAAGGCTCCAATACACAGGTTTATTGTAAATAAACGTGTTCAATTGAAGTAGGTTTCATCAGCTCGAATTGTTTCCGGCTTTACACTGTCGCCTTTCCAGGTACGATTTTCCTTACAATAGATACATCGGAAGGAGGGGAACACCATTGAGTGGCCATGTAGATAACCTGACATAATTCCATTGGAGCATTCCTTGTGGGGTTACTTAACAAAATTCAAGATCTAAATAGGCCGAATAACAAATGACTTAAGTGACAAGATTCGTTTAATTTCTATCGTAATGCTGTTGGAAAATGTCTAAGATGCAATGATTTCGCGACTTTGAAAATGGTATGAAGTAGATTGGCGACAGTTTGAGCATTTGCTTTAATATTACCCAAGTTTGATTTGATTTAAGTTTTATTTTATTTAATAAACCCGCAAAAGGAAGGTTTACCGATAAGCTTAATTAATCTCTTATGCAAATTCGTAAAAATATACAGGATGTTCTATTTAAAACCTACACTTGTAAACTCCGCAACGCAGAAAATACCATGTTGCACTGTAGGTTAAAAAAGACAAGATTATAAATTGACATATCAGAGAATTTTCTCGTACTAAAGTTGCTAGAATCCTACTGTATTGATTCAATTCATCGTAGACGCAGCATGTATTTCCTAAGAACCGTTTTTCATGTCAATTTTGGTCCCAGTGTTATTGTTTCACTCCTCCCGTAACCCGTAAGACCATAAAAATTCCCCAGCAAATTATATTCCGCTAAGGGAAAAATTTCAATTTCCTCGTCGCCTGACTGTTCATTGTGCCAAATGTGAGAGTGTGCGATTCCCCTTCGGGCGGCAAATATACACTCTTTCGTATAATATCCCGAATCTCGTAGGGATTCTTTTTTTCACCTTTTCTCGAAGAAACACATTAAGTACGCGACGGAAACGTTCTGAGATATGGGAAAGTAGTCTTAAAAGGAGAGACAATTCCGACCTCGTTTAAATATGTATGTATTACCTGTGCTCTCGTGACTTTGGTCTGAGGGACTCTCAGAGGAATGTAGATACAGAAAAAGTGTGAGGACGGAAAAAAAAATTTTTTTTTTTTGATCAATTCCAAACTGGGCAAAATTGATTCTATAAGAGTACTCTAAAAATTTTCCAGCCAGACTCAGAAACATCCGAAATACAGTTTTATATTTCAACATAGCCCCTTGTCAACGGGGATTCAACAAAACTGAGCGTTCAATATGGCCGAAATGTTCAAAGCTAGTTTTCAACGTATGCGCAATTATATTTTTAACGAGTAACATCATCGACTCTCGTGTTCTCTTAATTTGTTCTTCCTTATAGCTGTTTTACAAATTTCTGAGCCAATCCTTGTATACACATAACAGCCATACCTACTCGACAATTTGGGATGGGAAATTGAAAATGAGAAAAAAGTGGCAACTCATTTGCACAGCGTTTTCGTTGCCCCATACATAGAACAGCTGCTTTACACCCAGCTACACGGTAGTGAATGGAACGGATACGAATATAGAGGGTAGAGCAAAACTGGTCGCATTGTTCGAGATCGATTTGTACGCGGGTAAAGCGAGTAGGTGTACCTGCAAATTGTTAACAGTTCCAAATTGCAAATTGCGAATTGCAAGCTGCTTTCAATGACCCAATTTGTCGGTAGTGTTCTAGCTGGATAGAGGTTTTCTTCTCGTGCATACGTATGCTAGCGATTTTTTTTTTGTGTTTAAATAGTGAGCGTGCATCCATGTTGGTTTTACTCTCAGGGAACCACTTCCAACGTTAATTCCTAATGGTTAAGTAAAAGAGAAAAAGGTTTATTTAATAAAGTGATTATTTCAAAGATAAAAAAATTACCCAATATTCAAATTAGGATGTTCGCCTATTTTTGTGATCCCAATAAATTTTGCATACAAAGTCACGCACAGACTTCTTGTATAATGTTATATAATTTATGCAAAAGAGAAAATTCTATGTGGTAGAATTGCTCCAATATCTGTAGAATATATACGTAACAAACATTAACGGTGTGCAACCATGGCCAGCTCCTAATGCCGATCTTAATCCTTCGGTTTTCATTTTGGGGGTTTATGAACAAATGAAGTGTACGCCATAGAACTAAATAATGAAGAGCAATTATGAAGACTGTTGATAGATTCCGTAATAATGCAAGTATACATCAAAGACGTCGTCAATCATTAACACAAAGTTTAGGGAAATGTATCCAACAAAGAATTTGAACACGCTCCAAAAATTCCACAGCTTCAAGTTAATTACAAAATTGCTATCGTCTTAGGAAAATTTCACCCATACAAACGTCAGAAATTTGTCTAAATCTAAAAGGAGAGAGGTAAATCTGTTACAGGCGGAGATTATTCTGTAAACATAATTTGATATCTTAAAGTGACAGCGAGCAGCAACTTTTAATACGGCCTAATTAGCGACTGCTAATTAGTACTTAATTAATTTCTGAAAATACGCCGTTCTCCGGATGTAGCTGGCTGCCTCCGTTACGTTACGGAAAACGCATCCGTAAGAAAACGACATCTACGGCGCGGGCATTCGGCAGCCGAAGGCTCTCTTACTCGGGTGCTGATGGCGTGAAAAATTCGCTTAAATCTTCAATTAAGGACGCGACACGGATTCGTTTTAATTATTGTACCGTAATTCCGTTATAGGATCGGCGTTCCTGAAATTCTTGAAGTAAATGAGAAATTTATTCCTCCTTATTGGTGCTTTAGTACGTCGGAAAAGCAAGACATTCTTTACGAATCGGGGAGCAAGCAAAATAAAAATTTATTTACGTAAAGGTATGGGATTTATTATTGTTTAATTTCCTTTGCATAGCAGTTGATAATTAACGATGATATAGCAAGGATTGTGGGGTGGTATGGGAAAATATAAAGGTATTGGCATGATCCGTACCGTACAAATTATTTCATAAATTCGAAAAATACTTCTTCTTATTCTTATTCTTATTTTTGTTCTTATTCTAAGATGCTTCGTTGTGTGCCTGCCATCCAGGGTGCTTTACTTTTATTTAACGACTTCTGCAATTATGTTAAATGGAATTTAAATTAGATAAGATTAGATTAGCACACAGAGGTGGTTCTTACCAATCCTACTGCGACATTTTCAGATATATGCTTAGATCCTCTATCGTTAGATCATTAGCCTTTCTTCCTTTCTTTTCTATCTGGTATTACCGTTTCGTGTTCTTAGCCAAACTGTATTTGCGACTGATGGCGTTACTGCTTGTGATCGGCCCCGCCTTAAATTCCTTTAACAGTTTCTGATGATCTGCATCACAATTATACAAGGTTGATCATTCATTAGACTATCGTTTGTTAATTTGGCTTCTCTTTAAATGAGCATATGTAGTGGTTCCAGGTTAAGGATGACTTCCAGAATAGCTGCCGACGTGACTTCCATGGTCACCGCGGCGCATAGACATGCTGATTTTTGTATGCCACTTGTCTGCTTTATTGTCTCCACCTGCAATGTCTTCGTCCACCATACCACGGAACCATATGTTATCATTAACATTATTTTTAGGTTTAATTCCCACGTTTCTCCACGCAAGCTATTTCGCGTCTTCACTCCTCCTAGCATAATTGGCTTTAAGCTTTGAATTTTGCGTGTCTTTGTGAATATGGTGATTTGTTTTTTACCCATTGACTGTAAGTATTCCTATTTACACCAGTTATCTATTGCATTTAAAGCATGTTGCTTTCTTGCTGATATTACCTCGGCAAATATGCCTCGTACTACTACTATTGCTAGGAAGTCAATTGAGGCCTTCTCTGGCCAGCTTTATTAGGTCGTGGACGAGAGACGCCTATAGAAGGAGTGACAGAACACCTCCCTGAGGGCATCCTCCTCCTGCCTGTATCTTCTAGGCGGCCTTTGTCCAGAGTCGTAAAGGGATTCTCTTTTCCCTGATTGCTTCTACTAGTGAATTTCTAACGGGCTTATTAAACGCTCTACAAAGACAATGATTGCCATCATCTTATCTTCTAAATTGAGGTTATAAGAGCCACAGATTTTGCTTCTTCAAAGTATTCCAAACCATATGCGGGAATAGTGTTTCTTGGTTTAGCAATTAGTCGAAAACAACGAGATACAAGTTATTAGACATTCGGAATTTCTATAACATAACTGTATTAATAAGTGAACCCACTGGAGTTTCTCTTCATAGCTTATCTTGTATTGTTCATACATGTTTAAATACTACAATACGTATCGCATTGTTGATCACAAATGGTTTATTTGATCACTTGTGCTTAATCGTCTTCTACAAAATTATTGATCATCTCACAACTCAAACTCTCACAACACAGTCTACACTGGAAGCAATTTTTATATATTTCCGCATAGCCGAAGCAGAGAAACATAGCTTCAAATAATGCGGCTCTCTTATATGTCAATCAAGTATGCAAAATATTTGTTGAAATAATGTAGTACGACATTAACACTTCATTCTATGAAATAAATGTTAACATTTGCAGGGATATTAGGAAGCTTTGGATTAGAAGGATTACTTCTAGCTTTGAGGTTAACAGCGGCATAGAGTTTTGAATGTGCAAAGAGTAATTTACAATAGCTAAGTAATAAATGGAGAATAGGGAGGGCTCTAGGTTTGTTCCTTGAGGGACAGCAGAAATGGGATAGAAATATTGTGACTCATAACTCAGATGAGCAACATAGCGTGAGGCACGATGAGGACAACTTTTGAAGTTGCGTAGAGGGATCAATGTGATCGACCAAAAGCTTTGATTAGATCAATATAGAAGACATCTACTTCCTTGTCCTTCTTATGTATGTTGTCAGAGATAACCTGACTCATAATTGCCAAGTTTGTTATAGCTGATCGGTTACGGATAAATTTATTTTGATAGACAGCGATAAACGGCTTTATTTGAGGGAAAATAGAAAGATGTAAGCATAATGTTATCAAGTCGTATTTGAGTAACATCCGACAATGCGATTCTCTTAACGGTGTGTCGCCAGATTTTTACTATTTCGATTGGAGTTCCCCGGGCATCTGTGTTGTTATTAAAAAGAAATTATCTACACGGTGAACGAAAAACAAATAAATAAATCTTATAGGACTGGTATGAGGAGATCTCTTGATCTTAACCAACATCGTTTCCTTTTTACGTAGAAAAAAAGACGATTTAATATTTACGGATAGATCCCTTTGGGAAAAGTTTATAGACCATCGTATATAATCAACAGCAATAGAGAAAGATATACAGCCGCAATCTATTATCTCCAGCTAGAGTTTTCTGAACTTATCTTTATGGCAAATCTACAAAGGCATTTACCCTATTTAGAAGGCCATTCGGTAGATTATCAGCATCCCATTGTATTATATATTGTGTTCACAGGTTGTTCGTAAAACTTTCGAATATGGGTTTCTGTAAATATACATCACGTCCCAGTGCTAAATATCCACAAATTCACTGTAACGACATTTCACATAATTCGGAAAAAAATAATCTTCTATCTTCTATAGATAAAAACTGAAACTAATAATAATGAAGAGAATTGAATAATATTTGCATTATGAGAGGATCTTCTGCAGCGTGGTTTGTTGATTTCAACAGTGTTAATTTTGTTGGGTTTATTTACCAAAAAAATAATAAAATTATAATAAAGATTGTATAATGATGAACTGCTTTTGTGACCTCATTTTTCTATGTTAACTACATTCAAATTTGATTAAAAGTGAGGCCACGACCAAACGACTTTAACACCATTTAACTCTAAACCAAGACAATTTTCGAGATAATATTGTTAAGAAAAAAATGTCAGTTTAACAGTTTGCTAAAGGTTTGGTGGTATCTTTTTAGCGTGCGCTGTATATTCTAACAATAAGATCACGGAGGATATTTGAATGCAACAAGAACTTTGGCGACATTGATTTTATGTCATCAACGTTAGCTTGTATTGTACACGCATCGCATTCTTGGGATAACTTGGTTTGGAATCCTTTTACTATAAGAACAGTGTCCTAGTTTTGGCAAGTTCTTAGAAAAATTATTTGAGTACCGTGACAGATGTGAACTCTTCAATATTTATGTAAGTAACTTGAAGATCTTAAAGGAATTAAATAAAAACTCACCTGTGGATCATTTTTTAAGTTCCTAATTTTAAAAAACGCTTCATACCAAAGAAAAAAAACTTTTGAGAAAGTTTCTGTGAACAAACCACATTTATTTACGTGAATCGTTCATTGTGCTTCTACTTTTAATCAGTTCAATTAACCTTCGAACGAGCAAAAAAGTGTCCAATCCAAAAAGTAAACTCAACAAAATAAACTTTTAACACTTTTACGTTTATGTTTACAAACAAAAAAAAAAGTATATCAAATTAAAACAACATCTTAGAATTAACGTAAGTGCTTTAAACTCTTTAAAAGCTAGAAAGAGATAACAAAGTAATCTCGACCCCCACGGCTGGCTACAGTCTTTCGCGTAACGCGTATTCTTGAAATTCGCGATCGCAGCCTAATGCCGATTGGAAGGATTCGTACGGAGGACTCGACAGCACGTTACTAGCTATTTCGAAGGTCCGTGCTTGACGGCGGACGCAAATTTCACTCGCGAGTAGCGAAAAGGCCCTGGGAAACGCGATTTTTGACGAGCTACAACGATCGGTCACGAAGGGGAGTTGGGAAACTTTGGAACTATATGCTACAGCCTGTAGGAAGTCTTCCGATATGCGTTCTGTAATTGGAGAAATTCCTTCAACTCTTCCGCTTAAAGAATGGGACGCGGTAGTTACCATGTATCCGTTTACCTTCGTATATATCGAGTAAATTTGAACCCAAAGTGATGACATTCTTAAAGAGTCTAAAAGGGCGTAATTTCGCTAATATAACGGTGCCAATTTATTGTCCTATAGTCTCGTGTTTGCTGATTTAAATTTCAGCTCGTTTGGGCATTGGAGGACAAACGAACCAAAACGCGTTAAATTATATACCAAAACATGCGACTTTGACTAGGATGAAAACAAATACATTACTCGCTTTGATTGCTCTAACCGTTCAGTAGTTATGGCCACCAAAAACGCCGTCCGAACCGGACCTAAAATCGATATCGTTATAGTTTTCGTCGAATTTATCCTTAGATATCCATTTCCGGCCAGCAAATTTGACGGCTTTCAATAGAAAGTTAGCCGCTTAACCAATCACGACCAAGCAGAACCTTCTAGCTCTTTTGGTTTGGAAATTACGGGCTTCAACATTTTTCAAATTTGAGACGCCGTAACGTCGAAACGGTTAGAGCCAGAGAGTTGAGCCTTTTATAGTTTTAAAGTACTCGTCGAGATATTTTCGAATGAACGCAATTTTAACTTCCTAGCTTACACAGATTCTAACCCAGCCCTTAGTTGGGTCTATATACGCAACGAAAAGATTTGGAGTCTCCTTAAATGCCCTAGGTTTATGTGCCTCTCCAATCCACTTTCATCTTACGATCATCTTGATTCCGTGTTCTCGCTTGAATATGCGAGAGGTTCAACCCTTAAATGAAGAAATGTTTATTTCTATCTTCATTGCACGTTTGTGCTCAATATCGAATCCATAATTTATGGAAGATCCACCCTTCTAGAAATGAAAATCCAAAAGCCATTCGTATCATTCACATTACTTGCAAATGGAGGTCAACTCAAGAACCTCTTGCAGATTGTCTCATCTGTTCGAGTATTTCAAGAGAAAAGGTCAAGGAGGCCAGAATGGCAGAAGATAGATGCTCTATAATACGAAATAGTATTCATAGTGATTATCGGAGGACAGATATTGCGAAAGAAATTGTTATTTATAACTTTCGGAAACTATTTAGATGAAATTTAGGGGTCGCGGAATTCGGGAGCGTCTCTTTCGGCAATTTAGATTTCATTTGAATAGATGAACGAATTTTTAAATGAGTTTCAGAAATTTGAATGATAACTAACCTTGCATAGCGAAGTTCCAATTCATAAACACCATGTTTATGTGGCTTCTTTTTGATAATTAACACCTTTCAATTCGAGATTTACTCAGGCACAAGTTACCTCTGTGACGGATAGACGCAAATTCGTCGATAAGGGAGACATAATACTTCTTTATTTTCAAATTGTTTTTTTTATATTTGTAATGTATACCTCTGTTTCTAAATTTCTAAGTTCTTTCTTACAAATCTTGTCTTTCTGTTCGTTTGTTCGTCGATCTCTACAAAGATATCAATCCAACGGCTTCTACATCGAAATATTTTCCGGTACAAACGACATGATGAATTTTTACGACTTAATTCCGTGGTTTTTGGGCGTATTTTGCAAACCAAAACATACAAAATAGCTACATTTTTCTAAATGAATGTAAGTCGAATGTAATGTCGAAATTTAATAAACTGAAAATTTAAATTACAATTATGTAAAGCAACCATCTTAACTTTTTGGATTCTTCATGGATGTCTTGGTGACAAACGTCAATAAGATCTTTCTGGAACTGAACAGACACCGGCAATAATTGAATGCGAAGTTTGTATTAGAATCTGACACCTTTTCTGCAAATATCCCACGAATTCGTCTTATTTCCCCTTGTGTAAATGGGTCATGAAATTTTTTGCCCTAAGTTTGATAACTTCTGAGGGTAACCAACTTGCGAGAATTAATTTCAGAACAACCAACAGCATTACTCATAGTAAAATAAACCAAGTTGGAAATGATTTAACTCTAAAACAATAACCCTTCGTGTAATCACGGCCATTTCCTCTCTGCCGGCTCTAAACCTAAACTAAACTAATTTACGACGCATCCACGATCAACTACAGCCAACAAGTTCTTCTGGGCTTCCTTCAACAACCGTTGTCTACGTCCTATGCCCTCTCACGTCGGGCCACAAAAGGAAATGCAACTTGCGTTATTATTAAACTAGGTGTACCGAGGAAACAATTCAGAAACTAGGACAATGATGACATAATAACGGGGAGTCTGTTCTACTGGAAGCTTTACATGGTCTTTGTCTATTATGCACAGAGAGAAAGGATAATGCTCTGCAAGTATTTTTGTAATTCAGTTATTTATGTATTGATTTCATAGATTGATCGAACTGAAGGCACGTCAATAGGTATCTCGTAGATAATCTCATGTTATGACTAATTTCTTTATGGGCAAAATTGAAACTGACCTTGGGAACGCTTTAGCTTATTTTCTCCGACTTTAGATCATATAACTTTCCAAGAAATTTAAAGTCACCCATTCTGCAGGAAAAGTAATGGCCACTATTTTTTGGAATTATCAAGGAATTTTAATCGTTAATTATTTAAATAAGGGTAGCACGGTAACAGAGATTCTATTAAAGAGAAAAGGCACAGAAAACTGCTCATTAATTCCGCATAATTTGGCACAAGCACAAAGAACGGTTAGATGTCAGTTGCTGTAAAAGATTCTACAGCGAAACTTCAAAATAAGAATATTCGTACGAGCTCAAAACGAAGCACTTCGAAAAAAAGTTATTGCTTGTTTCTTTCGTTGTGCTGGACATGTTGGAAGATCGTAGAACAGTTAATGCTGAATGGTGTGCAACAATTTATTCGCCAGAAGCCATCGATGAAATTCGAAAAAAAAAACAATACTGTAATAATGCCGAATCTCACACACCACGTCAAACAATTGATTATTTGAAGTAGAAAACAATTGAATT
This sequence comes from Oryctes borbonicus, assembly GCA_902654985.2. Classification (NCBI taxonomy): domain Eukaryota; kingdom Metazoa; phylum Arthropoda; class Insecta; order Coleoptera; family Scarabaeidae; genus Oryctes; species Oryctes borbonicus. Next base: position 2,642,613 of record LR736874.1, read on the forward strand.
AGTGTCTCTTTTTTGTTCCCGAATGTAAAACAAAGAATGCGTGGACATTGATTTTTATCACCTCAAGAAGCTGATGAAGACCTCAACAAGCATGTTTTGGTCTATGTCTATTATGCACAGAGAGAAAGGATAATGCTCTGCAAGTATTTTTGTAATTCAGTTATTTATGTATTGATTTCATAGATTGATCGAACTGAAGGCACGTCAATAGGTATCTCGTAGATAATCTCATGTTATGACTAATTTCTTTATGGGCAAAATTGAAACTGACCTTGGGAACGCTTTAGCTTATTTTCTCCGACTTTAGATCATATGCATCGGTAACACGCGAGGTATTAATAAATTACTTTTATATGAGAAGTGGTGCAGTGATAAATTGTAATTATCTTATACCTTGACTACTATATAATATAATAAAGCTATTTTCAAACGATTTAGTTCTCCATTTCAAGAACTTCTTCCATTAAATGCATCAAATATACAACAAAGTTCTTTAAGTGCATTTTAATCTTACTACATAAATGGTGTACGCTTAAAACTTAAATTTATTCGTGTTTCGAATGAAACGTGTCTCCCTTACTTTACGCTGGATTCGAGGTCTTGCTTGTCCATCTTCTCGTCCCTTTTTTTTCTCTTCTTGCCCGCGTTATTTGCGGAAATTTAATTATTTCGAAGCATAAGCACCTTTTGTTGGGGACAAGTTATGAATTAATTACCCGAGAAGGTGTGTTCTCCTTTTTGCTCGCTTTTAAGAAACGAAGGAAGGCTCCAGTCTGCGCTTTGCTGGTTATTTTATGATGGTTTTAATTAAGAAAAAGTCGGTTCAAAAGTAAAGGCAATTTAAAAAAAAATCGTACTTACAGGAAAAGAACAAGAAATAGGGAAGAAGTGAGTTTGTATCCCGAGCAAATTTTATATCAAATTCAATATGAAAAGAGGTTGCTTTATTTTTTTTTTTACATGCAAAGGATCTTCTTATATTCCCTGACTAGGTATGAAAAGAAAATGATTAGAACAACAATAAAAATGTATTTTTCAATTCTTTTAGATACAAGTATTACTGTGGCAGAACCTGAGTATTCATCTGCGAAGGTTGGCGGTAATTTTCGAAGTAAAATGAAAACTTTTCAGTTTATTCCGTACAATTCTACGTCACTTTTTCCAGTACTTGAAATTTTACAGCTACAATCTGTCAAACTCATTTGTAAAATGCAAGGCTTTATGCAAGGGATGACAAGATGGAATGCAAGTAAAGTTAGTTTCATTATCTAGCTTTCTTTGTGACGTGAAACTTGCTGATGACGTACTTTTCCTTGTTGCGTCGGTGTATACATAGATACCCAAGAATAAGGTGTTCATTTTTAACGCTCCCGAGCTCGCAAAAGAGACACAGAACTTTTCCGAGTACAGCGGAATCAGCATACTCGCGCGTGGAACTCCGGCAAACTGACAAAAACCTATTCAACTATTGGAATGATGCGTCGGAAATCGGCGACTAAGCAAATCTCCTAAGCGCATTCGTTACGGCAGCGATATCGGATAATTTCCTGACGAACTTTCGTTTGCTCCGTTTGCTTAAGTTCGTGGAGTGCTTTCGTCGTTGAAGGTTGTTTAAATATGTGGAAAAATGTGTGATTGCCGTAAGAAATCTTTTCTTTTTTAATTGTTTCCAGTCTTTGTTTAAATTGTTCAAATATGGTCCAGAATCAAAGAATGATGATCCCTGTCCAAGTCGGCCTGCTGACGTGTTATTGAAAAAACTAATTATTTAGTACTGCAAGATGCAAGATTAAACAAGCAACAATTAGCACCTTGATTCAGAAACCGCGGTTTTCACAATTCTACATGAATATCTTCGAATGACGAAAGCAAGATGAGTTCGCTATTGCAAATCCGTGCCCGGATGGAGACGTGTCAACAATTTTTGGCACTTTGTGAAGACGAACCAGATTTGATTGTCAATCGATTTGTCATCGGAAATGAAACTTAGGTCCGTTATTTTGACCCAGAGTTGAAGCAAGAATCAACGCAATGGCATATTGAGGGATTCGGCCTTTCCAAGAAATTCAAAGTCACCCATTCTGCAGGAAAAGTAATGGCCACTATTTTTTGGAATTATCAAGGAATTTTAATGGTTAATTATTTAAATAAGGGTAGCACGGTAACAGAGATTCTATTAAAGAGAAAAGGCACAGAAAACTGATCATTAATTCCGCATAATTTGGCACAAGCACAAAGAACAGTTAGATGTCAATTGCTGTAAAAGATTCTACAGCGAAACTTAAAAATAAGCATATTCGTACTAGCTCAAAACGAAGCACTTCGAAAAAAAGTTATTGCTTGTTTCTTTCGTTGTGCTGGACATGTTGGAAGATCGTAGAACAGTTAATGCTGAATGGTGTGCAACAATTTATTCGCCAGAAGCCATCGATGAAATTCGAAAAAAAAAACAATGGGTAACGTCCTTTACCCTTAACAATTGATTATTTGAAGTAGAAAACAATTGAATTAGTGTCTCTTTTTGTTCCCGAATGTAAAACAAAGAATGCGTGGACAGTGATTTTTATCACCTCAAGAAGCTGATGAAGACCTCAACAACCATGTTTTGGAAATACTACCTTCAGAATGGGAGAAAAAAATTCGAGAATTGGTTGGAACGCATGAAAAAGTGTATAAATGTTAGCGAGAGAGTATTTTATACAATTTGTAGCAAGAACTTTTTTTTCTTTCAAAAACTTAAAAGGTATAACACCTACAAGTACATATTTACGCAATTCCCGAAAGAATTATGTTGATGAATAAGATAATTATCATGCAGCAACACTAATTTTAGCAAAGCGTTAGTTTACACTACCACCAAGGCGGAAGCTATAGATTACCTAGCACATACGTAGACCCCAACTACTGCGTCACACGAGACGGCAAATCATTGGCTCGAATGGACATAATTAAACAATGCAACGCACATAGTCACTTAATATAGTCTCGCACCGATGGTTCGCAACTCTATAGCCACCATTCAAAGCTACATACATTGAGAGAGCCTATTACCTAATCCCCGGGAACTGCATAGTGTGGAATCCGATGCATCTACGTTATATGTACGTTCATGCACGAAAGTGTATTGTATTCTCTCGCTTTTCGCGTTCAGCAGCTAGCTCTTGTCATTATCGGCCACAGAGAGGGTCCAAATTAAAGGAAATTGATTCTCATTATCGCCGCACGCACGGTATACCAAGTTTTGGCGGAGTTTACGGGAGGCTCTAAACAGATTTAGAGCGGTTTATGTTAAATATCCACGCCGCATTTTGGCCGTATTGGTAAACAATTATGATTATACAGATTCGCAAACACGCGTAAATTTGATGCAATTAAAAGTTAAATGCTTAGTTCCATGTATTAATTTTACCGTTCGACCGTGGGAAATCTAGAAATATATGATGCAATGCAGAATCTTAAAACGGGGAATTGATACAGATAATTAATAAATGGATCCGCTTATTAATCGGAATATTCTTAAGTATGGAGACGTCGTAATTCCTGAAAAATGCATATTAAAAAATTATATAACATTGCTGTATGCGTCATTCAAATTACATGCAACATTTTCGTTAGAGAGAATTTTAGTATTCCCTGGAGCAAAAAAAAATTTCTCAAGGGCATATTACAATTACTGGTTTTAATTTTGATTTTTTTCAAGTCGCTCCTTTTAGTTTGTCAGAAATATATGCAACTGCTACTTGCTCTGAAGTCATCGAAAGGGCCGAAGAACCAGAGCTCGTGTGTGAAATTACAAGCGATTCCACTAGAAGAGAGATACGGTTTTGGTTAAATAAAGTACGAATAAAGACTGAAACACTTCACCATACCCTCTTCCACAAACACTTCACTTACACTGAACGACGTTTCGATAGCTAGGCTATCATCTTCAGCAGCAATACTGAACTGATCAGTAAATTGTAAATTCCATAACATGCTTGATGGCACTTTCCCAAAGTTCACTAGAAAATCCACTGATACTTCGTTCGAATAATTCCTTTGCTTTCCTTAAATTTTGCATTGAAAATTCTATTTCCTTGGTTTATGGAAATAGAAATTTCAGTATTTACCGATGCCGGATACGTTAATTAAATGTTGTATTGTCTTTAGTAACATATCCACTCACTTGAGCTCAAACTAGTTCGATGAACTAATTTCAATATTTTTCTGTTGCTTCATATTTTATGGGGTTGGTTATAGTGGTTTCACCGTGTCATTCTCATATTCCATATTATGTTGTTCCATCTTACTTTTAAATTTCGCCTTTTCTATTTTTGGCTGAGGTGCATTGTCGAAAACAATAACTTCAACATTTTCGAAATTTGGTAAGATGTGTTGTGGCTACTCTTCAATTTTTTCTGTAGTTATGTCTTCATGGTTTTCTGTTTTGATTCACAAAGAAGTAATCTACCCTCCCACAAATCTAATTTACATTATTTAATACGGCCCTTTTTCTATTGTATTTATTCTGAGACAACAGGCGATCGATTCGTGGTTTCTGCAATTTTGAAGGACAGGCATCTGATTTACAAATCGATTGAGCGAAGAGTACATAGTATATAATAGAATGAAATATTTTGTTCATAATTTCGCCTATTACTCGCCCTAGACATAAAATTGCTCCGAAACTACGTTGTTTTGTATTTCATCACGATATCAATTAAAGTTTAACGTGTAAGAGTTTTGAAACGCCCGAATTCTAAAGAATGTCCGTACTTTAGATTTTCGCAACTAAATTATAAATACATCAACAGCTTTGATGGAATTAAATTAGTTTTGAACTAAGCATAAGTTTTCCCAACTAAGATTAAACAAGCTCTAAGTACAATATACAATCTATTCATACAACATATAAGAGGTAAAACAAATCATAAACGCGACATAGACTAAATTTAATATATCCATGTGTAAAATCCGTTATTATGGAACTCTACGCTACGGAAACAATTGCCGTTCAACAGAAAACGTTTTGGTAGCGAATTTCGCCGGCGTAACCTTAATTCTTTATCACCTCCATTTTCTGCAAGAAAAAGAGGAAAAGAAAATAATTAAATTAATTTTCGTCCACTGGGGGGAACAAGCAGCGTATAATTGGAAATTAGATCATTACTCTTTGCCGAAAGAACCGAATGTATTTTCTTAATCTTGGTCGTCCATCATCCCGGTGGTAGTACCACCCATTGTCGTATCTACAGTATCGTCCACCTCCGTGGTGTAATCGGTACTGTATTCAGTTGTTACCGCATCCTGTTCGTCATCGCTGCCTTGATATGAAAGAAGAAAAAAAAAACAGATGAATTATTTAGGAATAAATGAAATAATATGTACGAATTGGTGATGTAATATAGTGCCTCTAGGGGAATATACGTTTGTGTACCTTGAGACACTGAAATTTGGCCAAGTTACACACGCAATTTTTTGGTATTTGGTGACCCCATCTATATTCGCCTACGATCCCTAAAAGTAAAGAGGAAAAAAGTCACAATATCAGAGTGTAATAGCTGCACCAGTTCTCCGCAAACAATCTTATCTTTAAGGCAAGTCGTTTGTGAATTTAAAGTCTCTGTAGATCTACATTATGTAAGCAATTCAAGGAACATTATTAAAAACGGTGATAGTCCATTTGTCTATTCTGCATGTAATACTGTAAGACAAGTATTTACAACTTCAGAGGAAGCTGCCTCAGTTTAGTAGTTGAAGCAATCAGCAAGGATTCGTTATGAACTCAGTTTACAATATAGAGCATCCAGATACTTGGAAAATAAAGACAATAAGTTTAATGTGAATCTTCTTGTTGATAAATTGGAAGACGGTATGTCAAGATTTAAATGTTTGGCACAAAATTCTCTTAATATGGACAGAATCAAAAACATTCATAAAAAAAAAAATCAAACAGAAATCAGAAAGCAAAAAGCAATACAAATAAATCATCAGTTGATAATATACAAGATTTACAAGGTTTAACATCGTAGAAGAATTAGAAAGCGGTCGGTCCGCCTAGATAGCAAGAAGGGAGAGGGAGAATATGCAGCTAGTCATACAAAAAAAAAATGAGAAAAACAAAGCAGGAGAAAATAAAGTCATCTGCATTGATCAAACTATACAAATTAGATAATTCAAAGGTCCAAATTAAGTTGCCAAGCTCTGTGATAACTGGAAGGATGGAAAAACGAAGAGGCTTTTAATGTCGATATATCTTCTTTCTTTCTGTGCACCACTAATACATGCCTCCAAGTTGGTACATACGGCTATTGTACTGTGGGTCATTCCTCAATTTTCCTTTTAATGCGCGTGTAACTGCTACAATTATAATTCTATAGTTTAGTCTACAATCTCGTGTTGTATGTAGAATAACATAACTCATTTCTTGTTTTTACACGTTTTCGCAATAAATGTACTTAATCCAAGCTGTTTAATTTTAAAATATGATGTTCCAACGAAGCATGTAAAGCTCTAACTAAAGTATAATAACCATTCAAATTTCTCAGGTCCACACCACGTAATTTAGCCACTTAAATTATCACCCGCTTGCTTTTTTAAATCTATTCCGGATCATTGATCCCATTAAAAAAGGACGACATCTTAAATCATTCCCGCTTTCTTAATACTATCTTCTATACTGGGCTTAATACTCCGACACCATTTTCATTTATTACGCGTATTACTAAGCGTTGGTTCCAGGCCAAATGGTCGGCTACTGCAGCCGTTTTAAAGGATATGGAGTCTAGCGAAATGTTCTCGAATAATTGCCGCTGTAGAATCTTGTATTACAATAGTTAGGTATATGTATTTCCATTGGATATCCGAATAAAACCATCTCTTCAACAATTTTACGAATATTCAATGAATTTAAACAGGGAAGATGTGTTGTTAATCACTAATAACACATAAGTCTGTGAGAGGTTTTTATATTGCGTAGTCCATAAAAAGAGGAATTGTTGACGAAGTACAATGGTGTTCAAATAAATCTAGAACATGTCGTGTATTGATACTTTACATATCGAACATATTAACAAAGCAAGAGGATCAATATTTTCTTTATTCGCCATTTCCTTGTGTTAACTCCATCAAGTTTTCGTGGTACGGAATGAATTAGAGATCGACTTAGATCTGCATGATTTGTTATTTGTTGGCAAATTTCTTCGATTCGGAGTCTACGACAATAGTCATAGACTTCGAACATTCTCAATCGGATTTAATTATGCATTGTTTGCAAGCTGTTACAAAATGTCGAGGTTGTTAGTCCTCAATCAATTATTTATAATTCCAAATGTTCGGATTGGATAATTCTCTAGCTGAAATATAAAGCTGGACAGTTTGTAGCGTAATATATTCTAGAATATATCCGTCAACATATGACTAAACCTTGCGAACTAATTCAGGCCCAGATATTAATTCCAAATCTTGCACTTCTTTTCGTTAATATATCCTTCATGGTAACGAATTCTACGTGGTCATATATCATGATTTTACAATCGTATGTTGACCGAAGGATTTATTTTATTGCTGAATTCAAGAACAACTAGTTTGCAGAGTTTCGTCGTGCTTCCGCTCCCGTTAGTGATAAATACCGAAGAAGGTGGTAACTTAGGATACTTGCTGTAATAGTAATTCGTGCGGCTAGTGGTTTTCAGGCGTTGGATCTACTTTGCTAAGAAGACTAAATTATTCGTATTATTTTCCGTGTACAGCTTTTCCTTACAAAGTTACAACTCGCCCTATATGTAGCTAGTCTTATGTTGTACATAATTTTGGCTTTCTTCTAACGTTTCCAATACTGCTTTCACCGTTTCGTTTGGGTGTAATTCATGCAAGGAAAACGTGTACACTAAAATGGACGCTTATTTGATGTTCCCATCGCTGATAGAACGGATCTCCCGCCGTCCAGCGAAGCGCAAATTCAAGCTCTATCCGAGTGAACATCACCGAGTTTAGAGCTAGTCAATTCTCGACGTCTCTAGCTATATACGATTTCGACGACGGTCGTATTTACGTCCTTGTCTTGGCTCGAAACGTGTAGGGACGTGTAAGAGACTGGGTGTCGTTTAAGATGTCGTCTGTACCGTTTACTGCAGAGGGCGTTGCTTCGACCTACATATACAGGTGTCTCCCCGAACAGATCTATTATAAACGTATGGATTTCTGGTGGCTACTTGGTTCTGATTGTTTTGGGAATTAAAAAAGGAAAATATTCTTTATCAATTTCGCACTTCATTATTTGAATTATTTATGAATATGGATTTTCACCCATTTATTTTTCGAATTTCAAATACAGGCTAAACACATAGTATATGTTAACCTGATTGTTGTTGAAAAAGAACAACCGAATCTTCACTCAATATTAATTTTTAATAATTAATAAATTACCATTGCTTAAATCATTGTAAACAATTTTAAAAATACATATTTTGTTATATTTCAATCATCTTTTGTCTCTTTTTATTGCAAAAAATAGAATTTTAGCTAATTTTTTACTAGTAGACGACTTCCATTGAAGAACAATTTATTTAATCATCTATAAGTGAGCTGCAAATACTTGATTTTGGAGAATTATCGTCACTCTTCTGTAAGACTAGCAAGTCTCCAAAATTGAACAAAAATCTCACACATCGAAACGAAACAACGGCACGAGGCCGGTAAAGTAAGGTAAGGACTGGCTTACTTTCATACATTGTGATAAGGGCTCCTGTACTCATAAGCTAAAATAGTTAGTTGTTGAAAAGGTGAACATATCTAAGGCATTTCAGAGGAATATAATCCGTTCAGTTGCGTTTAAGGGCCAAAGAAAAGCTTGGATTCGAAAATGATTCCACGATTTTTTTTGAGAAAAATGAGAGATTTCAATCCCAACGCATTGCTTATTTTGTATAACATGTTTGGATGAGAGTCAGATAATCACTGAAATATTGCTATAACGACATCCAAACATGTTAGCCTGAATATCGTATATATACGCGATCTTGAATTACAGCTGCTAGCTTCCACATAGGTGTACTGATGAGCTGTGAAACGCGTATACACATAATGGTTAGTGGTAGCTGGTTCATTAAATGTATTCATTTATATTTGGGATATCTGTCTAAAGATATAATTCATTTATTCTGACGTAGAAGAATTATGTATTGAAAACGGAAGTGTTCAAACAATGTTTCTACCGCAAAAAAAATCCTGTAAAGATTGAAACCTCCAAAAAACCAAAATAATACCAACGTTAAATAAATACCTACCTTAAGCTGTTTACATACCATCATCAACAATTACACATGATCCACAATTCAGGTCAGGGATACAAAAAAAATCCCACTCCAACTTATTCTTCCCAAAACGTTCCCGCGCTCGGTACGCTGCCTAAATATATACCCTAATGCATTTTTCTCCTCGATTTTACTCCGTTTTAAAGCACCCTCGAGATATCATAAACGTCGCGGAAACATTGAAAAATATTTCAATATCTCCCGTAGACTCAAATTCGCAGAAGTTGAAGCAGAAACCCCGCCCAGGAAGGTCACGGTGTAGCGCCTATATTTCGAGATATACCCGCTAGTTCCGATAGTTTCCGCGCTAGGCGCTGTAAAAATGCACTTCCGGAGTTTATTCCGCCGATGGCGTGGCTGTCAGGATTCTTGCGAGATGTAAATCGAATTCAACGTAGGTACCTAACGATTTTATTATTGGTATGTTGCGATGTTTCGTCTTCCGCAATTTAATACCCGGAAATGACGATGTATGTGTATGAATCTACGGAGATGACGGAGGTAAAAGTACGTCTGATTCAAACGCTTAATAGTTGCTAGATTCGCGTGGTAAGCTAATGTAACGATTATGGTGTAAGGGCGATGCGAGAGGTGTCTAAATGTGCAGGTAAAGTATTGAATTTCAGTAGAGAGATCGTTTTCCACCTTTATCACGGGGCATTCAGGACGAATGCGGTACTAAACATTGGATAACGAGTGAAAATGGAAATATAAGAAAGCTTGCAGCGAGAGCTAATGTGCTCTTTCAGCTCACGATTCAAGTCCTTTTACAAGAGTTGTTTAACAACAGCAACTTTCATTTCTAAAGATTCTTCAGAAAAGAAGTAGTTTGGGAAAAAAAGCAAATAAAAGAAACAACTACATCCCTACTTACTTTCCTCATTCATGATCTCTTCGTATTTTTCTTCCTGGATTTCAGCGGCTTCTTCCCTTTCTTCATGTGTTACTGGTATCTTGTTGATGCGTTTCAAATTTGGAAGCAAAACCAAAATGGGGACCCTAATGTGAATCAGTAAAGAAATATTCATATCATTGCTTTCGGTTAATTATTTTCCGAAACTTATAGCTCAAAAGTGTTCAAAGAAGCCATGTTTTTTTTTCTCCATTTATGAAAATGGAGAAAAGATAGGTAATATGAATTACCTCAATATCAAAGTCGATGCTCACCTAATAATATCTTCAAGTCTTTCCTCTTCGTCAATCTCACCTTCCTCGTCATCTTCACCAGTAGGTCCCGCTTCACCTTGACCGCCTGTAAAATCAAAATAATTTACCTATTATTTTTTCTTTTTTTTAGATTGGAATAAATTAAATAGCAAATGCGTCAAATATGTGTACCCGACACAGGATTCTGCAGTACGATCAGCGTTTCCAAAGATGGCAGGCATTGCAGCTTCCTGAACTGACGCACCTTGTTGATCTTATTCTGGCGCAGATTCAAGTACTTTAAATTGGCTAAACCAGAAGAAAATCCGTTCAGTTTCTTAATCTGGTTGCCGCGCAAATGGAGGACTTTCAGGCTGGACAATTTGGCGAGATCGTATTCGTTGATTTTTGATATTTTGTTTTCTGCCTGCATAAAGAAATATTAATGCATGAGGTTCTAAAGTAATCAAACCGCTGTACTTGATAATAGCAAAGATATCTATGGTAACCTACACAATTTTAATACAAGTCTCAACCTGACGATGGCGTAAAAGATATTCTGGTAATGCAATTGTCTATGGGTAGAAGAAAGCATTTCGAAAGAACCAGAATCGCATTCGAATCAATCATTTCTAAAGCTCGTTGAAGCAGTTTGAACAAAATAAGTCAAAGTTTTGGCGTCGATTAATTCGCTTGGAAGAGTTACGTTGAGAAATAAAACTGAAGTGCTCCTGTTGTAAAAGTTATAAAAGTATTTGCTGCATTTTTTTTTCTGGTGATAAAAGAACCTAACAACCTAATTTTAATTCCGCGGCAATTTTGCAAAGAAAAACAAAATAAGCTACAACTAATTGCCACTTAATTTCGTCCGATTTACCCTGGCTTTTTTCAAACACTCAGTAACACGTTGATATTTAACATCTCCCATTTCTTTCCATTGCTGTTTTCGGCTGCTGGGAGCAGAAAAAACCGCTGTTTCTTTTTATATAAGGACGAGCTACGGGTCGAAAATTACCGGGTCGGTAATCGGTACTTAAATCGTACCCCGCAGTTGCCCTTTTTGAAGGGGCGGAGAAAAACACCATCCCGAGATCCCACGATAACAAAAGAAACGCGAGAGACAAAAAATGCCAAGCGAATATAGCCAAGGGAGGGCTTATACCGTAAAAACAAAGCGGTAAATGCGAAAACGAACATATTTTTCATAAGCGTACCGTAGTACCGGCATTAAAGCGCTCTCTGGCGGAACGGTTTTTAGTCGGAACAAAGCCGGACGAAAGGGTTGCCGGGCCAAGACAAAAGGTTAAAGCTCTTCCTCATTTGTTTCTTGTTATGATGATCCTCTTAAGTATAGCGTGGAAAACGGAGTAGGGTGGGTGACTTGAGTGCAGATATAAATACCTTTCATAGGCGTTTTTTTTTTTTTGAGAATTACGTGAACTTTGGATACTTTTTAGAAGCAAGTAACTTGATTCTTTTAAAGTTTCCACCGGTTCATAAATTAATTTTACTACTAAGACAGAGCCTAGTAAAAAAAAAATCGCAATCTTGTAATTATAACCGTTTAGACATGAGAAAACTTCAAAGTTTGAAAATGCTTAAATTTTAAGAGTTCACAAACTCCGTGCGGTTAGACAGATCAAAGCGAAACTTGCTTTAGTCCACCGAAGGAAGAATCGATTGGCATATAAATGACGGCGATTCAACTTAATTAGCATCCCGCAAATCTTCCGCGGATATCCTGAACGATCGGTTCCTTCCAGAAAACAAAAGAGAACCTTCTTTTGCCGTCCCACTGGGTGTCACTGCGATCGTTTTGATTAATCATCAGAAGCGAGAGATGACGCGGTGTACGGTAACATTCCCATTGCTTAACCCTTTCTCGTCGTTGCTACGTGTTAATTGCCTAGTTCCAGATAAGTGGAATAGGGTTGTGGGAGGCAGTATGGACTGGGGCAACGGTAAACTGAAGCTAAAGCACGGAACCTAGTGAGAAATGGGGAATGGGAAAACTGATAGAAAGGGTTGGCGCGTGAAAGGCTGAGGAGGGAAGCTGTGTATATGGAGCAAGGTAAACTCTTGCTTGAAATTATGTAAGCTTAGGAGAAATGGGGTGCGATTCAGGTTGTTGACTTCTTGCGAAAAGGAGAATTACATGGATTCAAGAGGTATATATAGAGGGTTAGTTGGTGCTCCATCAAAATAATTATTCATCCTGTGTGGGTGCAGCATTGCACAAAAGGTGCTTAGTGATTTCCTTTAGCATCTGTCTTTGTGTAAAGATGGATTTAAGGAAAAGTATGGATTTCTTGATTAAATTGGTTGGTATTTTCGTGAAAAAGAATATTATAATCCCAAGCCCAAGCTTTCCGGGATAAGAACTTGCGTTTTAACAATAAGATGAAGATTTGCAGCGCTTAATTCGCGATATTTAATGCCAATAGATACAACAGTTACAATTGTTACATACCCAGCTAGTTTTGTATTCAAGGATTGGTAGTACCGGTAACACATACTCAGGACGAAAGTAAGAAGAGCCAATTAACATTCAAAATTGGCTGTTGTTCACACTCTAACCACAGAACGCCCTTTCTGGTAAATTTAACGGCTGCATATTTCTTGTCGTTTACTTGGGGTCACCAAGCGATTCAACTAAAACCAACTTTATTCTAACAAAATTGAAATAAAATCATTTACGTTAATTGGCACGTAATGCAAATTGTCCCAAGCCGTCAAGGGATTGGAGGAAATGAAACGGCAGATAAGCTGGCCAAGGCAACAGCGAACATGCCTTTCATTGGTGCCAACCTCCATTAAGGCCTGCAAAAGAGCCACATAAAACGAGTAATCAAGAAATGGGAGAATAACCAACTTACAGCGGCCATACACTGCTAAGTTGGAAGGAACTACGTCAAAGCCTATCCCAAGGCAATGGGACCTACCTAAAGGACTTTACCACACACAAAGGATGCCTAATGGGGGGATTGTGACGTAAATTTTGTCAGATTAAAAGAATACACCTCCCTAATATTAGACTACAAGCATTCCATACATCATCTAACAGTAATTTTCTATCCAACTCCCTTATTTTTGCGCGCCGACAAGACAAACCTTTGACGCTTTGATGTAGTTTCCAGCATTCCATACACTTGTGCACAAACGACATAACAAGAAAAAGACCGCGCCTGAGCGCACAATGACTTTTATATCACCGGCAAGTTGCTATCGTTTCATGCTCAATTGAGATTCCATTTTAGATACGCATTATTCTCGGTCTTGAGAGAGGCAGGCACGGCTATACAGGCGTACGCCGAACTCTGTATCGACGCTTCTGACGACTATCCGTATGGGTGAGCGACACCTTTTGTCAACTTCGCAGCTTAGTCACTGGGAATTTTAAACGACGCTCAAGCAAATGATATAGTACGGCGTAAGTACGAAACCGGGACGAATAAAAAACAAGAGCTTCTTTTTGCCTGTAGGGAATATACAGGTTGCATTTACAATGTATACAAATGTATACCTTTATAAAATAAATATTGCCAAAGTAGGGATTTTTTTCAATGTAGAGAATTTACTTTTTGTTTTACGTTCTTTTGTTTAGTGGATTCTATTCAAAACGTAGAAAATTAATCGCTTTTTCTCTTAAATATATCAAATTTAACTGTACCTGTTTTTTTATTATTAGAGTAGAGAATATTAATAAATAAATAACTACAGGAGTAAAGGAAAAGGTGCTGGCCTGTAGCGAAAATAAACACTTGAGCATTCGATTCTTCCATAGTGGTAATGCGCCATGTGTACTTTGAACCTCCTGCTTATAACCCGTCCCGTCTACCCAGTATGGCCTTTATCACAGTCTCCCTATGCAATTTTGTTAAGTTTCTGACCTTTCTTTCGTATACGGATTCCTTTCGGAATACCTAGATTTCTGAGTGTATTTCGCGAACTAAAGCGCGCTCAAATATTGGTTGAGTTGCTTATTGTACCTACTTTCGTTCAAGGAGGATTTTACCAATCTACAAGAAACTAGTCGTGGCCATTTGTTGTTGCCCGCAGTGGTTAGAACCTGCTATAATGTATCTTTTAACGTTTGTTCCATTTCTACAGATGTCTATTCCAATTAGTTGCCGTTTATTAATTATTAAACTAATATTGAATGAAAGTTGGTTGTTCATTCCGAAACGTTGCGTACAGCTGAACTTATCTTTCTGGTGCTTATTCTCGGATTATTTTCTGCTATTTGGAAAACAACTTCGTTTGCAACAGTACAATGAGTTTTGGTAACCCCGATATTAACTTTTGCTTCCTTGAAACGGTCACCTTTTTCCAAACACCTATGGACATCAATAATTGTTTTAACATTAGGAACATATGGATACCGCTCTCGATAAATACGTTCAGCTTCGGGAGAATTTGATCGAGCTTCGCCATAACACATAATCGTGACCATGTATTCTTCAAAAGTAAAAAGAACTGTTTTCAAAAGCGAGTTTTAGAAACCACAAACAACAGAACCGAATAAAAAAACATGTTAACAATCGGAAGAAATTAAAAAAAAATATATATTTTTTAACAAATTCTTAAGATTGTGGATCTGTGTGTAGTGTAGTGTAGAAACATTAACGTATAAAATCTTTTTTTGTTATTTATGGCCCTCCATCGTGTAATGTAGTTTTTTCAATGTCACCCGGTACAAATATACCTACACGAGCTTCACTTTTGTAGTCGAGTTTCCCTCAATCGCGAGCGCTTGGCGAAGACGTTCTTTCTTGGGATTGAAGCGCGGTAAAGCGAGGACGACACGGGTCTTTTGTTAACGGGCGGAATAAAAGCCCTTGCACGACGCGGAGAAAGAAGAAATGAAAGGGAAAATTATGTGACGCTGTCTGGTGTTGTTGCGTATCTGTGATTAATAATTGAGAGATTTTGTCGCTACAATATAACAGAAGAAAGAGTAGGACGCGAATTGCAGATACAGAGGGGAAAAATTTACGAATAGGATTTCCATTTAGGAGTATGAGGATCACAAACATCGCCACAAATTGCATTGGCGTTTAATTGATTTATGTTTGCTTTATATTCAGCAAATTTAATCTAATCTATGTCTTCATATTTAGCATTTATGATAAAGAGGAATAGTAAAGGTTCATGTTGAATTATATTGAAGCAAAGGTTGTGCTGAATATTTGGATAACCAAATGCGTGGTTAATTTAAAACCTTTGTATGAAAAAACATTATTTCCAGATCAATAGCACTTTGTATCGACCAGCTAAAGGACCAGCAACTAGTATAACTGCTTATCCCTTTTTGTGGCTAATCTCTTTATGAGTAAATTTGAAACCGGCCTTGATCATATTTTATTTTGTTGTTTCCAATAAAAGAAACTGCAGATAATACAATATTAATTGTCCTATTGCTAAACCCACTTACGAGATACAAGTTTTCCAGGTCTCGTGGAAAAATACCGCTAATATCGAACATCTGGTTGCCGCGCAGCTCCAATTGCTTGATGGTCTCGGTCCTCTCGACGTCGAACTGGGGCGTGTAGATGTTATTATCTGCAAGTGTAGAAGGAAAAGGATTACGCGGAGCTTAAGGGAGGACGTCTGTATACGCCGTGACAACGTCAATGTCGACGCGCCCTTATTCTAGAGCCAAAAAACACGTAAGCGTTTGAAGAACTGAGTCGGTGTGACAGGGATTAGGCGTAGATGTTCGGACAAACGGCTTCGCTGTTGAAATCGGCATGGGAGATATGCAGTTTGTAGTACAGGTTGAGAATAAAGCGTTGCTATTTTTTTTTTGCTTTCATGGATTCAAGAAATTATATTCTTTTTCTTTTATAATTCTAAAATTGTCTAAATGGTCAAAGATACATTAAAAGTATTTATCTATTATTATATAATTAATTTCGGATTTTCTTCAGGTAATTACGAGATTTAATTGACAAGTTTCTGAGTTAGGTTGGAATAAGCCTAATATTTTTCTCTGTGTACCCAAGAACCTAATTAACACGACTTGTAACATTTGCTATCAATCAAACGGTAAACGTCTAGTCTTGGCAAGAAAAAAAGCATTTTTATGTATAAAATTAATTCTATTTTTCAACGTAGTCTCCTTCGTGGTCGACACACTTATTCCAATGTTTTTCTACCTTTTGTATCCCATCTACAGAATACGATTTCTTCAACCATGCAAAATACACGTTTGTTTCTGCAATCACTTCATCGTTTGAGCCAAATTTTTTTCTGCCGACTCATTTCATATTCGGAAATAGGAAATAATTGCTGGAGGCTAAATCTAGCAAATATGGTGGCTGTGGGAGCAATTCGTATGCTAACGCATGGAATTTTGCCAAGGCGACGACACAAGCGTGTATTGTCTTGTTGAAACCGAATTATTTTCTTCGTCAAATGCGGACACAGCATTGTTTAAACGATCTAGTAAATCCAGTAAAGGAGGAAAAAATGGCTTTGGCCTTTTTTGGCGCCGGTTGGCTACGAAAAACCCACTATTTAGACTGTTGTTTGGTCTCTGGGATGCATGTGTCTGTCAATAGTTATAAATGGGAGCCAAAAATCGATGCTAAGTTGATGAATTCTGAGCAATGGTGGCACCCATCTTGCGGGATGCTTCCTTATATTCAAATGAGTTGTTAAAATGTTATACACCCGAACAATTGAGATGCCCACAGCCTCACTAATCTCACTAGCTTTCAATCTCCTATCATTCAATACCATGTCGTCAATTTTTTCAATCATTCCCAATATGATGACCTTATTTGGACGATCTGGACGTTCCTCATAAAAAAAAACTCTTGTCAAAGGTTACATTTATGAAAAACAGAATTAGTTCAATTCTTCAAGTAATTATTGGACAGACATAACATTTTACTCTCTTTGCAAGCAGGTACGATCGAAAAACAAAAGAAGCTATTTTTTTACTTAAACGTCCACCTTTTTTTGATACCTGGATAGTTTATTAGATTCTAAATGCAACGTCGCCTTTATTTATTCTCTTTGGGTAAGAAATGATATCATAACAAAAACATACCTCCTTTTATGTTCTCTAACTTTTTTTTATTTTGAAACTGTCATATTTCACCAATAAAACTTGCAAAATTAAAAATGTTTTACAAGGTGGTTCTCTACAATTAGGATACCGATCCGTGTATAAATTACATTATCGACAGTTATTACTTGACAAATATTAATAGCCCAATGTATCGGTCTTCTCCGCATTTTTGCAAATAAAAGCATTTTTTTTAAGGCTTAATCTGCTAAAACCAGTAATAATGACTGTCCGTCCAATCATCAAATTAGTTCAAGAGATGTACAAACTGACATTTAATTATCATTGCCTTTTTTTTAACGTAACTATACCCACTTAAGTGGCGCGTGTTTTTGCTATCACGGCGTGATTTGCTGTCTAAAGCATGTTTTACACGTCGATTTATTGGCCGATTTGTACAAGTTGATCTTCGATTTTATTTATTATACCGTGTAAAACAGTACAAATCGTACGATTTTTCGAGCAATTTATCGCAGGATTAATCAAACTAAATAAAAAATTGTCCAGTTTATTGTAGAATGTACAAACAACACATTTCTACTGTTTTCTTGATCAAGAACTTATTCAGTTAATTGGAAAAGAAAGTGTGATGTGTAAAACAGGTTTAAGAAAAGAAATAAAAATAATATTCATAATTTAATAAATTATCCAAAAATTGCACATACACATACAATTTTTTTTTTCAACTGTTTCGATATAATTCATAATGTTACAAACATCTTATTTTCTTGTTCTTCCTTATTATCCTAATTTAACGAAACTACAGAATTTAAACAATAACTCTCAAAATATTGAATGCAATCATTTAATAGCCCTAATTAACATGAAAAAATATTTAGACAGAACATAATAGGCCTTGCTATAAATAATATTATTTTACATCGTATCTTTATCTAGTATTTAGTTAATTTAATTAAAATTACAAAAGAATATGCGAAAAATGAAGTAGATATTAACAATATTGCGGGAATTATAACCCCTTGCAGGTAGACTGGCCAAATGACACGTGCGCATTTCAAGTTGCATAGGCATCAGGCGTAATTTCTACCTGTATCTCTGCAAATACGTCCAAAGTCACAACATTTATATCTATCTAAACGTCTAAAATTAGATCAAATAACCAATTATCTTATACATATTTTTTGCATGTTTAAGGGTATGAAACAACTTTTTTTCTTTTGAATATTTCCACACAAATTAGATATGATACTCGATCATTTTAAATTAAAAGTAGAAATTGGTAAGATAAAGAAAAAAAAACGAACTCGCAATACATTCTTACGTTAGATGACCTTAAAAGAGAACCGATATTCAAAAGGTTTGACGGCACAAAAAATCGATTAATCATTTCGGTAATTGCTACCTTATTGACATTTAGAAAAACGTGTTTCCGTTAGATTGGATCTGCGGATCTATTTCGTTCATTCAAATTCCGCAACTATTATTTCGCCTCAAACGAATATACAGGATGCATTATTGAATCTGGGAGAATTAAACCAGGCTGATATGTGCAAATTGGGCGAAATTGTTAAAATTTGGAAAGAGATAAACAGAATTTGTATCACATTATTTTAGTTTTATTATTGCACGGAAGAAAAGACGCTGAAAAGAAAGCAAGCAGACATAGGCACTTTGAGCCAGCAAATTCGTATTATACGTGACCAACTTGTAAATTGCAAAGCAAGCTAAAATTTTATGAATATTGTGAACGTCAAATGATGTAACGAAAAATAAAGAGCAGTGCAATTACAAAGACACAAAATGGAGGGAATAACCACAAGTTGTCATGAGAAGCGAGAATCAATAGTTGAGTGTAGGCTTTCACGACCGTAATCAATAGTAGAAATGTCTTTCGGGTGATGTCGTGTAGTTAATATTTTACTTGACGTTTCGCTGACCATCCTGTCAGCTTCTTCAGAAGATTTCTAAAGACTGAGTCAGTTCCATAGATTAACAACACTACGAAGTCGTCGTCTTACAGCAGCAATCGCAACGGAATTCAATACAGCGGAACGCTATTTAGTGCAAGCAGGTTTAAAGGGAAAGTAGCCCTTCGAAAATATAAAATAGAAATGTTCCAATGGGCTAAATACCACAAAAATTGGACACACGATCAATGGAAGACGCTACTCTGACTCGGTCAATTGAAATTTCAGCTGCATGGTTTCAAATGTGGGATGTTTACGTCGAGGAACGAAAATTATTAAACATAGGAGTTATAATTTGGGGTTACTTTGGAGGTCACATTATATAAAGTCGACGGAAGATTGACAAAGGACTTCTATTTGACCATATAAGAACATGGTGAACCCAAAGCAGGATACGGAAAATGTCGCTCACGAGTAAAATTGTTTGATTTATTGGGATCTTTATCGCTCGCGACCGAAATATTAGAAACGACGAAAAAATG
Organism: Oryctes borbonicus; assembly: GCA_902654985.2. NCBI lineage: Eukaryota > Metazoa > Arthropoda > Insecta > Coleoptera > Scarabaeidae > Oryctes > Oryctes borbonicus. The sequence goes on from LR736874.1 coordinate 2,662,537, forward strand.
TCACTCGTGAACAAAAAAAGTAACACGTTTTTTTTTTTTTATTCGAATCAATTTTGCTGTGGCGCAACAGACGGCTCCTGATAGTTCTTTCGTTAAATTGACAATGTTATTTAACACATTGTAAACAGCGTATCCTGTACATATTCGTATTAACGTTGCTCCAAGTTGTAAGCGTTATTTTGATAGATTTATAACAATTGATCGGTAATAATTTCCCGGAACGTGCGATTGGGAATGGACGATTTTAATTTATTACGAAGTAGGCAAGCCAGATAACGGATAGGTTATTTAGAGTACGCAGAGGTGATAATTTGTGGATTTTGCTCTGATTTATGAGCAGTCCCATTTAGTCGTTCGCAAGGTTAATTACAAGGCCAAGCTAATCAATGCTTTTTTTTTTATATTCTATATTCACCCATTATTACGTTTAGGAAAAGAATCCTTTCCATTATTAATCTTTATCATTGCCGTTTCAATATCTCTGTCAAATCCCTTTTATGAGATTCTATCTTTAAATATGTTCTACCAGGCACCTCGTTTATATTCAAAAGAATTGACAGCATGGAAGAATTTCGTAAGCAATAGCGTTAGTCGGTTTCTGAATATGTCACAAGTCATTTAGGAAAGGTAATGTAAGTACACATATATAACGTTTCCTTTGTTATTGATTTGTCTTTGTTCTTTTTTTCTTGTATGGTGTAATGGTGTATATATGGTTCCTTTTGCGGTTTAAAGTGATAAAGATCTATGTTTTGTTGCTGAAATGTATTTCTTGCGAGATCTATTGATTCAAAACGGAAACTATTTCAATAAGATAATAAATTATTACCTTATGGCACTTTTTAAGTCTAATTATACGTTTGTTTCAATAGCGCGTGTTCCTTCCCGCGAGCTCTCACAACTGCAGTCATTCGTCTTCCCATACTTCTGATGAGGCCACATGTCCCATTCCTCAATCAATACAACTCCTACTTCTTCAGTTTTGATCTGCTGGAATTCTTGATCTAACGCTTCTGCCTAGTACTCGCAGATGATCGAACGGGTTCAAAGCAGAGGAACACGCTGACTAATTCACCGCTAATTATGCCCACTTCCACCAAAACATAGAGTAGTAGCAACATTAAATGGTGCATTTTGTTCTCTTTGGCATCGATACAATTTGTACAGAAACGACCCTCGCCCGCGAACAACATTTGACTTCACTGATCATCATTTCAATTTTGACGCTTTCGACCAAATTCTATTCGCGTTAACGTCTGTGGAGTCTTGGTCATATGATCTGAAATCAACAACTGTAAATCTTCTTCTTTCTGTACGCTCACTTATGGTGGTTCCACGACGATATTGCGAAGTTTCTCGTTTAAGCTGCTATTTAAAGACTGTTTCGTAGCATCTGAAGCCATGGTTGAGCGCTTTCTACCTTGCTCTCTTCTTTTCACTATGACGGATGGTTGATTTTAATTTACCAGACATTCGGGCAACGTCATCGAATGCTCGACGAGATTCGATCATCCCTACAGCCCTAGCAGTATTAGTCAGTACTAACTCACCCATTATCACCTAGTTTTGATAATACAAATCAACTAACTCGTATAACTCGTAAGCGGTGACAGGTAGAAACGTTTGTGCAAATTATACGATCATGATTGACCTAGAATGTAAAATTATCGGCATTTGTGCTGACTGTTTCGTAACCTCGGTACAGTCTTCAATTTTGTTTTTTTAAATACAATATCCCCAATATTATTCCAATTTTAAAAGTACCCGTATATTTTGAAGAAATAAGATGTAACATACCTTAATCCGAGATATCTTTGAATTTCTAAAAATTACTTATATTGTTTGAAAAAGGCGTTTGTTATTTAATTACCATTTAGAATAAGTGACCCAAATTTTGAAATATCTTAGTACAGACCAACATACACTTTCAGATGTGTTTATAGTTGTGAAACACCAGTATAGTTGCTTGATTGCGTCATTGATTACAATCCTTGAAAATTTGATGTTAAACCTGATACAAATACCCACGGCACCGCCTCGATCTTTTCTAATGAAATTAAGTCGTAATTATTAAGTGAATTAGGGACAATGTGTTCATCATATAAAAAAAAATGCGCAGAAGGAAAACTATTGACAATCTCTACGACAGAAACCTTGCTGAATTTTATTTTAAAGCATGTCTGGGTGTCCATAAATTTATTATTAGTCGTATCAGTAGATCTGACTTGGTGATCATCAGCAGATGATTCACCAACATAATCATAAGGTAAGTCTTCATTTTAGGCGATGCTACAAAATTGATCGTCCTATTTAACGATTTTTTTGGGGATTATGGTGACGCGGACGTAAACGACGTAAGTGCGAATCAGAGATTTAAGTATGTCCGCTTCACAAATACAGTCAACAAAATATTTAAATTTGATCATCCTAACAATACAAACGTATCGGCAACCTCCGCACCATACAAGTTTAATGAAATAATACACTGCCGTCCAGTAAATGACATCATAAAGCGATGTCGGACAACTGGAACTATAGAAAATCGTGTTCGTCCTGGAACATCTAGGAAAACAACAAAAGCTGAAGATTTGAGAATTGTATTACTAAGCAAACGCAATAGAAAATTAACAGCGTCACAAATAGCAGCCGAAGTCAATCGCGGCCGTGAAGAACAAGTTTCGGCGAGTACGGTAAAACGTCGACTTCAACAAGCGGACCTTCATGGACGCATTGCCATTCGAAAACCCTTATTACGTCGGGGCAACAGAGCAAAACGGCTACAGTGGGCCCGTTCTCATCTAGATTGGTCGTTAGATGATTAGAAACACGTGCTTTGGACTGACGAGTCAAAGTTTGAGGTTTTTAGGCAAAATCGACGAGTTTATGTCCGAAGATCCAAAACCGAAAAATGATCCCGAACTGCATTGTGCCTGCAGTGAAGCAAGGGCGTAGTTCTGTGTTAGTGTGGGGATGTTTCTCCTTTGCTGGGACGGGAGATTTATGCAGGGTGCAGGGTGTAATGAGGAAGGAAAATTATTTTGCAATACTCCAGAATCATGCAATGCCATCAGGATTGCGTATAATAGGCCGTAACTTTACATTCATGCATGACAACGACCCAAAACACACTGCGTTAGTGTGTAAGAACTATCTAAAGGAGCAAGAAGAACAGCACACCCTGACAGTAATGACATGGCCCCCACAAAGCCCAGATTTGAACCCTATAGAGTTGTTGTGGGATGAACTGGACAGGAGGATCCGAAAAATATGCCCAACTTCACAAGAACATTTACGGAATATTCTGCAACATGAATGGATTAATATTCCACAATCCGTTTTAACAAAACTTATCGAAAGAATGCCTAGAATAGTTCGAGCGGTGATTAACAGCAAAGGAGGTTTTTTCGATGAAAAGAAATATAATGTTCAGTATGTTATATTAGGCCAGAATAACTTTTTATTTATTTATTTTTGTCTTTTTTACCTGTACATACAATAAAATTGCATTTTATTTTTAGTTTCATTTGTTTCTGTAACCTTTTCATGTTTTTTACCAACCGACCGAACTTCTCTGAACAGTATTGTACATACCCTAAACCTAAAACCTTTTAGTTTTAGGCGGTAAAAGTAGATTTGTAAATAATATTTTTCTCAAAAGTAGGGATAGAACAGGCATCATTCGGTCACCAGTTCAGAATGCGGATCCTCGATGCGGCCCTCCTGGATTACTTATTTAGACTTGTGTGATGCGGGAGGTTGCCGATAGGTTTCTGTTGTTAGCCATACTACGCCACAGTTCTTGCTATAATTTTTGATCGTCCTATATATATATAAAAAAAAAATAATAATAAATTCGTACACATTTTATCACCTTTAAACGAAATTAGTTTATTTTTAACACATCTGATATCTATTTCTGGTTAAAAAAACAAGATATAAAGATAGAAAACATATGTTCATAGATAAGCAAAGGACGGTATATTTTTTTCTTTTTAATTTTATTACTGTTCTTTTTTTTATTGTCAATAGTAAAAGTACTGTTGTAAAGCTATACATGTCAATTAGGAAAAATAAGCACCGTTTACATTAGTTTAAAGCACCTACACAAAAAAAGTCTGAACGAAAAAAAACGAAATACATACATAATAGCTAATATTATCGGATGACATATGTTCATCGGAACAACTTTAAAAATCCAGAAATGACACCGTAGCAAACTTCACCTCTTGTTCAAATATAATAGACGAAATACAAGATCTGTCTAAAATTACCGCTTTTTAACTGTACACCAAACAAAGTACACATGTGCAAACAACATGAACATATGTATGTATCAACTCTTTCATCATGCAAAAGATAGTTTTAAGCATAACGGATCGTGTCAGGTGAGCGACAAGTATGTATCGGTTGGTAATATATTATGCATATTAATCGGAAAGTTCAAACCTTAATCGCCGGATTCGATTACATACAATCGCGAATTTAAATATGAATAGCGATAAAAATGGCGATCGGAAATGCTAAATACATCAAGACGAACATCAGCGGGATAAAGAAAGGAGCGTAGCCCGAAATATTCTTTAGGAAATCAACGATTCAATTGATAAATGACAGCGCTCATCACATCTGAGAAATTAAAAACGGAATTTCAACATATTTTCATCTAAGGAAAGCTATTAAAAAAAAATTACATGTAAGACTGACGAAACCCGACGATAGCGAATGTTACAAGAATTGCTCAATACCTATCTCACAATGTAATCAGAGATACGTAATCTTTTGGATCGATTTATTTCCATTTTTCTCGTTTAAATACATTTCATCTAAATTTAGCTTTTGCATTATTCCCTGTTGAGAGGATGACAGGAAGGTTTTATAGCTCATTGTTTTTTGTAAGACAAAAATGTGCTCGCTTCATTTTTGCGAAAAGGACTATGAACGAGGTTTACAAAATGAATTACTCAACTATTTACAATAAATTACTATTTTCGCGTAGTTTTGAAGACTTAAAAATATTATTGCAGTTAAGCCTCTGTTAACGGACAGCTCTCAACACCGAATACCTCTCTTTAAAGGACAGTTTCTAATTCCCTAAACGCATTATAAAGGACGTAGCAAACACCTCTAGACAACGAACCCTCCTTAGGGCGATGCGGACATTGAAACCTCTGGATAACAAACCTTAATTCGGATTTTCAAGCTGGTAACAAAAATAACATCATTAAAACTTGTAACTAATATGTTTCGTGAACTATCCTGTATAGTAATTAGATTTACTAGCACAAGGAGAACGGAAAACGTTTTTTTTTAATTTTTTGAATAAATAGATAATACTGAAATATGATCTTTACACTTCCCGTAGAGTTAAAGAATTACACGGATCCTGTAATTAGTTCACAATTATGTGAGGGTACCCATGTTCAATTGAAACATTAGATTTAGTAGATGATGATTATTGCCATTCTATACGCTTAAGATGTGTCCTGAAAATTAAAATTATTTTCTACGCATTTTTCATATAACCGCAAACATTCTAAAAAAAAAAAAAAACAGACGCATTTTGATATTAAATTTATAATGAATAGGAGTAAAAGTTAATTGAGGCCTTGAACGGTCCTTGCGTTTTAGACACCTACCTCCACATATCACCAGGACCAAGAAACTTCGAGCTTTCGATACTAGATGACGCAAGAAGTACTGTCGTGGTCCTTGTTCGCTAATTGAATATCGATTGGATTGAAATTAATAAATTTAAGGTTGGTGCCGTATTCGAAATGCCTACGTGTTGAGTCATCGATATTATACAAAGTAGACAGCTTGCTTTGTGTAATAATTGGTCGTATGGAACAGGCGATAAAAGTTGATTTCCGTTTGAGAAGTAATCAGATTAAATTCTGTATTTTTTTTTTAATTTTGAGACTTTTTCGCGGGTTAAAGGTATTAGAATTAGGTAAATTCTTTCAGACTCTTAAGAGTTATCTTGAATATATTTGATTTCCTTAGAAAACTGCTATATTTCACCGTGAATAATACTAAATAGTCGATTTATTGGCAGGCACATGATGCAAAGTAATGCGTTTGAATAGTACGACTCCCTTTGATTATTGGCAGTTATTAACACTCTAACAAATTGAAACCACCAGATATCTGCGCAGAAATTATGGTTTAAAACACTAACAACGTCCAGTTACAGGCCGACTCACATAGAAACGAAGAACACGAAGGAAAATTGTCATTATACGAATTTTATTGCGCATTTAATGTGATTAGGAGACAACCAAATCGATTTCGCAACTCAATTTAGTTTACCCTGTAGTGAAAATCTCTTCATCGTCTCCTACAAACCATTCTGCAATTTCAATGTTGGTTACATCTGTTTGAAAAACTTCGTTGCAAACGTCTAGTGATAGCATAATGATAGTGCAATAATGCAATTGGTTTCAAAATCACATGAACGACGATAATGTACTTAATGGCTTTATTAACAAACAAACTATGCGTAAATAGCTCAGTGAAAACTGGGCATTGCATTCTGAAATAAAGGTTGGTGTTTAGATATCAGCTTCATGGAGAAGAATCATAGGTCTCTTATTTTTTCATGAACCGGTAAACGTAGAAAGATATCCTAATAACTTATTACAAGGGATATTTTCAACAAGACCATGCCCTAGTTTATAAAACATTACATATTATAAGAGCATGCTTAATATTTACATTTCATTTGCAAAAATAAGAAAAAAAACAATTTTTAAAAACATTTTCATAACTTTTTTGAAAATGTAAAAGACAAAATATTATAATAATAATAAAGATATTCTTTGAATCACAACAATCCAAAACAAATAAAATTAAAAAACAAAAAATAATCTCAAAAATAAAATAAAATAACTATTGGTGGATAGACAACAAAAAAATAAAAAAAAAAAAACAATAAATATCTAGAACTTAATAATCAGTGGATTGAAAATTTAACCCGTACTGTAATTTCTAAAAGCGTACTTCTGATTTTAAGCTTACAAACGTAGAAAATAAAATAAAACACCTAGATGCAAAAACAAAAAATGAAATTAGAAGTAAAATTATCAACATTTTAACTAACTTTGAAAACCAAAACAAAAAAAAAAAAACAAGAAACAATTAATTTTATAAAAAAATGTTTATTATTTCTTAATAATCACCCAGATTTATGTATTTTAAAATACGAAACATCAAGGAAAACTATTATTATGGAACAAAATAGTATGAAGATAAAATTAATTTAATGCTGATCCATAAGAATACCAATGATCGAAGGGAAAAATTTCAAAAACAAAATAATAACATAATCAATGATTGGGAAAAACAGGATTTTACCACTAAGAAACAAAGTCACAAATTAAAAACAAATAACAGTGTAGCACCGAGGATTTATGGACTGCCTAAGATTCACAAGAAAAATATTCCTTAAAGACCCATTATTTCAAGCATTCAGAGTTCAACATATAATTAACTGAAATAGCTATCCAATAGTGTCAGAAAAATTCTTAGACACGACCAATACCATGTAAAAAAATTTTATTAAAAAAAACAAAAACAAATTGAAAAAGAATACCAACTAATAAATCTGTACTATCAATATTCTAACGGAATTGGCGATCAAATGCGCGAATGAGAGATGGAATGAATTAAAATAGCATACTACTATTAGCAAAAGTGAATTTATCAGGTGTTTAGAATTTTCCTTAAACACCCCAGACGTTCGGTATAGTCATGCGCTCCTCCATTTCGGGGGTATTCTGCCGTTATTGCAATAGTTATGGGAATACTAAAAACAGAAGTCTTAAAAAATTACACATTCCATTTTTTAAGAGATAAATAAGCGACAGTAGACATTTACATTTTCCATTCATTCTATTCTTGAATATAATTTAGGCAATAAAAACGATAATATTAGCTTCTTAGATATTTTATTAATTAGAAAGAACCAAAGAATTCAAAAAAAATGGTATTTTAAAACACACACATTCTATTTCACTTAATCGCACCCCTCAAGTACAAAATAAGTATCACTAATAATTTATTCAACAGTTGTCACGCTTTTCCTGAAAATGAAAAAGGAAAAAATCAAAAAATTGTTAATCAAAAATAATTATCCAAATTCATTTATAAACAAATATGTAAAGAGAGAGACTCTACAGTATTAAAGAAACACAAGAAAACGCAATATAAATGAAAATTAAGAGAATCAGATTAACTATGTTGCTCCAAATTTTACTTTCAAAAAAATATATAAAAAAATACTTAACCATATAAGAAGAATCAAACACTAAAAACATTAAGGCCACAACATTATTACAATTTGGGGCACCACTTTTACAACGAACACATTAAAATTTCAGCCAATGAAACGATATAAAAGATCATAAAAGATATAAATAGTGGAAACGACAAAGAATACTCGCAAGAAGAAGCATACAGGTATATTTATTGTATATCGCACACTTTAGTTAAGTAAAACTAAAGAGAGAAAAATTTATAACAAAAAAGAGAAAAGGAAACAAGTATTAAAACAAATGTAAAACTAAAAATTATTATATATAAGGTGCTTGAAAAACTTAAAAATATTAAACGAAACTTTAAAGAAATGGATTGTTGTCTTTTCTCCAAACCTGGAAACCCAAATGAAAAATAAAATTTCGAAGATAAAACACTATGAACCTTTTACATGAATATTTTAATAACCGTGTAGTGGACTTTCCTTCACGTTCTCCTAATCTGGCAATTTTAAATTATATTTTTCGGCGCATAACAACTACTGTTTTTATAATGCAAGAATTTACCAAAGCAATTCAAAATGTTTGTGACAGGATAACGCCTCAATATCTTGTCAACGTATAACATGAAAAGACGAGTATGGATTAGTATTGAAAGTTAAAGAGATCACTTTGAACACTTTTACTAGGAAATATTCCGTAGATTCATTATTATTGATTTAGATTGACATATTAGGCATTTAGAAACTTATTTGCATCAAATATCTCAAACATAATTTGAAGTTTCAATCTTGATATGATATAAGCAAGCAAGAATTTTACTATTAGATGCAGTTATAACCAACATAAAAAGCCCTAGATGATCATACCATACAATTTATTCAAACAATATATTTTTTCTTTGGATAAAAAAGGTTACTTTAAAAAATAAGTGACAACCGTGAAAAAGAAATTACCTAAAATATTTATAATACAACAGATTTATCTTAAAGACATTTTCCCAGATAACGAAAGGGATAAATCAAACAAAAAAAAACCTAAAATCAAAATAAAGTGGATGGGGTTCATCCTTTCACATTTTAACGAAAAAAAGATCTTCACATGAAACTTCATACCCACCACTTCTTTTTTTTCTGTACAAATTCATTTATTACATGTGTATATTTCCATCAACTAAAAGCATATTTTTCTCACGGAAACCCTTGCTTTGGGTAGTCGCGTAACCTGACGATTACCCTTTTCCTACGGCCTAAAGGGGTAAAAATTGTCAATTAAGGGGTTATCTGAAGGCGAAGGGGCAATTCCAGAATATTGGATTTCGAATACGTCACTCTCGCGTAATACTATACGAGTTACAGGTATTGGTAGTGAAAGAGAACGTGATAAAAAAATCATCAATTAAGATTTCGCAGGTAGACACTGTAGGGAGTTTTTTTTCTTTCTTGTCTGTTATTTTTTGCCTGTCTGTGCGAACTTGTGTGCGTTTTCGTAAAGGGGACTTGGGCTTATTATTTGAGCCACCTGAATGGTGAGAAATCGTACACTTAGGGGTGTTGGGTTCTTGTATATTTTTAAATAGCTATAGTAGTAAAAAAAGAACGTCTTCGGGGGAAGTGGAGAAACAACAATTAGAAACAGGAAGTGTGTTTCTGTATTCTGTTTTTCAATTAGAAGGACCCCTAAAAATTTCGTTCGCGATTGGCTATTTTTCATATATAAAATTAAGTCATGAGGAACCAAATTTTTTTATATCGGTTGATTAATATATTTGCGTTTTAATAATTTAATATTTTTAAATTCATCAGCGTCAAGTAAGGTGCCAGCTCCCAAAAAGAATATATAATCACGTAATGTCTTGACGAACACAATAAGGTGCCTACGTGTATAACGTCTACATATATCGCATGGAAATGGAATTAATTTTACTATAAGCGTCGGACGGATCCTAAAAGATGTACCTCAAGGTTGCAATACTTCACATTACTCTTTTTAATATTCAAATTTCAATGAAAAACGTGAATTTTTTCGCGCATTATACAGTTAAAATTTAGCAATATTTGCGTATATATAAACGGTGCTTTTCCCCTACTAACTCCCTCCTAGCACTCCCCCCTACGCCTCTAAATTCGGCCCCGTCTCATCCGAAAAAGTCCCCGCGCAATGATTGATGATGTCCAACCGAATTTTTTAAACGTTTTTTACTTTTCTCACAACTTTTTAAAATGATAAATGGATTCGATGTCTGGATTGTTTGGCGTCTCTCTCTTTTTCGTCCGCAGACCGTGGCCGTCTAGTTTCTGTAAAGGACGTCTACCGTATACAATGAGTTGCGTTAGTTGCCCGCCCCGATCTAGATGTATGCATAAATAAATGAGGATGATGAAGGTGGATTTTGGGGCCTTCTCACGTTGGAGTTTGAAGTGTGCTTAATTAAAATCGGAATAAGCGGTTCGATTTTGTGCCGTTGAATTGTAAATTTCGTGATGCTTTTGAAGTTCTAGAATTTTTTGAAAATAAAAGTACATTCGAAGATTTAATTAATTGGGGCTACCAAATTATCGTTATTCCAACTGAAATGTGTGCTGCAATCCGTACAAACAAAATTAAACACAGTTGCAATAGCAAAGCAAACAGTTGTTACGGGTTTCAAATGTTTCAACAGATGTAGCGTGCGTAATGCACAGGGTAGAGCCTTAGAATTTTACAAAGGCTTACTAGATGAAGCTATTGAAATTTGACATTGCAATTTTCGTTGAATTTGAGATTCGTTTTTTGTCTACAGCGAGCCTTTAAAAAAGCAATTTTGAACGTTTCACTTGAACTTTTGGTAACGAACCATAATCAGAAGAGACTGCTTACAAGTGCTTTGCAGAATTTCGTCGTGGTCGTCCTTCGCTCGATGATGAATTTCGTGAAGATCGACCAAAATCGGTTGTTGTTCCAGAAAATATGCTGTGTGCAGTGTAATTAAAGAGGTATCGCGAGATTGTGAGACATTCTTAAGCATATCGAAGATTGTATTACATTCGATTAAGCCCAAGCACAAAAAATGGTTCATATCAGTTGGTGTAAGAAATGCTCAAAAAATTCGACAGTTGAACTTCAAAATCTGTAAGTCTTAGGAATTGGTGCAACTTAACCCGAAATTAAGCAACAATCAGCTATTTGAATAAATCTCAATGGCGGTTGTTTTGAAAAACAATAAAACGGTTTATAGCAAGGAACACATTTACAATGAAATGATTGCTTACGTCTCATCAACAGTTAGCCCTTCGAAGCAAAATTAAACTCGCAAACTGCAGATAGCAAAACCGTACCTTTTAAGATTGATTTTGCTGCTGTGAAAATGCACGTTCATAATTAGCGGTTCAAACGATTTCTGCCTTACTTTTGCTATTTCCCAGGTTACTTAGCAATTCGTGGCAACCCATTCGCTTCCTTACACAAACGTGTTGAAAAGAAGGAGGCATTCAACTGTAATCCGTAAAAATAAACCCCTGAGAAAAAAATACGCATGTTTTTAATCCGCGTCCATGTGCAATCTCAACAGCAGGCCTTGAACTTATTAATGATCTCTCCAACCCCTTTTTTCCTAGTTCATTCTTCTCATCCTACGGCCGTCTAGATATTGATATTGAAATCGGCGAACAGACACCTTTAGGCGACCTTTTTTTTTATAGTTCCGAAAGGAAAAAAAACTATAATAATATCGCAAAGGCGATAAGAAGAAACGATTTTATACGAAAACAGTAGGTAACCCTATACCGAATTTAAACCCTTTTCGAATAAACACAGCTGTGATTTTTTTCTATATCCACAGCCGGCGTGATTTAAGGGGTTCAAAATTTAAAGAGAGAGAAAAAATCCGCCTCTTTGACAATCGGTCGTGTTTAGGTAAATTCTTACCTCATAGGGAAATTCAGGAAGTGTGAATGTTGCATTCTTTTTTGCAGTTTCCTTAACGTTAAAGCTGTACGTACATACATACATAGATATCATGATATGGATTTTTACTAGCAGTCCTCTTCCGTTAACCGTAGATCTTATCTACGGGGGTGTGCACAATACCCGTAAGAACACGTGGTCCCCAGGTATAAGTCTATTATGGAATTCTTGACTATTTACTATATATTCAAGTTGTTTTGTTCTTTCTTGATTGTCTTTACTTGACTTACAGAAAATATCAAATATTTTTCCATTGACGCGCCTAGGCTTTATTTTCATCTCGTCTTTCTAATTGCCCCCCAGAAAATATTTTCGTTTTTTAATCAGCCATCTCTATTTAATAATGCATTTATATAATCAGTAGCTCAGTGAATGTGGTTTTGTAAAGGACATCAATTAAAAATGAAAGTACATAATCAAAAAGAAAAACTTACCGCAAATTAATAAAAAGAATTAGAAACGTTCACCACAAAAAAGAACGCGAAGAGTTTTGGAAAAAAGAAAGAAAGTGTTTTTACGATAAGGCAAACCAAAAAAAAATAAACAAATTGTAAAAAATTAACCTTTAAAACTTTTTTGTAGCTTGAAAAACATCTTAGAGCCAAAAATAAACATCAGTTAATATTCGAATAATTACACCAAGGTCAAGAAAAAGAAATGCAAAATATATAAATTCAACGTCCCTTTTATATTTAAAAAAGATTAGAAGAAGGTTGCCCGCGTAAACTAAATAGTAGCTGGAGCAAAATTACTAGCGCGGTAATTTAATACTAGTAAAATAATTGAAAAGTCTAAAGTATTTTTGAATTTTATCCATAGTTTCAGAGACATTCACGCAAATACCGAGATGTGTTGTATTGATTTATATCCCAAAAAATAGAAAAACTCATGAAATTGGCGAGCTATGTTTATTGTAAATTTTCAGCATTATCGCTTACGATTTTCTTCAAATTTCCTTACGAGAAAATGGACACGAACATTAACTTTATCACACACTATACGCACTTAATCATATATCGACAGAGATCGATTAAAAATATTTTTTTTACCCATGTAAAATAAACAATCCATCACGTTTCTGTTAGAAAGAAGTGTCTTTAAAAAAAATCGCATTCACTAACAATAAACATTAAGCATTTTTTTACGTCGTACAACGCATCGGAGACTTTATAAAAACCCCGTTTTTACGAAAGGGACAAGAAGGTACCGAACCCATTAAGAAATCGCCTGTACGATTCCAAAAAGCTCCATCATCCCGCTTTCTGTATTCCTATTTCTATCCGCTTTCTACGACTCATAATGATTTCTTTTTTTTCCGATTTCTTTGGGCTTTTTAAGGGGGTAAAATAAGTAGGTACCCTTAAAAAATAGAATGAACACACGAGAATTGAAAAAAAAGAGAAACAGGGAATCGTCTGTCGTAAGGGTTAGACGGCCCTCGATCTTTTGTAACCTTATACGTCGACCTGATTGTCTGCAGAGGCTGCTGCTTCTACAGGTAGACATCGGTAAAACGTGAGTAAGAACCGAGGGCCACTACTATCGCGCATTTCAGTGGAAAAAAGGGACGAAATGATAGATGAAACTCGTGATTGATTATCGGGAGAGATTGTAAGTTATGATCGATGAACGCTATTACTGGGATTTTCGTTAATTGTTGCTGTAGAAAATCAAGCAGAAAATTCGTGTAGATTTTTTGGTGAGAAAAAATGAAATTTTTATAACGCTGAGTTGGGTGAAAGCTTTAACGGTTAAAGGTTAATCAAATAACGGATTTCTTTACTGTTCAGTAGGATTTTAATGATCTTTTCGACATCTGGGAATGGATCTAAGTTGAAACCAAGTTGGAGCAAACTTTAATTTTTGTAATTAGTTAAAATATTTGCTTGAATGAAGAAATTAACATAGAATATTTTATTTATTGAAAAATTAGAGGTTATTTGATTTGATGTTGTTTACAATTACTCCTGCTGTCATGGAGTATTTGTCAACAAACTCGAAAGATATTCGTAAACGGCACTTGGAAAATCCATGCATGGCTCACAAACAAGTAGAGGAAGGATGTGAAGTTTTGATGTCTATCATTTTTAATAAAACGTACACAGAAAAAAAAAGAGTTCTTGATTCAAACAAAGATATTTTTCAAACAATCAAACTAACTCAATAAAAGTTTTTGTTTGAAACAAGATGATATTTCAATTATTTTAGTTGGACCAGCTATAACTTGACAGTCTTAACTAAATAGCTCTTTTAATATAGTAAATTTATCGAAATCATTGCTTTGAATTAAGTGGTCTGTATAACTTATAATGGTACAGATTAAAATATCACGCCTAAATTTGTTACGCCGATTTTAAAAATTTTCTCTTGGTCTTATCTCTTTCTGTGCATAACGCATTCTATCTAACAAATGCGAAATAATTCGTAGCACGAAAAGTGTCAATAGTATGCCGCGATAAAACGTGGACTAATAAAAAAGAAGCACGACAGCTTATATTATGCTTATAGGACAAGTCGTGTATACCTTGAGGAACGCTTCGCCGGTACGTTCTTCCTGTACGAGACGCACCTTTTATACTTAATTGCTCTTTAACAATCGTTGCTAAAACGGCATAATCATCACGGCCGTCATTATTCCGCAAAGAAAAAGAGGGACGATCGCGTAATTGTGATGAAAGGCTCGGTTAATGCGAGGAATTTTTTTCCCATATCGATTATATTGCTTATGAGCGCGATTAAGAGAGGATAAAAAAAGAATATTAATGAAAATGGAGATGAACAAAATCAGCAAGGAAGGTATGGGGAGTTTTAGCAGTATAGAAGATGGGATGTTTGATAGAATATAAAGCCCTCTTTATGGCAAAATAAAAATATTACATGACAATTGCTTCGAGAAAATACCGCTTAAAACCTAAAACTAAGATATATCAACTTGGCTACGAAACAACAGTAGATCGTAAAATCAGATCTCTGCTGGGGCAACCGTTATTAAATAAGTCGCAGACGTCTTGCAAACTTCCTCGCCTATCTCCGTAACCCAACGTCAAAAGAATTTGGATTCTCTCGCCTTCGTTTAAAATTACCATCTTTAAGGCTGATAATTCTTGCACGAAATTGTTAATTGATGTAATACTTTAAAAGATTAAAAAAAAATGCATTTAATACATTCTTGTTTATCGAATGTTTCCCGTCAATTTCAACTTGATTCTAAATTACCATTTGTTGTTTCATGCTTCTTCTCGATACAATTGTTATGTATGATATTTTTATTTAAACAATTTAAAGAAAGTTTGGGCGACCTCATAGCTAACAGTTGAACGAAAATAAATTCTTTTACGGTAGTTATATTGGTAAGAATTCCATTCACACCATTTGTTTTCTTTTTTTCTTTTTTTTTTCTAAAATTCATAATAACGAACGAAAGATTGTGTTTCTATATCTTTACTTCACTTTGTATATTTTTCTTCCTGAAGATATATATATATATATCTTCAGAAGAAAAACTGAGTCCTACTCGAGAGATACTTCAAGTATTTTTTATACCATCCATTCGAGGCACTAAAAACTTGGCTATCGTGCCCCGATATTGTTAGCCATTGACTGTTTGCCATTCGTTCACTTCTTGGGCACGATATCGAATGGAGTTGCACAGTTGATGCACTTGGGACATTTTATTTAACAAAAATTGGACGGAATTTACGTTGTTGTGTCGGATAGCGATCTGTTTTCAAGAATGACGCGGAGTGTCTACCATCAAACAAAAGACACATGCTTTAAGTGGACAACATTTTTTTTTGAAATGCGACTTTTTCATAGTATACTTCCAAATATTAATGAAAGTTTGTCCTATTACGGGATTGGTTCTTGCAGAACAACTTTGTTTGCCTACCGTAAATCGAAGCGTTATCCTTGGCGGACGTGAGCGGGAATTTTTTCTTATTTTTTTACTGATTGATTAACATTTGAAACTCTTATTGTACGAAGTTATAAATCACCTCAAAACGAAATGAAATAATCATCGTAGAAAAGACTGTATGATAAAACTAATCTGCAATTCAACAAAATACCGGCTGGAAGCTGAGAATAGACAAGCGCAATAAATCAAACACAACATTTCCTAAAACAACTGTATATCTAACGCCATATAATGGTATAGCAAGACCATCTCTTGTAAATTATAGATGTAAGTTTTTCTACGGTTTTAAACCGATAATTCAAGCATTTTAACTTTTAGATGTAAGAAGTCGCCAAAGTTATTCAAGCCGAATATATTGCGTATGCAATAACTCAGAGAGACCTCAAAATATTTACCTATCGCGAGACATATTGACGCTTCTCATTTTGCCGCTTTTACCTGTGTACAGTTGCAGTCAAAGAAAGTGGTACATTTTGACATATAAAAAAATTGAATTTATTAACTTTTTGATAAATTAACAATCAAATCACATTTTTAAACTGCGTCACTGCGATAATTTGATTCCAGGACCTTAGATAGAATACCGCATTTAAAGCTATTGAAATCACAAACACGCAATTTGGTAAGTAGGTTCCTTTTGTGTGTAGACGCACAATAATTCTTGGAAATTTAGCCCTTAAGGGTATAAAACAGGGGAAGTTCACTCGGTAGTTTCGTAATTTTTTAATTTAGAAAGATGAAATTTGGTATTTAGGCTTCTTTACTTTCATCAACTTCTGCCAAACGATGAAATCATTTAAAAATTACCGCCACCAACTCCGTAACTATAATTATCACGAGTTGTTGTAACCGGCATAATAAACTAACTAAAAAAAAAGGACATGACGCTCTCAAATATCTTCTATAATGCAATCTTTTAAATGTTACGAGAACATGTCAACAACTTTTCAATGACCGCGTCTGTACATATGGCTACACGTATTGTACGGAATCACAGTCCGAATAGTCGCACAAGAACACGCGCTAGCGCCATAATCTCTAATTTATAGAAAAGTTTTACGGGCCGACGTCGGAATATTTAATTAAGAAGCGTTCGGAATGCACCTAATAGTCCCAAAGACTTCTTCCGAGTTTAGCGCGTGATTTACGATATCGTACGGCTCGATATTCGGCCCGTACGATCTGTAGTGTCGGCGGGATTAGGTTGTATAATGGAGATGTGTTTATCTGGCACGCGATTATGCTAAAGATGTGTCGTTAAATTTGTCGTCGGACGAAATTCGTGAATGAGATATATTTATATGTGTTGTATGTATATATGCGGAGGATTGCTCGATTAAATAAATTATTGCCGCTGTAAATGCCGTTGTCGTTAATCTCTTTTTTATTGATTTAAAACGAGGAGGAGATTTACTGCCTTTTTTTTTTGCTTGAAATCGTAAAAATTCTCACTTCACTTTGATATGATAACATCCACAGGTGCGTCTGGGTGTTCGACGTTACCAGATGTGCTTAGATAATAGATCTGGCAACGTGAGAATGACTATGATGCGAAATTAAGAAAATCCAGTACAAAAACTACAGCGCATTGTACTATGCGATTGAGGATCATAAAATAGTAAATATATGTCTTTTGTTAGTCAATTCGTCAAAAAACCGGCTTTTCATCCGTTTCATTTCCAAAAAATTCACCACCGATTGCGAGTGGTTGCAAAATGAAGGGCAGCATTTTCTATCATTAATATTGTTTTCCGATGAAGCAGGTTTTAGTGGCGATGCTGGCTTAAACCTATATAATATGCATTATTGGAGAGATGAAAACCGTAATACAGAATCACCACCTCGTAATCCCGACTTCAATTCCGTCGATTTTTAATTTTGAGTTGTATGAAAAATGAAGTGTACACCGTAGAACTGAATAAATAAATTTAATCATTGTTTTTCTTTGTCATGTTGTTATTTTTAAAGTTTATATCCATCAAGTAGCCTCTTTTTTGCTATGCGATATTGAAGAGAAATAAAATTTCTAAATAAACATTTCTCAAACTTTCAGCACGCTGTATCTTAAAAACAAAAGGCTTATGGATATTAGTGCATAAGTTTTTTCATTGTTTTATGGTTCTCTATAGCGTGGTACTACTCGCATTGTACTCTTTACAATGCCATCCTGTATATTGTTATTTTAAGTATATTTTTCTCGGTATAAATTATGTTTAAATCTAGATTATATTGAAACGTGTAGCTGTTTATTCTTATTTTTACTTTTTTGGAACTTACAGAGTTAAATATGGAATTTATTATTGAAAACATAGCACGTGCAACTCGTACTCAAGTCTATAATCGACAGGATCTAGATGCTGCAAGTAATTTTCATAGTTTATGAGATATTGAAACTATATTTGGCAGTGAACAATGCCCTCTTTAAGCAAAGAAACGCTTCATCATCTACTATTAGTAGCGCTTTATCACGCAGGTTGCTTACGTGTTCTAAACATTCAAGTATTATACTGAGCAAACCATCAAAGCAATGTAATAAAACGATTTAGGGTACCAGGCAAGGTAAATTAGAGTCTAGCAACTGCACCCAAGAAATTTAAACTTACAGTTCAAGTCCAAGCACTGCAGCAAGGGTTGGTTGATGTCGCAGGTTTCAGCAATCTGATTCCTGCTTAGTGAAAGAACCTGGTAGAAAAGGAAAATGAATTTTAAATTGGAAAAAGTGGAAGTTGTACATAAAGAACAGATCATCATTTCTCGGCACATACAAAAATAAAAAAGCAACAACATTTACGGTAAGCATATTATGTGACTAAAAAGGTAAATGCTGACAAAAAAATAGACCACTCCCTAACTTTACTAATAATTTTCAATAATACTTATGAAGAATTAAAGAGACCAGATGTCCATCTGAATTTCACCTCTACTAAGAAACAACTTTCAAGAAGCCTTCTGTAGGTTTTCGTTGCCAATTATTTATGTTTTTTTAAAGTTATATATTGTGCAAATAAGTTACCTGTAAATATGGCATTGGGTTCAACGCAGCTGATTCAATCCTATTCCTCTGAGCTTTTATATACAAAACGTATGGCATCTCGGATAAAATTTGCAACCGATCAAGTGTTAAATAATTACCACTTACATCAATGAAGAGTAAGTGTTTAAAGTTCAATATCGTAGATATATCTGACAGTTTCCTGAAAATCAGAAAAATCTCATTCGAAGCCCCTTTCTAAATTGACGAAAACTCACCGATCGATAGGTGATATCATCAAGTATGCGTATCTAACAGCACTTTCGTCTTTGCCCAATGTGTTCAAGCACCTGGACGCTTCTTCGAAAGTCAAGACTTTCTCCAAAATGGTGTCGGGTACTTGAAATTTGTCGAGACCATCTTCACCCAGTAGTTTGCTAAAATATTTTACGTATCATGCTTGTTGTTCTGTTAGCTTAGGTAGGTTTAAGATTTGCGTAGTATCGAAATCTTACTTAACGTCGTCGCCAATATCGGTTGGAATTTCTTCTTCTTCTTGGACGTCTTCGTCTTCTTCATCCATCTGTTGTCTATGTTTTTAATGTTATTCTTTCAAGAGATTTTAAGTTCTATTTATTTCTGTGATTGAAAAATAACTTTTGACATTGACGTTAATGTTGATAAGTATATCGTGAAGGCAAACTAGGATTCTATGTAGAGTGATCAATTGGTTTTTTTTTTTTTGGTTCTTAGGATATTTACTTTTAATCGCTTTATATGCATGTTGCAAAAGGCTAATCATATCAGCATCTGGTTACTCATGGCAAAAGTATGATTTTTATTATTATATAAAATATAAAAAAATATGTATAAAAATATATTGTTATATAAAATAGTCTGAAAAGTTTCGAGCCTCACCATGAAGATGAAGATAAACATGCCTGACGCTCTCTTGGTGTTCAACAGTCGTTTGTGTCGGTACATTCCTGAAGCTGAGGCACAGTTAAAACAATGGACTGCAAATGGTAAATCGGATTAAAAAAAGGTGGATTTTCTATTGGTTAGGAAGTAGTAGCGATTGTTTTTTTGGGATAGACATAAAGTTGGTCCGCAATCAGAAAAAAAGGGACAACAACTGAAGGCAGAAACTGCGGGAGAATAGTCGCATTTAAAGTAAAAGAAACTTTGTTCCACCAAGATACTTTAGTGGCCGCCATAGCGAAGCTTCACGATATATGATCGTATGCACCAGATTTGGTGCCCAGCGATTTTTTTTTATTTCGTATGCCCAAAGTTTCGTTCTGAGAACGAAAATTTTCATCGAATGAGGAAACCAATCTCATTCGTAAACGCCTATTTTACAGAACAAAATGCTAACTACTATTGGGCGGATTAATGAGGTGGAGGCATCGCTGGGGAAAGTATATAGATTTACAAGAAGACTATACTGAGAAATAAAACTGAATATGACAAAAAAACAGGATTTGAAGATCTTGGTGCCAGAAGGGAATAAGTGTAATTTTTGCTAAAAATGGGATTTGGCAGAAGTGGGTGTCAAAAGACCCTATTTCAATCTGGTGAAAATATGACACTGCAAGAAAGGTGTTACATCTCTTAACACAACAGTGCACATTGTGAAAAAATAATCTTAAAAATAAAAAAGATATATCATGCATCGTAGCAATGTGAGTTAAGTGAACCAAAGTTTTGGCTAGTGATTATAAACCGTCACATGAAGGTAGGTCTAGCTCATCTGATTCTGACGCTCAAGAAATGATAGGAGAAGAAGCTGTTGAAGATGAAGATCATGAAAACAGTAACACCAAACCTGAGTGGAAGAAAATAAGAAATATGGCAAGGTGAGCAAGGAATCTATGTCAACAGGAAAATGGGTATTAGCAAAGAAGGAAGGCAGTGATTGTAAGTATACACAAGAATGTAGAAAAACAATTTTAGAGAAAGAGAAGTGGGAAATTTTTATTGCGTTTAATAATCTACCCGATCAAAACAAGTAAGATTTTTAATTTTAATTTATCAAGTTTAATAAAAGACGCCGAAAGAATGAAACAAAGTCAAAATTATTGCGAAATCGTACATATCAATGTGAGGTAATAGTACAAAGCTAAATTATTTTTGTTTACTGGCATTCCTCTCATGTTTAGTTAAGAACAGGTGCATCTGAGCTGAAGGTTTGTAAAATGGCCGTCTATTTTCTACATGGTATCGGAAAAAGTGTCTCGAGTAAGTCACTTAATTGCTAGTGTAACACCAATACAGGAGAAAAGAGGTCGCGATTCTAATAAACCTAATTTAATATCTGAAGAATTGAAAACACAGGACGATATTAGCAGTTCTTCGAAACGAGTTGCTCATTACGCTCATAGCAAGAGTGGGAAATATCATTTATCTAGTATTTTTTAATAGTTTTATGTTTCGACTGCCAAAAAAATATACCCGTTCCAAAAGTACCATCTGGAGACGCGTTTTACTTACGCCAGTTTCATATTCATTCCTCTAAAGATAAAACTGGAAATTTTTTCATGTATGACGAAACACTTCCCAAAAAAAGAGCAGTGTTAAGCTTTCTACAATAATACATAAATAATGTTTTACACCCAAACTATTCATTTAGAAACAAAAACGTGACACTATCTATCAAACATTTTAAGGCAAAGACGGGTCGTTTTTCTTAAGAAACAGTCACTTATCAGCCTGATACAGTACAATTTGTACAACACATTTCTGCTCCTGTAGGTATATACATTGCATAAAAACTTCCTTCGGCGTAATGGAATTCTTCAATGCTATTTTTGTATTTACGAGATATAAATAACATTTCTCACATGTCTATATATAGCAGTCCCCGAGCAAAACTAAAAGGATTTCTTCCTTTTTCCCTTATAGCATTGGAACATTAGCCTTTTTCTGAAACAATTGAAAAAACCCTAAATTAAGTATATAAACGTTAATGAAAACTTAGACTAGAAGATAATAGTTTAATCATATCTTCAATTACGTTCCCTGTGAAGCTCTGAAACGTTAATTAATTCTCAGTTTTTCTTCGCGCAGTCAAAGGAAACAGAAAGATGGAAACAACGGTGACCTGTAGTTCTGCCAGATTTGCTATATCAATTCGTCCTCGTCGAAATCTAACAGCTTCTCTGTTGAACGTCTCGGTAATCCATGAAATTACACCAGCTGTTGACATTGCGGCGATAATCTTGCGGATCCAGAGAATGCATGTGGCTATACACGGCTGACGATCGGCTGCGTATTCTCACGATAAACACATAAAATTTAAGCTTGATCGTTTTAATCTCCGTTTATAAGGAAAGCGTGGAATCTTGATTGATAGTTGCTAAATCTGGAAGTATAGTTGTTCCATCAAAATGTCCATCTGCGCGATGACGTACCGAGTTATCACGTTTTAACGGAACCATTGAATATTTGAACAAACGTATCTTATAGAAGAAATGCATTAACAACCTTGTTGGAAGCTTAAATGCTTTTATCTAACAATAAAATCTATAATGGAAACAACATGACCATCATAAAAAACCCGTAATCGAGAGAGGATCAGGATTTTTTGGATTTAATTTTATTGTGATTTGCAAGTAAACGTGAGGATACGAAATTCCACCCACAGATTCAAACCCCTAATTCTCAAAAAGCACTAGAATAGTTTCTTTTTAATTTCCAACCAAAAGACTAAATAACCATTTCTATGTTTCTAATTTCAAAAATTGATGGAACTCTCACAATATCTTTGATTTCCCCTTCTTAAACGCAGCAGAGGCAACGTCTGGTACTTGCATGAACTTATTTTTGGAAAGTAATTTAATACAACAACATTATTAGCGATTATATGGTCTACCACCATATGTTTTTTTTTAACATTCTTGGCTCTCATTTGATATCGTAGCAATATATTAAAGGGTCACGTCGTTTATTTTACTCAGTTTTTTACTTTCATCAGCTTCGCCAGAATTATTAAATTAATCTCAATAAATTTAATTTTGTGTCTATTTTCCATCCATTTCCCCACGGTTATCACTATTTCGAGATTTGATACAAATTCTGATTTAGAGCCAACTTGCAAAATTATTAACCGTTTACATTCATATCACTTCGGTTTTCGAACGCTCTGTATATCATCATTTTGCCGAGAACCTCTTACATTTCTTTTTGAAATTATCCAAGTCTCATCTAGGAAAATTACTGGTCGAAATGTTTGTCATTACTAGACGCAGAAATTTGTGAGGCAGGTCTCAACTTTTATAATTAAGACATTATATTATTGTTTTTTGTCACCGTTTAATATTCATCAAATTAGTTATGAATCGTCTTGTATATTATTTTTTAATTTCTTTTCGTCTCTTCAAGGGTTTACAAAGTAAATTCAATAAGTTAGTAGGAAATTCCATAACCTTAACTGGGTTACAACTAAAGTTAATATAAATGATTTGTTGTAATGTGACTCTTTTTATTATGATTTATCACAACGCAGAAAGTTTTAATATTCATTTTTCATTTCGTTTAAATGTGAAACCACCGTATACTCTGTATATCTCGCTTAATAGGAAACAGACACGTAATTTGATAGACACAGATTAATAAATGAAAAAGGCATTTATTAAATGTATATTTATATAACTACACATGCCCATACATACGTAATATCACTACACGAACTGTAAATGCCGTTACAACAACAGAAAAATATATACTAATGTATATAATATACCCACGAAGCAAAAACAATATAAAATCAAATATCCGCTTCGTGTTTCAGATGGTGGACATCCAAGAACTATCAAATTTCGGTTTTATTATTTCAGGAAGATCTTTTTTTGACTCCCTTCCTCAACGCATGGATCTACATATATGATGCATACGTATATTACGTACATACATACTATACATTCTATATTTTATTTTGAGATCCGTCCGTCTAAGTTTGTAGGTTTCCCTCTGTCGTTTA
The DNA here is from genome assembly GCA_902654985.2 of Oryctes borbonicus. NCBI lineage: Eukaryota > Metazoa > Arthropoda > Insecta > Coleoptera > Scarabaeidae > Oryctes > Oryctes borbonicus. The sequence continues at coordinate 2,686,602 of LR736874.1, forward strand.
AGGCGTATTTTATCGCGTCAAATATTTCTCGGAATCTCGGGGAAATAGTAATAATAATAATTTTATAGCTGCCTGACGGTGTTTTACGAGGTTCGACGGGATAAGCTTCTGGTGAACCGCATCTTGGCGTTTTACGAGAGTAGAAATCTAGGGGTGGTCCGTAAAGCGGATATTCGGGAGTAATTGCGGTATAATAATCGTAATTGTCGTTGGTGGTTATTCATAATAGATGTATGGATTTTGCTATATTATGTGGGTTATATGGGTTATAGATGATTAAATTTGAGAGTTGCGAAAATGACAGCTTAATAATACTTTATCTGGTATTTACAATTGTTATATTGGAATTTAGAAAAACAAGCGCATCAAACTTTAGACTCTTTTGAATTCTTGGCTTTACTCTTTTCTAAATCAGACAACCACGATAAAAGATTACAGTTTTAGGCTAATTTTTTTGTTGCATTGCTGAAGATATCATAGCCATCGAAACATGCTTCCAGCTTTTCTATTTACACCAAACGGTTCCTTCTGCTAGGAAGAGCCTTCTTTAATAAACAAGGTCTTCACGCTTATTAGATGTATCTCTGAGTAACTTGATACATAAGCTGATTAACCATAACTATACATTAACTTGCAGTTATTAAACCTGTGTTGCACTCACAAATAAGAATAGTTTGTTATGTGTTGTAAATGTTTCCTGTGCCTAGACGCAAATTAATAGCTTAGCAATAATCCGCTTCCCGCCATTCCTTGATAGATTTTGTTTTGTTTAATGACACCATTGTAGCGTCTATATTTGTTTTGTTGTGCATCATCGTTGCGGCCAAATTATCTTGATCACACACTAAAATGATACAAGTGCAACAATAGTGCTTAGGGGAAGTATTGACCTACCTTTAGTAGGTAAATAGAGACGCTGAGTAGTTTCTGTAAAAATGCAAAAAATTGAATATACCGTCGTTAAATTTCCTACATTTGAAAGGCAATATTTCTACGCAAATTAAGAACACGGCGTCGGCACACCACGCATCACACAAGTTTGATTAATTAAATTTAAATTAATTATATTTCGAGGATTAATAGCATCCCCATTCTCAACCGTCGACCGAATTCAGTTGAGAATGAGGATCGTAGGAATCTTCGAAACGACCGTCCCGGATTAGTTAATTAAACTTGTGCTGTGCGTAGAATGCCGATAGTTTTGTGTTAGTAGAAATGTCTTTCGGGTGATGTCGTGTACTTAATATTTTACTTGACGTTTCGCTGACTATCCTGTCAGCTTCTTCAAAAGATTTCTAAAGACTGCTGTTGTTGTCTTTTGCTGCTCGTTATATATCCTATTTTTGTTCCGCTTTGCTGATCCATAACCGTTCTGCTTTGCTGATCCATAACCGTTCCGTTCCGCTGAATCGCGTCGTTCGTTGTATGACGACTCCGTAGTGCTAACCTCCACGTGTTGCTGATCTTGTATCCATCTTCGCGATTGAAGTTGTTGGTGTTCTTCATTATTTCTATGCATTCGCGTATTAGCCTCGGGTAGTAGTGGCTGGTCCTGGCTAATACCTTGACGTCGCTGTAGCTTATGCGGTGGTCTCCTTGTTGGTGCAGGTGTTCTGCTACTGCAGATCTTTCAATATGCCTAAGGCGTGCGTCTCTCTCGTGTTCTTTCACTCTGCACTGAATACTCCGTCCTGTTTGACCGATGTAGCTTTTTCCACATTGGCATTTCAGTTCGTATATGCCTTTTGCTCGTAGTTGTGGTAACACGTCCTTATTTGGAGGGAGTAGCTGGTCGATTTTGGTCACCGTGTTGAAACTTGTGCTGATGTTTTTCTCCTATAGGGTCTTTTTTAGCCTGTCGGTGACTCCGGCTATGTATGGAAGGTACGCGTATCCTGCTGGTTGTTGTTCGTCTTCGTCTTTTCTCTGCTCTCGTGGCTTCCTTACATCTTTTGTACTGTATCCGTTTTTTTTTAGTTTTGTGTTGTTTGTCATAGTACGCCACAGTCCTTGCTAGTCACACAAATTTTCCTGACATTTCAACTTCGGTGTGAACTTTTGTTGTGTCAGATGGTCCTTCAGATCATCTGGCCTAAACTATACCATATTTTGCGATTTCATTCACATCTAAAGTAGGATTATATTTACGGTCTGCCTCAGCCCTATATATAATATAGGGCTGAGGCTTAATTATATTTATTAATTATATCCATTCAATTGTTTTGTTTTTGTTATCTGGTGTCCAATTTTGAATTAATATATGACCTTTCTTTAAACGGAAAATGGGCAGTCGCCAAAATATCACAACATTTAAAACGTAATCGAAAGAGAACTGGAGACCAGGCAGAACCAATGTCCAAGTCAGCTTCTTCTCGGCTCTTTACGTAAATTGGTAACTGCACAGAGTGTTGTCGAAACGTAATACACAATTAGATATTAACATTTAAATAAAAAACACTTATTTATACAAATATTTGCTTTTTAATTAACGTTTCATTCAATAAGCAAAATTATTTCTTCGCTTCTCGGCAAGTTACGCAAAAAGGACGTTAAAAGGTTAAATTAACTCCTTCTTTTATTGTCCGCATGAAAACTACACACCACATTTAAAATTAACTGCATCTCACGGAAGAACATCCCCACACATAAATCAATTTATATTTAACACAAATACGTACTTCTAGGTATGGAATAGGGCCCAAATAAAAAAGTAAAGGAAAAAACGGACTCCCGGGATAAAAATATCACCTATGAACATACACGCATACAAACTTCCATATCTAACGCATTTCTATTTATAAACAACTCCTATAAAAACCAAACATCTTGATTCCTGCATAACATCAACCCCTTTCTAGTCGATGTCTCTCATATTTATTAAAATACATACATATGGTACCCGATTTATATTCTCTCTTGCCGCAGTCCCGAGGTTAAAAGGGGGAATCTTATTTATTTAAAGATGAATATGAATGTTATGAAGGTAGTAGCGAGAAAATTTCTATCCCTGCTGCTGGGTAAATGCTAGGAAAAAATATTAAAATCATTTGTTTGCATCTGACGACATTTTGATGCGACAGTAATAGTTCAAATCCAAATTAATCGATTTTAATGAAACTTGGAGATTTTGAGATCTCATAAGGCTATGTAACAGACCATTTTCCGTTTCCACTGATATTGCCTTTAAAAGGTTAAGCTTCCATCGTTTCTTACATGTTCTAAGAAGTTTATTGGAAACCCTTCTATTGTTTTGGGGCAATTTTACCGTTCTAAAATCGTATATGAGTTTTACTTACACAAGGAAAATTCCTATACCTAGACAGAAAGTAATTTATGCCGTAGTTTTATTGGCGGAGATACGATAAAAGGGTTATTAAAAAAAAATATTCAGACTAATAAATTATGCTAGTATTTAGTGTATAAGCGTATCTACAAGATCGCAATACTTTTATTTAAATTTAATAATTTTCTACCTTACGTATCCAGCAATACGAAAATAAACTCCTCGAACCAGAAATATCACACATTTTTATTTTTTTTTCGTGGAAATTGGAACAAACCTGTTACAATATGTAGTCTACGTCATTTTTAATGGATAGTTGTGTTATTTCAAATTGTTTCGGAAATACTTTAACAGTTGTAGCAAGCGTAAGGCAAAAATATATTCCTACTTCTAAAATCAACCGTGTCGTTATTTACGAGCTCCAAAGAATATCAATCTTTATTTTGAACATGCTTGTACTTGTAGCTTTTTTGATGTAGCAAATGATATAATGGGATTTTCGTTTTAAGGGCTTTCTGATGTCGAATTAGAAAAAAGTATGAAGCATATTTGATTCAAATAATTTCGATGTAGGATTTTATGTCAGTGAGGATGAGGAGAAAGATTGAAGGACACTTGGATCCTTCCCCATAACACACTTCCGAATCACCATTTACAGTTGGGGTGTAATTAACTGCGCTTCGCCCTTTGCGGCGAGAAGATGTTAGTAACAAGGCCATGGGACACTTTACATACACAACATACAAACTAAAAGACTCTCGAAGTTATGACAAACTTAAAAAAAACGCATATACACTCCGTTGGGCCGTCGCCGCACTGAAAAAAAAAGGCAATCAATTTCCATAGCTAGCTCTGAGGAATACGGTCATGAATGGAAGAAATTGACTACTTTTTAAAGTAATTGAAACATTAACATAGACTTAAAACTCTTTGTGGGAATCGTGCAATGTATTAGTATTGGCAATGCATTTCAAGCAAAACAATACATTCGATATATTGTTTGATTTCTTATGTAACAAGGTCCAAATTCTTTCACATAGAAATGCATATGTTTTGCACCCCATCCTTCTGCTATAATACCATTAATAATTCCGAAACGAAACCTCGCTCTAACAATCTAACACTTTTAAGGAGGCAGTTTATTTTTTGTTTCTTCCAGACGTCTTATCCTAACCGGGAACGCTGGCGTAACCCTACTTCCTTTTCAGCACAGCCTCTGTTTTAAGGTGTACGATTTATTTCTCACGCTACCAATTTCGGTCCTCAAAAAAACTAAAGGTTGCAGTTCCGACAAGTGTTCTACATAAAGGGGGAATTTCTAATTCGGTTGTTTTGCTTTTTGTTTTCTGGCTGATATTTCGCGTTTGCCGTGTAAGTGGCGTAGTTTTTTTTTTATATAACCGGAAGATGTCGCTGGAGGAAGGACGTATGTTATGGGAGGGAAAAGTGATTTACTGTGCGAATTTTTGCGTAATTTTAAGTGGTTTCATTGAGTTTTTAATTGCATGGTGAGATATATAAATAAGGTTTGCCAGCAGTGTGATTCGACTTTTCTTGGATTTAATTTTATATCAGCTTTTATTGTATTTTGTTTAATTTTACTTCTTTGTGCAATAAGTGACATTTAATTTAAAAATTGTGGGAAATACGTTCGTCTTTATAACTACCCTTACACTTTATCAATCAATACAGATGACGCTGATAGAACTTTCTTGAAATACTGCAATATGCAGTAAAACGAAATTGAAATAAAATACATTTTCTGCAGAATCATCCTGGCAAAAATTAACTTGCGGTATTAGCTTAATATACTAACTTATCTTTTCAAAAACTTATACGAGGTTCATTGAGACAACATGTGTGCTGTATTTACTTATATCAACCCTTTTGAAGCTCCTTCTTATATATTCGTGATTTTAATTTTATCCTCTAGCATTGGGCTAAAAACAGATGTGATTTAAATTTAGACAATCACCATGTCTCAAAAGAATGTCAACTATATCCTCAAGCAACCAGTAACAAATAAAACATATCTCTGTTGTCTTTATTTAACTCATTCTAAGGATCATAAAACGAATAATAATGTCTATTGGAAATCAAAAATTGTTTAATGAAACAACATTTTTTAGAACATGAAAATTAAAAAATTATTAATTTCAATAAGTTAATAATTTTTTTTTTATTAATTTGGTTTGGCATACCCTAGATACGCCAGTGATAACAAGGGTACAGTTTAATTTCGCAGCAAGTTTTCAAAGTCTCCTTTTTGTCTTTCAAGGCAACAAGCAACACGATCTTGAAATCAACGTGGAGTATTCCTAATCAATTCTCGGTCTATTCCGTCACGTACGATCTTTCAATTCGTCCAATTTAGGCATTTGTTCGTTATTATAAACCTCACTTTCCAGAACACATCAGAAAATGCCTAGAAACAATAACCAAAAAATATAATGCTAAGATAGCTTAGCTTCCTCATGGTATTGATGGAATAATTCACGGCAAACGCAACAAAGGGAGAGAAAAAAATTACACTAACACACGGACATGTTTCTGCCTACCCGGCGTCATCAGCGTCTCGGCGTCTCGAAACCACGCTGATGACGCCGGGTAGGCAGAAACATGTCAGTGTGTTAGTGTATTTTTCTCTCCCTCCTTTTATTGCGTTTGCCGTGAATTATTCCATCAATACCATGAGGAAGCTAAGCTATCTTAGCATTATTTTTTGCTCACTTTCCACGTAGTTCCAAAGAAAGCATTCGTTTAGAAACTAATCGGCTAATTTTGGGGGATATGGTATGGGGCCAAACCTGCCAATCCAGCGTCTTTGAAATGCGTTATTCAAAAAATTCCTGACGGCATTAGTAGAATGAGGCGGAGTCGCATCCATTTGGAACCATGGTTCGACGATATTCAGCGTCTCAATTTATGGAATGATGTGATCTACTGCTACAAATAGGCTAATAAGTCTATGGCTTATTATGCCAATTCAAATATTTACTTTTCTTAGCGCACTGCGTTCGGGACAGGTTTTAGGCATGAGGATTTGTACGGAAAGGGAATTTTGTATTCTTCAATAAATAAATATAGGATGCAACTCAGAAGTTCTGGGAGCTGACCTCTCTCCTACATTTTCATTTAGTATATTAAATTTTGTTTAGTAAAAATCCGTTCTTGTTACTTTATCTTCTTTGGAAAGCGCTTGATGAGTTGATATTTTGTATGGCTTGTAATTGAATGTACACCGAGCTGTATGATACTTGCTCTTTTCAGGATAATATACAGGAAACATGTTTCTAAGTCTTCTCAAACTATTATTCATCTGGCACCACGTTATCGCTGCAACCTTTCCATCTTTGCTGTACCTATTCATGATTTCAATAAATTTTCTACTCTTCGAAAAAATGCATTTAATTTGAGATTGATGTACGAATGAATTATTAAAAGAATATCTGACATAAAAGGACTCTTTTATCTTAATAGCAATTTGATTATTTAAAAAAATAAGTTATAGGTAAATCCATTATTGGTATGCAACAGGTAGCCAACTATGTCGCTAATGCGCTGACGCATGGCAAAAATGTATGTATAATAAGACAAAAAAGTGCGGTACGACAGAAACACATAAAACAATTTTATTCACGATAAATTTCGTATTTCTTCTCTTCTATTTTAAGTCTCATGGTAACGTAGGGAATATAATTCACACAGATATAGGATGCCATATGTTGCATTTCATTTAAGACGGTGCACTCACCCAAATGAGAGTCATATCTATATAGAAGACGCGTTCAAATATATATGTGTATAATTTTTTAATAAGAGCATCGTCCTTGTTTTCTCTTATTCGTCTCCTTCTTTCCTTATCCTGCGCTATAGAGATGCAGATGTAGAAAAGGGTTGGTTACTTAAATCTAACCGGAAGCGCTACAGACTCGTTCACGGGATACGGTAAAAAGGGTAACCATACGCCGATTTCTGTCGTAATTTTAGAATTACGTTGCCGTTATAGAGCCGCATTTTAAAACCGGAGAAGGGAATATTAAACATGTTATGCATGGGATTGTAAATTCATTTGCTAGAATGTATTTTCCATAAACAACGAACATCTAAGAACTAAGACGTACTTTACATGTAGAATTTATTATCCATAAAGACAGCAATTCGCTCACACTGTTTTATATTCCTTTTACTAGATAGGCGCACTTGAAGTTTGTTTTCAAATTTAATTGTTAGCGTAATCTACGAATGCCAACGACGTAAAACAAATCATCATTACTCTACGCCCATCTGAGGCGTTTCTGAACACCGCTATTAACAGCTTCAGGGCCTCAAGAGATCTTAACAACTCTACGAGTTGGTAATAAACGTATCTACTGTGAGATGTTGGATCTACCGGTTTATTAGAGTTGAATCGTTGCTATAGTTATCGTATGTTTCTTGAAATAAATGCGTTGTCTTTTTATTTAAATACTACGTTTATTACTTTTATTCTTTATCTGGTCTAACCATAAAACAATTTTATATTACCTAAAACGACATTCTGTTAGATCAACAGGGCAACAAACTATACAGATTCGTGTATTGTTTATAGCCATTAACATCGTGTAGCGTTCGTCTTTTGTGGAGACCTCTTTTCAAATTCTCCAATCGGACAACCTTGATTGACGCTCATACGTTGCACTTTTGTTCGCGATCAACCAATAGTCGCGTGCCTTTGATTTTTGCGGTAATTCCATTGTGTTGTGTGTACGTGTGTACGTACCTCTACGTATTATAGAGAAGAAAAAAGAGTGATGGTACTGATTAGAATATTGATTGCTTATGACAATGGTGGTGATTTTTACATTGGATAAATTGTTAACTGAGGGATGTCAACTAATTCTTAAGATTCTTCTATTTGCTGTCTCTACGCGGTATTATTTTAATACTTCAATGTAGAAATACTCTTCGCATTTGCAATGAGAAAATTAATTTAATGAATCGTGTTTATTGACTTCGTTTTGTTAAAGCAACAAAAGAAATGATTACATTACGTAATAAATTTATTACGACAATGAATTATGTTTATTAAATTGAAACTTGCTTATATTATATACCCGTTTATTATGTTACTTTGTAACAAGTCAAACAAAGTTTAGGGATTCTTCATTAGACATTAATAAATGTATTTTTTATATCAATAAATCTGTTTATTGTATCAAGATTAAACATTTATTTTTCAACATAGGTACCTTGCTTTTGGATACAGTCGTTTTAATAACATCTCTAAACCATTATAAAAATGTTCCTTTGGTTTGCTTGCAAAATATCAACAACCAACATCGTTGTTCCTCTTGGTGTTTTTTTTGAGATTTGAAAACAAACAACAGTCACAGGCAGCTATATCTGGACTACAAGGTGGATGATCAATTTCTATAAAGGCACATTCAGCAAGAGCAACTTTTGAAGGGCCTGACTTGTGGATTGGTGCACTGTCGAAATGCGACCAACGATGTCATTAATACCTTCGAATATGAACTGCAATTGAAAATGTAATTTTCACAGCATCTAATAGGAAATCCATCACAATCAGAGTCAGGATCGGAGCGATCGGTGAACCCATAGGAGTTCCATATGTTTGTAAATAGAAAATTAACATTGTTAATTGCAATACAGATTGCAAAGATAAGGTTGTACGTGGCTGGACAAAATCCCATTTTTGTTTAAGAATATCCAGCACTAATTGGGAGAAGGAAATATTGGTAAATATAAAAACAACAACTAGGGAAATTACTTCTTTCCAACTTTATCTTCTTGAATATTATCTAAATTAAATAAATATGATGTTTTGAATAGTAGAAATGTCTTTCGGGTGATGTCGTGTAGTTAATATTTTACTTGACGTTTCGCTGACCATCCTGTCAGCTTCTTCAGAAGATTTCTAAAGAATGTTGTTTCTGTTTGTTCTAAACGTGTTGCTGATCTTGTATCCATCTTCGCGATTGAGGAGATTAGCACTACGGAGTCGTCATACAACGAACAACGCGATTCAACGGAACGAAACGATTATGGATCAGCAAAGCAGAACGGTTATGGATCAGCAAAGCGGAACAAAAATAGGATATATAACGAGCAGCAAAAGACAACAACAGCAGTCTTTAGAAATCTTCTGAAGAAGCTGACAGGATGGTCAGCGAAACGTCAAGTAAAATATTAACTACACGACATCACCCGAAAGACATTTCTACTATGGATTACGGTCGTGAAACCCTACACCCAACCATGATGTTTAGAAATCAGGTAAATCGTCAAAATATTCGTCGATAAAATTGAAATTATTCTTTTCTATTTATTCTTAGGCGCAAATTGAATCTATATACTTACAACTTCCATTTATCTAAAAAAATCGCGAAGAAAATAAATGCGAACCAGATGTGTAACACTTCAATTTCTAAATAAAAGCAGATTTACATGTGAAAAAACTCTAACACGTAGAATTAGCTTCCTCTTGCTTCGAAGAAGATACTCCTCGTAATGATTTCTAAATTCTTTATTTCCGCAAACCATTTAACTCTAAAGACATCCTCTTCCTGGTTTGTCCTTACATATGGGATTACCGAAATGATCTTGAGAAATGCGTTATCATTAATAATCCACATTTCGCATTTTCACAGAAAGAATCGAAGGGGATTCCTCCTCTCTTTTTGTTAATTACATTGTATACCAATAGTATAAGGAAAAAAAGTATACAACAACAAATGCTGCCTTCCTGTGAAATTCTCGGGTTCTCAGATGATACACTTCAATCTTCTCGGATGCTGTATGTACAATATAATACCTAAAATCTATACGGCGAGAAACGTCGAACAAAAGACTACCTACTAATTAGTATAGGAGATTTTAATCATCTGTGGGGCTGACTAGGCATAAATTATAGAATTTTAAATTTAAAATCCTTTACCACTGGTGTGTGAGGCTAGTTTTGGAACTTCATAATAAAAAGGCAGCTAGCAGAAAAGGAAGAAATAATATAAAAAGGAAGGACGACCTTACTACCCGTAAGAGAAGATGTATATGGCATGGATTCGGCTTTTAACGTGAAATGGTTTTACGAGAATAACATCGCAATGTATAAAAAGGAGCAATTCAAATGTTTCCTTATATTATTGTATCTATCAAAGGAACAAAATATTTATTTTGTCGTCCTACACTCGAAAAAAGTAATATAATGGCTACTTTTAATTGTCATAGTAGAGAATTTAACACAAAGCTGCACCTTTCTTGACCATTTTAAATGCCAATAAATTAGAGAACCTTTGCGGAAGATCAGGAAACTATGGCAATACTGCATGTGTTGGTCTTAATATGTTATTGCTAAAAACTTAGGCAAGGATTGCATTGCAGACATCTACATACAATTGCCACTAGATTTCAATCCATCAACCTATAGAAGTCATGTCTTTGTGGCTCTTCATCTGCAGCTATTCTGATTGATCTATTTAAAGGTTTCGACTGCGTTAATCATACTATTCTATTATAAATTGGAAAGGTACGATATTAATAGCCAAATATTAAAGTGGTTCGAATCTTACCTATCAGACCGCCAACAAAGCTTGTTTGCATGGAGATTAAGTCTACCCCATTAACTCTTGATGTTGGTGTTATGCAAGGATTTATCGTAGGACCAACACTTTTTTTCTAATATATATTAATAACTTGGCAACCTCCTCAAAATCTCATCGCTTTTTTGCTCTCAAGTCTGATATTTTGATTCTAAGTTATTTAATGAAAATATGATTATTTTTTAAGAGTATCATATCGTTGACTTAACTGTGCCAATTTCTTGGTTCAATTAGTTACAGTCTAGTAAGCAGATATGGGTATTCGAATCGTTTACACGAACTTAGAGACCCTCCATACATATATTCTTCGCCGATGGTTTTTATACGCTGCACAGCGAGCAAGGAATGCTCACAAAACTTACGCGCGCATTGCAAAGCAATAAACGAATACAATACCGAGTAATCAACATACCATATAATTCTTCTGTTTTATATTCACAGTATTAGCGATTTTTTCTCCGCAGAACAATACTCGACTACGCTGAACGCAATCGACCAACCGGTTCTACTATACTATCCATCTCTCCCGCTATTGTCTAAGGCTCTAATACGTCTAGGACCTCCGGAGGAAACTATGCACAATGAGGTTACCTCTTCGACGAGCATGACAAGCGCGATGGACCTTCTGCGTTGCTTCATGTCATATGGATTGCAGCGACTGTAATGAATGGCGTATTGCGTGCTGCCCCCTGTATGTTTTTCTAGGTATTAAAGGTATCGTTAGGTGTAATGTAAGATGGGTATTTAGGAATCAATCTTACGATGGTAATTTGAAATAAATTGCTTACGTCAGTTGAGTTGTTTGGAACTAGTTTTTGTCGTTATATTTTTCTTGTGGTATTTGTACAACATGGAAGATTAGGTTCTTCTCATACTGGGAAAAAGGACAATATTTGCTTAACAGTACATATTAATTAATCTAGTCATTATGTTTGTTTCTGCATGTGTGCTCATTACGAATCCATCGTACGCAGATATATCCAATCATCCTAGAAATTGTCCAGATTTTAGTCGACTGCCAAGATTCAGCGCTAGCAGAACTGTATTGGATCAACAACTATTACGGTATTATCCAACCTGATGAAATACTCTGCAACTTTGTCGAATAAAGCGGTAAAATGCGGAAATCAACAAGGCGGTTCTTTGCGAAGAGAATCTGGTGCCTTGAACCTAAACAAAATAAATCATGGTGCCATTATTCGAAGCACTTTTTCTGTTGTAATAAGGGCACTAGTAATCATAGGGCTAAAGCCCCAAGTAATAATTCCATATCGATGAAGTAGACGCGTTTCTATGCTGACAATATCGTTATACTTTGCTTTATTTATTTTCGAGTTCAATCAGTATAATGTTTGTTTGACCTTCAACTTCTGCATCACCCCCAGTTACTAGAACTGTTGTATCGTTGGCATAAACAGTTGGATGAATGGATGCTCGAACAAATTCAGCTCTGTCACACAAATACAAGGAGAGCCATTCTAAAGCAACTCTTCTAATTTCTAAAGCTTCGAGCTTGCTGAGAAGAAGGTCATGTCGGACATAGTCGAAGTCCCCACTGGTACAAACTTATTCTCAAGTTGAAACAGTATTTTGTTGTATAATTCGGTTATTGCTGTGATAGTTGACCTTCCTTGTCCAAATCCATGTTAATTATTGGAAATAATATTGAATTTTTATAAAAAGGAGTGTAGCCTTGTTGACATTGGATACGCAAGGAGTTTCGCTATACATGTGGTAAGGGCGATAAGTCTACAGTTGGAGAAATCGGTCGGCCTTTTTGTAAGACATCATGGAGTTCTTCCGCGTGAAAATACACCACCATGACAAGGTGTACTCCCACAAACAATGTATTAATAAAATGAGTTATGAGTTTGAGGATGATGTACTTAACCTCCTGGAAAATTTTAAAGCATAGACCAGTCCTCTATGCCCCCTTATTGTGCTTTCGTTACCACACGAAACTCTAAAATGTAGACTCCTACATCTAGTGCGATGGTTGTCTCGTACTTCTGTCTGCAAAAATCGAAAACTGAACGTAAACTAAACCGTATGAGGTAAATTTATTATTTCGTTACTCGCCATTATGGCTATAAGGTGCGGTTTTCATAATAATCCCGCCGGAGACTGAGAAGTTCTCTATATCTATACATATGTAGATGCACTTTTTACCCGGTGAAAAAATCAGATTTATAGACGCAATAAATAGCCACATTGCCGCTAGAGAGCGCTCCTTATCTCTCTCTGTTAGATACGCTGCTTTATATAGGACTGCTACTTTTATTTTACGATTCCTTCAGCGTTATATGTAATAGCGTAGGCATTATAAAGCGTAAAAGAACGAGTGCTATACGGTAAATAACAGCTAGCGTACACCTCAACACAAAATACGCTTAACGAATTATCTATACAATAGTTAAGTTAGCTTTAGTACGTGTATTTCTATTCGATTCAGCTAGAGAACCTATTTTACCATCCGCGCAACATAGGCGGTAATAGTCGCAGCCATCTCCTTGGCAAATCGGTGAAATATACGAAATAATTCTTCGAAACATAAACATGCGTTAATTCTTCATGCATAGAATGCGTTATACAGGATAAACTCATGGGTGCTTACGTACATCTATAAGGAAGTGTTTGTGCGTTTCGACGTAAAAATTTTACTTTAACGCAAAGCGTCAAACATCTGTTGCGTCCCAATCCTAAGTATGCGATATGCGATGTTAAATAATACACGTTCGCTAGTTACTTCATTACTCCATACAGCTTGCTTCACGAGGAACTGCATCCGTTGAGATATGGAAGGGTATACATTGGAAAATTCTGGCAATATGTGGGGTGCCATTGAAAGAACTACAATGCATAATACCACGCCATAGAGAACCGTAGAATAATAAAAATAGGTCTTACACTTTTTTAAAATTTTCTCCGATTGTAAAGATATAATCGAACCATTGTATTTTAGTTTAGAATATTAGATTCTAATATTTTGAACGCAAATTGTGGCACTTGTCAAATTAATATTGAAATAATTTACTCAAGTTTGTTGTTTTCGTGATTACGTTTTTGCTTAATTCTGTTTTTTTTTTGCCCTTAAAAATGGTTCTCTGCGCTTTTGAAGAATACAGGGACGTGATTATGCGTTATGGCGAAACTCGATCAAATTGTTCCGAAGCTCAATGCATCTATCGAAAGAGCTATCCATTAAGACATGTTCCTAACACTTGACGTGACTGCAAACGAAAGACAAGTCTTCAATGAATGGCTTCTTCACCCGGTTTATTCAAAGGAACTGAACACTTTATTAGAAAATGTCCAAAGAATGTGCTACTTGCAGGAAAGCACGCTAGTTCACTTTCCTCGCGAGCAAGGAAATTTTTGCAAAGACGGTTTGGAGATGGATGGAGAACCTATATCATGGCTAGCCCTTAATCGATTTTCTTCATTTTGGGGGTTTATAAGAAATGAAGTGTATATCGTAGAACTAAATAATGAAATGCAATTATAGAGTCTACTGATAGATTTCGTAATTATCCAAGCATACATGAAAGATGCCGTCAATCATTAACACAAAAATTAGAAAAGTGTATCCAGGAACGAGTCCATCAATTTGAATCAATTCTTTAGAGCGACGTCAAAATCGAAAAGGTGACCGGTGTATGTTTTAATGTAGCGATTTAGCATTACTTTTATGGACACTAACTCGGTTTTTTAATTTTTGGGATGTTTGACCAATGTTGCACTCTTTAATCTTTATAATGAATATAATAAATTGTATCACTTTTGTCTAGACTGTTCGTCACATCTTTGAGCTTGGAGGAAAACCAATTCATCTTCTTTATTGGGTTGTTGTTTGAATAAGGTGAATAGATTAAGCGTTAGGTATTGGAGTTTTCTGTAAAGGATTGTGGAATTAACATTGGTAGGGGGATTTGATGTGCCAGAACCACTTGACTGGTGGAGGGGGGGGGGGGGGGGTATCCACAATCTGCATTACCAACTGCTTAACGTAACTGTGATGTTCTAGCTTTACTATGAAAGTAGTCCTTCAACGCGTTGATGATTTTATAATCCATTCTGATCATGTCTATCACCCCTCTTCCTCCTTCGCACTAGACACATGAAACCACTTGACGCTGCTGTGTGGATGGTGCACTCTATGTTCTGTGAATGATTTGCGAGTGATTCTATTCAGGTCTTGTAGTTCGGTTCCATTTAATAGTTCCAAAGCTATAACTTATGACAGGCACAGCGCAGGTGTAAACAGCTTTTGTCACGTTTCGTGGGAACTACTTAGTTCGACACATTTCTTAATCTACTTTTATACTTTTTTTTTGTTTTTATTATTGTATTGTTCGATTCTTTAGGCCTGCAGCACGCTCAGATATTTATGGGTTCCTTTCTTATCCATTGCTTCGATGATGTTTTTGATCTTGGATCACATATCCTATTTGTTCTCGCCACGCTCTCTTCTCAATTACATTTATTTTGAATTTATCTATACCAAATTCTAATCTCGTTATTAAAGGTCTCCACTTCTTTTAGTAGGTGTTGCGAATTAGTTTTTGTTTTATGTGGTACATATAAAGAAGGTGATTTAATCTTATGTTAGTGTTGTTGAATTTATAGAACGATTGTTTACGCTTTAGTACGGATAATAAAAGGTTCATTGTCAGATAAAACCACAGCGCACTGTGCGTGTCGTCTTGGAAATTTCTTCTTGTGGTTAATATTACCAATCTCTTCCCAGTTAATGTAAAACGTTGCTGTCCAGCATTTCATCGGAGTTGTCATGGTGTTCCGCACACTTCTTAAGCCAAGTATGCGGAACACCATCAAAGACCATCATATAATCGATGCAAGTCCACCTTGTTTTTGATTGCTTCTCCACTTATCGCAGGGTTGATTACCTGTTTTCTCTTCTGCTGTGATTTACAATATGAGTTCTTATTGAAATAACCGCTACCTTTCCATGTAGCATTGAATTTCTTTAGCTAATAGTTATAGATCCTATCAATACCTGGTTGTCCAATTCTTAACCCTCTTGAGAGCCCACTTAATATCTCCAATATTTACTTTTTGGTTTGCCACATATTTAAGCCTTTCTCCTTTTCAGTTTGTATCCATCTAGCAGTTGTTTTGTGTTTAGCTTCCTTGTTCCATATGTTGTTCCAGAACTTTTTAACTCAATCTTGAGGTATTCTTGTATCATCATCATGATCACACTTGACTGGTGTTCAAAAAAGTATTCTGTTGATGGTACTAACAATTCTTTCTCAAGACTGCTCTTAATATTATTCTGAAAAGATGTGACAAATCCTAAAGGACCTACGTCTCAAATTGATTTTATATTTTAAAGGGTGGTTTTAATAAAATACTAGATATCTTCCTGAGTTCGTTGGTTTTCTATACCAGTCTGGATAAAATTGATGAAATTAGATATTAATTCGGCTAACCTTGCATATCAATATAATGCAAAAAAAAAACGGGTATTTGTTACGGAAAATACCTCGAAGCATACTCACGCAGCTTAATCTCCATCGTAGCAGGCTAGAATTAAACACGATTGACTTGATTGAACGGCCTTAATATCTGTACACGATGGCCGATAGACTCCTGCACCTATACTTCTACTTCTCCCGCGCAACATACACATGTACACACGTTGATAGAATATCTCTCCTTTTCGAACGGACTCTCTTGAAAAACAGACGGTTAATTAACTAGGTGGCGATGATCACGATCTTTACCACGGCGCTACGAAGCTACCGCTGAAGTTCTCTTAAACTGTTGCCCCCGCTGCTTTATTTTAATGATTTCCCGGTAACTATGAATAACTTCCACATTAGACGAGGTAGTTAGTGGTATTGAAATCGCGCGTTTTATGCACTTAAACGTATGCAAAGCCGTTTCGCAATAAGAGATGAGCTGTACAGAGATGGAGCATCGTGAGTGTCGCTGATTTACAAAGACGTGTTTCGGCGACGTAGGTGGTGGTTTGGATCGTATGGGAAATTAAAGTTAAATTTTAATTAAAGTTAAAATATAGGGAAAATAAAAAGATTTGAATGGGTAGCACAATAAAGAAAATAAATTTCGATGAAAATATGTCACGTTAACAGAACACATCGGGAAATGTACAGAAATAATAGCCGAAAAAAAAACATGAGAAAACTATATTAGCTTTTTTTTAATATTTCACATTGTTTTCGTACTACGCGTTTGAATATGAAGAAACAATTCCCCGTGCATCCAAACGTGTTACAGCTTTTGTTAAACAAATAATTTTGATAATTCAGTTTTATTGTTCCAAAAATATATTTTGTTAACTTCAACAAACTAAATGTTTCACAGCTCTAGCACATTTGTTTAGCCTTGCAGCGAACGTACAAAATCCTCCACTTACCTTGCTGAATTCTCTCATCTTCGGTCTTTGGTTAAAATGCAAGCTAAAACAGCTTATATAGAATATCAAAAACGTCTGGAAAATTGCTCAAAACCCTAAATTACTTTGAAAATTCGTCAATAGTAAACCACAAAACTTGGGGGAAACCCCACTGCGGCAGATAAGAATGTACTCGCTGTCTTCGTAACACTTCAAGAGTTTACTACGTTTAATCTGTGTGCATCTGGTTGGGTCTATTGTTAACAACTGATAAGATCGGTAATCTTACATATTCTCCCACTATCATTACCACCATCATTAATGAAATGAGAGCTTTAACTAAGTCTTGCTCGGGTTGGTGGATGCTCGGATTGTTGAGTTTCAACACGGCGATACATAACTTCTCACGGAGTATTTGCAATCGAATATTCATATTGATATGCTTCACGTACGAAACCTTTTTTTAGACATTTATATATGCACAGATTATCTTAAGCGACGTCTAAATATAACACAACCATAAACTATGAGACGATATTTCCATTCGAAAAAACGGATACATTTCTGTCTCCGTTCCATTCAAATTTTCTCGTTTTGCCAGTCCCGATATATCCAGATACCTATTACAAACATAGAAATTACAATTCCAAATCGATTACTACGCGCCTCTGGTGGCAGAGGAATAACCTAACCAGACCCGCGAAAGAAACACAATTCCGTTAGAATTTTATTCTGAAATTAGACTTACCGTACTGAACGTTAGATTTAGATAGTGGAATAAACCGATTTAGAATTCCATGGTTTGTGTCCAACAATCTAGCCGATGTCGGTCGTTTAATTTTTCTACAAAACTATTTTAAGATTCTCGGGGAACATGTGCGAGTATTTAAATTTAATTAAAATGGGGATTTCAATAGATTAAATAGGTTTATCGTTTCTTTTTGTTTTCAAATATTAGGAAAAAAAATAATTCAAGTTTAAATTAATTTTCAATCGATTTAGGATCACAGGATTAACCGCTAATAACAATGATAAGAAAATCTGTTTTGTCGGAAATTTATTTTGTATAGCAATTAAAGGGGGATATTACTATTAGATTGCGGGACAAAGAGTTTTCGTTTATGAATCGCATAGCGTAGGCATGATACCGTTTAGGCGTTATTGCATCATAGTTATATTTGAGTTAATGAGTGCATAAAGTAGAGCTGATCACCACCATCAGGATAACTGCGAGCCCGCACCGCCACCAAGAGGGCAAGAATACGCTGTTCATTTCCTGCCAACGGACCGCACCCATATATTTTTGTTTATTCTCATATTCATATTTATTTTGAACCTTTTGTTGCAGGTCGTTTAAATCATCTATTCCTTTGATGTAAATTTTAATGCTTTAATAAAATTAATATTTACTTTATTCTATTCTCGCGGGCGCCACTCTCAGTAGAACTTATTTTTGTGTACTTTATAGTTGTTACTATTCGCTGTAATATCATTCATACGTTTTCCTTTTTTTGTAATAAAACTCATTGTTTTGCTTTTTAAATCATTTCTTTTATTTATTGGTGCCATTCACAAATCTTTACTCGAGAACCACACGACTTGAAAAAGTTACGTGCCGCGAAACATTGAAAAGAGTCTCATGGATAATCAAAAGTAAGCATTATATAAGTAAGTAGTTATTTCTTTTCCATTTTATTCAGTTTGCAAGCAATTTAGCGACCAGGATGTAGGACCAGTACAAGGTACTGGTATTAGTCAATATTAATTGTCCAATCCAAATATATGTTAGATTCTTGCTTCAAAAGGACTATAAATATCTTGCATTAAATATCACTTAGCCTAGCGATCATCTATACCACCCACTTCTGTTTGATGTCCGAGATCTATTATCCCTGGTAACTCGTCCAGTGAGATGAGAAAAAATCCGAAATCAGATCAATTAGAAGTGAACGCGGTATAGTCAAGGATGTAAATCTTACGAGCAGTTAATTGAAACTAAGAAATTGTCGTACGGATAAGTTAATAGGTAGTATCTATGGTCTGTAGCGTGTGTTTTACTACGTATACAATATGTAGATACATACACTGCCGTTCACAGAAGTTCGGTCGGTTGGTAAAAAACATGAAAAGGCTACAGAAACAAACGAAACTAAACTATATTCTGGCCAATATAACATACTGAACATTATTTTTTTTTTCATCGAAAAAACCTCCTTTGCTGTTAATCACCGCTCGAACTATTCTAGGCATTCTTTCGATAAGTTTCGTTAAAACGGATTGTGGAATATTAATCCATTCATGTTGCAGAATATTCCGTAAATGTTCTTGTGAAGTTGGGCATATTTTTCGGATCCTCCTGTCCAGTTCATCCCAAAACAACTCTATAGGGTTCAAATCTGGGCTTTGTGGGGGCCATGTCATTACTTTCAGGGTGTGCTGTTCTTCTTGCTCCTTTAGATAGTTCTTACACACCAACGGGGTGTGTTTTAGGTCGTTGTCATGCATTAATGTAAAGTTACGGCCTATTATATGCAAGCCTGATGGCACTGCATGATTCTGGAGTATTGCAAAACAATTTTCCTTCCTCATTACACCCTGCACTCTGCATAAATCTCCCGTCCCAGCAAAGGAGAAACATCCCCACACTGACACAGAACTACGCCCTTGCTTCACTGTAGGCACAATGCATTTCGGGATCACTTTTCGCTTTTAGATCTTCGGACATAAACTCGTCGATTTTGCCCAAAAACCTCAAACTTTGACTCGTCACTCCAAGGCACGTGTTTCCAATCATCTAACGACCAATCTAGATGAGAACGGGCCCACTGTAGCCGTTTTGCTCTGTTGTCCCGACGTAATAAGGGTTTTCGAATGGCAATGCGTCCATGAAGGTTCGCTTGTTGAAGTCGACGTTTTACCGTACTCGCCGAAACTTGTTCTTCACGGCCGCGATTGACTTCGGCTGCTATTTGTGGCGATGTTAATTTTCTATTGCGTTTGCTTAATAAAACAATTCTCAAATCTTCAGCTTTTGTTGTTTTCCTAGATGCTCCAGAACGAACACAATTTTCTATAGTTCCAGTTGTCCGATATCGCTTTATGATGTCATTTACTGTTGAACTTCTCATATTTATTTTTTCAGCAATTTATCGCCCCGAATATCCTTCTTAAAACAGCGTAATAACGCGTGAACGTTTTTCTACACTGGTAGGCTTGCCACGTGCCATTTTGAAGTAAATTTTCTTAAAACTTTCGCGCAAAAACGACAGATGCACACCAATACACGTTCAACAGTAAAATGAAGCAAATTTATATCTTTACGCCTTTGATAAATAAACAAGAATGATACTGCGGTATATTTCCTAAATGTATTGTTCGTTAATAATCCCCAAACGACCCGTTTCAAACGATCGGTACTTCCGAGAAATTCTTGGAATGATAATAAAAGGGACTTTATTGTGGTTGTCGCAATATTTCTACTTTACATAATAATTTATGGCTTTAATCCATTAGAAAAGAGTGTATGCTTAATATTTTTCTATTTTTATGTATTAATAATTGTATACCGTATGATATAATTGATTTTTATTGTATGACCGAACTTCACTGAACGGCAGTATACATACACTATCGCTCGAAAGTTTATTTGAAAAGCTGTAAAAATGTAAAGTAGCATAAGTATTTTATTTATAATAATGTTGACATTGGATTGTTTTAGAGTAGGGGAAAGTCGATTAAGATTATAAACGATTCCTCTTGTTACAAAAAAATAGTTGGCGGTATCTGTTGAATTCGATTGCTAGATGTCAGCTGATATAATTAATAGATCTGCGAATTTATTTTTAAAACCTTATTTTCAATAGGCGTTTGGTTATTCACTAAGAACCATTTTGTACTTATTTTGCGTAGTGTAAGTGTGTCTTACATGCAATGGCAAAGTGATTATATTAGTTCAAGGAAAATGTGAAGTTAGGAAATTGAAAGAGGGAATATCAATGTTATATTTTCCATAGAAACTTTTAAAAATCGGTGTATACATTTATGTTGTTGGTTACATTTTATATATCATTAAAGGTATATAGTGTAAATATCGCTTTAGGCGTCTTTAGCTACAGAGTCCACTTTTTCTTGGAGCGTGCCTAAAAAGTATGGAAGAAAAACGAATTGACTGGTTCCGGATCACATGGCCAGAAGGCAAGAATGGTACGCCATTGGGAAGCAGAAGAATAACTTTTAATGTTGAACAGGAAATATTGGTTTGTCATATATTAAAACTAGAGTGTAAAATCTACGGAATACAACAAAAGACTTGCTAGCATGTTGTAAAACACGAAACCCGACAAAATGTTTGTGGGAGAAGGTTAGTTAAAGGATTTTTAAGCAAGACATCCAGAATTCTCATCTCCAGTCCACAATCCGCATGAGTTGCTCGTGCGAGAACCTTCAATAAATCTGTAATCACAACATTCTTTACTCTGTTAAAAGGAACTGTACAAAATAATAATGTTTCCGCAGCAGGAACTCCAAGATAGTGTCTCCCAGAATGCGTCTTCCCTTGTAATTACGCTGGCAGGATGGAAACAAACATTTTGTAAGCATTACTAAACCATCAGTTGACGATGCAATGCTGCTTGCCTTATCGCATACAAACAATTTAAATGTGATATTAAAGGCCAAAGAAACATCATCGCATAATCGTATGCCGCACGCAAACTACAGCTTCTCAATATTGACTGTAACACCATTTCAACGAAGCCTACCTAAAACCGCTGCTAATCCAACTAATGGTTTTAGAATCCACCTGTAGATTTTATAGCAGCCGAAATAACAGACGAACAATCCGAGCTTAATGGTCGAGAGCAAAATTTAAATCCTCCGATGTACAATTCGTGATCCAGGGGCAGGTCTAGGTTCACATCCTGATGTAATTATTCCTAAAGTTCTACCATAAAAAAATAATCCAGCCATTTAGCAACTTCATCATTTCCAATCCAACGCCCAAATTCGCCCAATTTCCATATTGTGAGTCAGTCTTGTCACCATAAATGCTGTAGTTTATTGAATGGAATATTGTTGCCTAAGAAATTAGGTACGTGTCTGCGAAGAAGGTTTAAGTATGTTTCTTTACACACAACTAGCTCTATATGAGAGTATTTACCAAAATGCTTATAACAACGTTTAACCCAAAACGATGTTGTGGTCTCCTTGTCGTATTTTGTCTGGGATTCTGTACTGCACGACAGTTTTGTAAACTTTTCAATATCATTTGCTTAAAACTAATTCATCGGCCTCCTCCAATCTTCTCACTAACTAATGTCGTCTTAAATTATTCCAGGCTTTACCGTGTGTAAACGTTGATGAAGTATTATAAATCTAGAAGAAGCAAGATTTACCCATAGCCTGCCCATTTGGGAACTTTTCTTGTACTTGAAATGAAGTTAGTAATTTTAAACGAAGTATTTAGTGTTTTCTGTAAATAATTTTGCAAAGGTTTACTGAGAGCTTAGATTAGAGAATTAAATTCTTCATATCACGGAATCGATTTTTACCTAATAGAAAGCAACAATTACATACGCGTTCATAGTCGACAATCACAGCTATTGTCTCGTGTCTTACATACTCCTCTTAGCCGCAGTAATCCCATCGGCTTGTCGATCTTATCGCCGCGGATTCATATTCGACATACCGCACGTTCAATGAATAGAGAACAAGAACGCATCATCGTATCGGCATATTACGAGAGAAAAGATAACTAGCGATGATTTCGGGATTTTTTTCTGTTCTTTGTCGAAGAAGAAGAAGACGAAGAAGCAAAAGAATGAGAAATGGTACTCGTATCAGCCAATGGATCGCTTAGTCATTATTGTGTCGATGATGATTGTTCGAACGCGACTGAAGATCTCGTTTACGTTTGTTGGTTGCGGTGGATGGGAATTCTGAGATTGTTCAGGGCGTAAAAGATGCTTTTCTTACAAGTATGCTAAAACCTAGGATCACTTAAGCATTTGTTGGCTAACGCGCGGACAATTTTCACAGAAAACAATCTTGAATATATTTTAATCGATGTAAAAGCCTATAACGCATTCTCCTCATTTTATAAAACAGCGATAAAATCTCATCTTCTGTAACACGTATCAATCCATGCCCAAGCAGCAATTACGAAAGATTACCTTAAAATTTAAATTAACCACCTGACTACCGGTTAGAAAGAAACAAGTTAATAATGGTCACCTTCGATACGTAGCTGCTTATACCTATCTCGGACCAAAACGACCCCTTTAATAGACGGTTTGAACGGATTTCTCGGATTCCGAAATCTTGTCACTTGTTAATTAAGGGTTTTCGATATCAGGTAAAGTCAGTGGCTATTTTATTTTAGTTTTTTATTGCATTCTGCCGATCGTATATGACATATGGTGAATATTTGACGAGGAAACGCTGTACGTAAGATAGAAAATCGGGATTATTTTTAATTGATTCGGGATATCGAAATCTATACACGAAGCTGTTGGTTGGAGAGATATGGGAAAATTAAGAAAATGATGAAAAAAATGTTGGAAATTCGGACGTTTTGAAGATTTCAAAAATGTTTTAAAATATTTATCTTGATCATGGTTCCGTATGCAATTTGACCTGCTAATTACAGTGATTACGACGATTTTGCAGCATCTTCAATGGTTTTTGAGAAATTTGTGTTTGAATGTCATTACGTGTCTGTGATGTCTGTCCTATAAAACCGATACGTTAAAAAAGATAAATATTCAAATATGCATAAAACACAAGTGTTTAACAATATTCTCCATAAATGGCGATTTTTTACTATTTCACCTAAAATAGGGCGATGATTTAATTTTTCTCTCAGTCAAGTTTAATATATGACTAATAAAAAAGAAGCAACTACATAACCGAAACAAGCGCCCTACATCATGCGTTCAATTAACAAAATTTTATCGTCGTTTTCATTGCCATAAAACTCAAAAAAACTTAATTATCCAACAGATATCTCTCTCGACATATCCCCAGGGCTCCTCTAAGCCGGGCAAGAACGATCGGGCGGTATCCGAACGTGTTTATAAATATTTTCCCAATAAACTTAATTACATTTGCATCCGAGTTTTTTCGATAAAAGCGCCCGTTTCGAAGAGGTAGCTATCAGAACGACTCCCACTCGACGAGCGAGAATAACTTTCTTCGACCGATAATTCGGTTCGTGTACAGTCGTGGGTAAAAAGGTTAGGAATTGCAAAGATGTTATCCGTGAAATCCGGGAAAATTGCAACATGGAAGATAATCACGAAATGTTAATGATAACGCTGCAAGGGAAAGATAAACAACGGAGGTATGCTATTATAAAGTGCATTTACAGCTACACATAGAACCGCAAACCACCTTCTTTCTTGAGATGTAATATCAAGAACTTGTTTCAGACCCTTCTTTGAAATTACTTTATTTGGTATTTGCACAGTGGCTCAACCAGCTTCATCTACATTATAGATGTTGTTCGGTTAAAACTGGTATCTATCCAAGACATCCGCTAAGTTTAAGTAATTTGTTAACAGTTTCTTTATTAAAGTCCATTGCTCTAAACAAGCTCGTGGCTTTAAGAGTTTTAGGAATTTCATTTTAGAAGTGCTGTTTACCAGTCCTCACTTAGTTTCCCCATTGTTGAAGAGAGTTGCAATGACTCTGTTTTGCAAATTGGTGTAAACGCTTCCGAAGGTCTCTTGGTGAGTACTTTATGAGGGTGATACTCAACTTTGGGAGCTTCATTATTTTTAGTGGCCCTAACGAAACGATTACGCAATAAATCTGTTTGTTTTTCTATCTCTTGGCTTTGTAGGGCTTACCGTTATAATAAATAAAAGTAAATAATTATTGGCACATCCGTTTTTGTTATAATTGACACCATCAATGATTGAGTACATTCGGAGATACGTATGTACGTCAAAGTCTTAATATATAATAATAAAACATGCAGCTAAACTTTAATATTAAAAACCCTGTATAGAGAAATTACTTACGTTTGGGGATAACACACCACATTGTATATCACCGTTATTTTTTTGCATGAACCAGTATAAACAACTATTACACATATTTGCCGTATTAAATTAAATTAAATTGAATAATTAAATAGATGACCTGTGTTACAACTGACCATTGTTCCAATTGATGCCGGCGTGCCCTAATTCCTTCTAGTATTTACGAGGACAGTACGATAAATACTTGTGTTAAAGAAGACAACGCAATTATTTTGCATTTAGCAAGTAGTCTTTGGTGTTGATAAGTAGGTATTCAATCTCATTTATACATACAAGACAATTTTCCGCCCATCACTGTTGGAATTTAGCGAATTTTCTCGTCGCTTTTTTTTTATATTTTGCCTGCAACATCGCATTTTGACATGCCAAGTATGTCAGACTACGCAATTTTCCTGTTTAGATGGATATGTAGGTCGCTCCTCCTAACGGCTCAATATTTCCGCGAGGATTTGTAGGAATCTGGCGAATAAAGTACCGAAAATAAACGCCCGATTCTCCAAACTCCTCACGCCATGCGGTTAGGGTAAGAGCCAGCTACAACCGAAAAGGAGCAAAACGCATCTGCCAAGAGTATAAAATCGTAAAGATTAACCCGAAACGGTCGACAGGCAACATAAAACAAACGCTAGGCATCGCACCCTCTCTCCAATTATACACTACCGGCCATAAATGAGAGATCGGTATGTGCAAGTACTTCATAATAAAAAATTATCTTCCATTTTAATTTATTTTGGTCTAAGGACCTATTCATATTTGCGTTTTGTGATGTTTTCGCAAAAACCTCTGTATGTATTTGGAGAGTATTTGCTTCTAAAGAACTTATTTCACAGCAAATTAATGGGAATAATAACAAGCAATGATAATTTTTATCAATACTTTATCCTTCTTTTGATCTACCTTCGTTTGATCTACTTTGCTAAACATATTACTCTTAACAAAATTAACTTAAAACCATTTGACAACGGCATCTTTTTAAGTTAAGCTTTTTCTGATTTAATTGATGACTTCTCGAAAATAAATTATTATATATCATTCACCATTAATTATTCCTTCGTTTCCCCAAAGCGCCGTTTGCGTCAAACAAACAATAATTTTCTCGGAAGTGCTTCGTGAACGAACAAATTTTGTTGGATTCGATTCATCTGGGAACTCTCAAACAGTCGATTGTTGCTTAGTTTCCGTTTCGTACGAAAATACCGCTGTTTCGTCACCTGTTACGATGTTGTGTACGGACTTTGAGTCCTCTCTCAAATTTTTTGATATTAATTCACTTGAGACCTTTATTGTGCCTGTGTTAAATTACGCGGACATCTAAATGTCGCTTCTGTTTCACAATAAGTCATATGCCGATGTTCTTCTATTATGTTGCACCGGAAAAACAAGCGATTTTGTTCAACCCTCACGAAATTCTGTAAACAGTAATTTTTTATGGCGCTTTATTACCAAATGTTAGACGAAGACGTTGAGTTGCCATTGTATGTAATACAATTATAAAGTATAATTGGACAACTTACAATATAACAACATAAAAAGAAATAAACGTTAATGTAATCACAAATAACATCGTTTTGAAGCTCAAGAGAACATTTTCGATAAACGATGCACCTTTAGCTTTTCGAAAGTATTACGTCCCAAAGGTTATTTAAATAATAGCTCTTTACTGAAAGCAGGAGACGTAGTTACTGTAATTACGGTCCAGTACGTAGGTATGAATCGATTTTCGTGAGTAATGACTTCATTCTATGTACATACGTAACCTACATTGTACAATATACATATGCATCGTGGCTAGACGATGAGACGACTGCGATTAGTCAATCAGGTGCGTGGTTAATACCTTATAGCTTAAATTGGACGGATTCAAACAGCATTTTATACGGATAATTTTACAGTAATATCCCTGATTTATTACCTCATCAATTAGGGATGGATTTATTTAAAGTAACATATAATGCAATTCTATATGGATTTAATGCAAATTCTCTCGCGTGTAATTTTCGATGATAAATACGTTTGCAACTACACCACTGGCTTCTGTATAGTCCGATAGGTCCGTCACTTAGCGGGTTCTTACCGCTCTGTAATTATCCTGCAATCTTTATTATTTAAGCACACGTCTCGCATGCGAAGACGTGGTAAGTATTATTGAAAGTAGGAAAGCTTTTTACAGCAATTTTTTTCTATTCTTTCTGGCATTTTTATACGCATGTGTTTCGAAAATCGTGTTGTATTCCTAAAAAGGAAAAGGGTGTAAGGAAAAAAATAATTCTAGGATATGGTTGTATACAGAGCGAGTTTTTTTGCGATGTTTAGTATAGGGATCTCGAAAACTATTGGAGATAGATCAAGTGGGGAAAGAATTGTCATACTTTAAAGATTTAGTTAGATTGTCTTATTAAGCATTATTATTATATTATTATATATATTATATATATAACCGCGTACAACTTTCTCTTTTACATCTTTTTTTCATTAATAATATAAAGTGAAAAAAACAAGCTGTCCACTATCTCACAATATTTACTATTAAAACGAATTAATAACGGCCGGTTTCGTGTACATTACATATCTTTAGCCCGTACTAGAAAGAAGACAAAAGGGAAGAAATCAATTGTCTGACTAAAAAAGTTAATTGATAATGATAAGTAATAGGGAATTGTTTTTATCTACTGAAAAAAAAAATTTAGAATAACACCGGACAACAAATTTTAATTTATTTGTTGTATCTTGTTTGAAAAGTGCATTTTTTTGTTAATGTTGGGGCGCTGAATACAAAAATGACAATGAAATTATAAAACTTACTTGCAGTTTTCAAGAACATTTTTTTTTTATTTTACGTTTAACAAAATAATAAAAAATAGATGGTTTTACACTTTTAGAGGCGCTAAACTTTTTACTATTCTTTTGTGAGTTGTCTCTGGAGCATCTCTAAGAGTCTAACAGTAGTCGGCAAGCATGGATCGAAACATCGTTTCCTAATAGGTTCCACAGCTGCAGTCTGGATACTAGCAACTCTGCCTTACTTTTTGGAAGTTTAATTCTGAATGGGTTATTTTATGCGATTGGCGGTATGACGTGCTTGGTGTGAAATGAGTATCTCTTGATGTTGATGGCATATATTCTTCTTGACAAATCGCCCTGTCGCTATTATCTGATTCACAAGTGAATGTTTCTGGGGGTTCTGAAATAGGAAGTTCGCCACTATGGGGCACAGGTCTCATGGTAAATGGCATATTTGGATTGGTGATAACCGGTTTTTTCTTCTTGGATATACCTGTGCCTTGCTCAACACGTGGTATCATGCAGAAATAGCAATCATTAACATGATTTGTAGGCTCTCTCCAGACCATTACAGCAGATATGTGGTGCCCAATGTTTGTCTCGATCTCCTATTTTGCAACCGAATATAAAGCTGATATGCCTGTTTTATCAATGGAGTAATAGACTGCTTCTGAGACGCAAAAGTCACCTCACCGCAAACATAACAGAAGGGATCTGGATTGTTTACACACTTTCGAGACATCTTACAACGTCAACTATTCGATTCGACTCACTTACTTCGACTGACTGAGCTCTCCACTGTGTAGCTGCTTATACACTCAAATACTGCTTTTACATTTTTAGAAAAGATTCGAGAGTTTTCTATTCAATTCCGTAATATTCGCGATAGTGGCGTTTGTCATTTGTTTGTATACGGAGGCTGTTCAGTATACGGCTACAGTGTTAATATATACATGACATCACGTATCTCTAAAACTTGAATTAATATTAAAAATGTAAGTTTCTTTTTGGTTTCAGCACATCAAAAATAGCAAGATTTAGTCGATTTCATTTTAAATACATTTTGGCCGTTGTCCAATTCATAAAATGAAATTGTTTAAGAAAATTGTATGTTTAAATTTAGAAATGCTAAATAAACTATAATTAAAGAAGTACATAATTAGAAATAGGTACGAGATTTCCAGAAGCAATAGCTTGTATACAACTTTTGTAAAAAAAACGAATACTTCCTTATTTTGATGAATGAACATTTCTGGTAAATTTTTTAGTTGTAATTATTTACATAATCATTATTTACATAATCATTATTTAATTGTTAATCAAATTTTTGGCGCCCGATTGTAAAAGGACTCCCTCTAATTAGAGAACAGACAGACTACCTACGTATAGTGGGGTCTTAAGCCTCAAATGAAGTTTTGGTCATACACAGCAATAATTAGAGCCATGATCACCTACGCCTCTTTGGTTTGGTGGGCAAAAACAGTAACTTCAACAAGTTCAGAGCCTTGCTTGTCTCAACATCGCAAGTTTGAGTAGGCATCCGGACAGCCTTAAAGCAAAAAAGATACCTTCGCATGGTACACGGACGGCTCAAGAATAGAAGGTGTTGGAACAGGTATATGGATTAGTGGAGCTAACTACCGCCTAAAATGCCTACAGGACTCCACACCAACATATTTCAAACAGAGATCTTTACTTTGAACTTGTGCGTCATAAACAACCTCGAGGATCGAAGGTAATGAAAAGGCAAACAAACTGGCTAGAGAAGCAACGAGTATGCCCTTCATCGGTCCTAACCCCTTCTGTGGCCTACAAGAGAGCCACATAAAACAAGTAATTAAAACGTGTGAGGACAATCAAGAGACCTCGTAAGGAAAAAATCTTCCAGGACAAAAACAGGCGAAAGCATTCATATCAGGCTCGCATAAGACAGGAAAAATAGCGCTATCGTTCAGCAAAGGGGACCTTAGATTACTAGCGGGATTTCTAACAGGTCATGCAGCCCTAAAATATCACCAAAAGCTGAAGATCAAATCTGTCGACTAACCCAAGAAGATCTCGAGGCGGCAGAACACACATTTTATGCAACTGTGTTACCATCAGCCGCACCCGATAACAACATTTCAGTAAAGGGTTTCTGACATCTACTAAACTGAAGGATGAAGATCTCAGAGTAGTATTAAGGTTTATTAAGAGCCTTCATCTACCCTAAGACATATGAGGACGGTTTGTTACAATAGATCTATCAAGGTCGCAGTGACTAAAGGCATTAGTACCATAGCCCAATGATACTATTGTCAAAAAAAAATAACTAAATACCTATGTATAGTAACAATTAAGTTTAAAAACGATTGTATTTTAGAGAATTACACACCACTTTTGTAAAGCGTAAGATTGTTTGAAATACTCAATACGAGAATGGTGTAACGACAGAGATGATCATATACCGAGCGAAAGAGGAAGATAAAAAGAACAGAAACTGTTCGTAGCTATGCTGTAGCGAGAGATACAATAAGAACAAAACTGATCTTCTTCCACACAATCGAATATTAACAATAGTTTTAATATCGAACATTGCTTAAAAATCACCGACCGATACAATAGGGCATCCTTCTATATTAACAATTATAATACGTGATTGGTGCATTTTGAGAAAATATACCTATAAATTGAGCCTTTTATATACGTTTGTCGGAATAGCCTCCACGTCTTAGGAACAGAGACGGAAAGACCCGATACGAATGTCGTTCGTAAGAGAACGAACAAGCTATCGTAGGTACAATCGCCGAGCGGGGCAGCTTATATCTATATATCGATAAATATCTCGTAAGATGACTTGAATTTTCAATACATACTAATTATCTTTCGAGATCAGATAAGGAATATTCATTTAGAAAAAGAAAATAAAATACCCATCGACACAGCCTCGCACACAGGCACACTCGTACACGGGGGACCTGAGGAGTCTCGTTCCGGAGGTTTTGAATGTTTAAACCTTTATCAAAAATTGACGTGTTATAAAAAAAAGCGAAGCACGAAAATCACTGAAGTTGCAGTATGTGGTACTTTGGAATATACCCGATGATACGGCCTTTGTCCAGGTTTATATATGCTTAGTAGTAGTCAATCGGCTGAAGAAAGGAGAAAGACGCAAGGAGATCGTATAAGGCGATATTCGACCAAATAGGAATGGTAAAAATGAAGAACAGTGAATAGGAGAAAGAGATAGACGATATGCGTTGAGGGGTAATCGAACGAGATTCTTTTTTTTTTAGGGGGGAGGGGGACAGAAAATCGTTAGTCATCTTTAGTTTGCTGGAATTCAGGTTGGAATGTTTTATTTGAATAATTAGACTATGGGAGAATTCATTTTATTGTAACCCATTCAGTTACGCATCCTTTTCTTAACGAGATACAATGTTGCTGCACTTGTTTGTAACTTGTGATGAAATGTTGTTTCCCTAAATACAAGGATAAGAAGCATTAAAGGAGGATTTTTGAATGCAGTTAATTTGTCTCTGCAAGGCTAAGCTGTAATCTCGCTTGGGTTCCAGACTGATCGATAGATGTTAACACTTGTAATTAAGAAAAATCAGATGTCCTTATTCATTAGAAACAACGAAAAAGGAATTTGATATTTGTAAATAAAAGAAATGGTAATATCATATGCTAAAGCAATGAGGATGATTTAATTAAGTGGAAAGTATTTCGTTCTTGTTCTTCCCATCTTCCAAATCCCCAAAATTAAGCTAATTGGCTAATTACATAGAAATGACCGATATAATTTAAAATAATTTTCCACTGGGCTGAATGAAGCAAAACTTATAAAGAGCACGCCGAATGCATCTGAAAAATCTTTAAGTTTTAATTTACGAGGAACTATATATATTGGAAAATTCTGAAAACTTGATATATGCTAAACCATCTGAATCTTCCAGTTATACCGAAGGGGGCTTACAAAAAAGCTAAAAAAAACGATATTCACTACTCATTTAAAATAGATGCTTTTCAAGATACTTTTCATTCATTTATTTAAAATGTCTTCCATTTTTGAAGATATCCAAGTTAGTTGGAAGACTTTGGATCGATCACGACAAAAATTCAAGGACATAAACCTATCATTTTTGACATGTATTTGCAGCAATGGGAACTATTTCATGTAGCCAATAAAATTCTCAAAACTAGTTTACATGGGTGATACCGAATACACTCTGCGTTTGTCAAATTTTTCAGAAAAATGTAATATCTCAAACGTGGCAGATGCTACGACATTGTATCTCATTGAACTTGTCTTTGTAGGGTTTATATAATATATATGTATATAAATTAAATCTATTTTTAGGAAATACACCATTATCCATAATATCACTCTTGAAAATTTCAAAAAAATGCGTGTATTATTTTCAAAAATACTTTTAATGGGCCATCGTTATGAACGGTAATATATCGTAATACAGGCTTAATGCCTGGGTCTAAGCAATACAGAAACAACAGTGACTTAAATCCTATCTTTTGTTTTCAGAACGTATACGAGGGAAAAATAATTGAACTTCGAACACAGAAATACGGGCATTAACTAATAATAAGAAGGTCCGGACTAGAGATTCTCTGCGATCCGTTTCCATAGACGCAGAAGACCCACACATGTTCCGCGAGATTATTACTGTATTTCTTAGTTGATGTGATGGATTTTTCGTTTCGTTCATCTTCTTTTGTTTCTGCTACATTCTACCAATGTTACTTTCGTCTGCGTCTCTTTTCTCATGGTTTCATCTTGTTCTTTTTTTTCCCCTCGTCTATACCGATGTATTCGTTTCCAATGTTAGTTGGCGATTATGTGAAGGAGCGATTTTCGTTTCTTTTTTTTTGTATCTGTCGTTTTGCCGTTTTATTGTATAATATCGTTGTTTGTCGTGGTTTGTTCGATTTTTACGAGCGTCCGGAGCCTATAATTTTCGAAATTCGATTTTTCTGTGGATTCTACGTGCACTGTATTTATGTCGATACGTGAGGATATGTGACTTTCGTAGTAATATGGGTAGATGCATTGTTTCTTCGATTTTTTAGTTGCTTTTTGTTTTCTTCGATTCAGAGATGGGTCAGTTCTAATTCTCAAGAAATGGCAGGTAAGGAGGTAGATCGATTTAGTTGAATCAAATAAATTATGGTTGATCTGACTAAAATGTACGGTTTGAGTACAGAGAAATATCATGTTTGAAACAAATGATTTAGTTTTATTGTCCCAATTATACATATGCAACGCTAATAACTCGTAGGTGTAGGCAGTCCCATCCTCGAAGTTGATGTAATAAATGCAGTGCGTCAACCATTTTATTCACAGTTCATAGAGTTCTACCATGGTGGCATATAAAAATTGGTGTTACGTTGGCAAAAGCACATTTACTCCGTAGATAATCACTTCGATCAATAGTTTCTTAATACATATTTATTTTACCTTCAAAAACCGCGCGAACTTATTTGGTTACCGATACTGGTGTAGCGATTTCATTTTCTTAATACTCTCTTGTTGAAAAAAATTTAAGTTTTGTTTCATTTCACTACTGAATTAACTCAATGAAACGCTTTCCCATTAAAGAATTAAACCAAGTGAAACATTTCTTACACACAATCAAAGAAAAAAAACCCGGTTGGTAATGTTTTACGGTATTTTATTAACTCAATGTACACAAACTTCATTAATTCCAACGCCAACTTTCGAGGTGTATTCC
Organism: Oryctes borbonicus; assembly: GCA_902654985.2. Lineage (NCBI taxonomy): Eukaryota > Metazoa > Arthropoda > Insecta > Coleoptera > Scarabaeidae > Oryctes > Oryctes borbonicus. Next base: position 2,720,420 of record LR736874.1, read on the forward strand.
AACATAATTATTAGGTACTTCTTGATCACACTGTATCGCACACATCTGTTGTTCACATGAACACAAAAAAATCCTATATTTTGCTTTAATAGCCTATTGATGATTGCTATAAATATCTATAATCTCAAATAATGAGAAAAATAGATTAAGATGTCAATATTAATAAGGAAAAAACTGTATTCGAGCTATATACATATACATCTGTATGGGGAATTTATGCTTAAAATTTCAATTAATCTGATTGATTCGACACTTTACAAAATTCCCGCTGATAAGCGAAATTGTAATATTTATCAAATTCTTTTTATTGCTTCTTAAATTAAAGTCTAAATATTACGTAAAAATGCCTGATACGAAGTACGTAATTAAATATGTTTATATTCGACGCTATTTTGTTCATTTTTTTTGTTGCTAAACGGATAAAACCTATTTAACATGGAAAATTAACAATAATACTGTAATTATTGTACACCGTTATAAAAATCGAAGTTATTCCAGGCAAACTATAAATATGAACAAAGCTTTCTTGAGTTGTTGCATCCTCAGCACCGAATTCAAAATTGCTGTAGTCCACTCCAAAAGAAAAGATTACTTAAATTCTATTTCTTCATTTATCAATTCAAAAGTCCGCTAAACGCACAGCATGACTTTTTGTCCGAATCGGTCTTGACGAATCACAGGAGGTACCTTTTTTCTTCGTGCAACCCACACTTTTGTTTTGTCTGGATTATGGTAAAAACATCAACTTTTCATCACTTGTTACGATTCTCCACCAAATGCGATCATCTCTAGAATTTTGAAATAGTTCCTGGCAAACATCAATTCTGCGTTAAGCTTGTGAATTAGCTAAATCATGTGTCGAACAATTATAGATTTTGAAAGGCCAACTCTTGCTGGGATTTCACGAATACTCGATTGTGAATTGTACTGAATTGCTTCCTTTCGTCCACTTGAGATGGTCTACCTGTACGTTTTTCATCAATCAGTCTGGTGTGACCTAGACGAAATTTTCCAAACCAAATTTATTAATGCGCTCAGCTGCCGCTTTTACGCTAAAACCATTATGATTAACACTGTGGGCGTATAAGAACAAGCACACTTGTGCTACCTGGCCGAGTAGAAACAATGAAAGAAGTTAATTCATGCAAACGTTGCTGACATTTGCACGAAGATCTATGGGACAACCTAGTAATATATCTAATTTAATCTTTTTGAAATAACGTAAGATGCCCATAAATATTATTACTAGTATCTTCAGGTTCGAACTCCATAAAAAAAAAAAAACTAAAAAAGTGATACTATTAGCTATAATAAATATCTAAAATCATCGCGAAGTAATACACACAATAAACGACCTTATCACACTGGCTTCAATTTATTGTATAATGTAAATCGCCAATTTCGCAATATAACACGCATTTTTTACATTTACATACACACACGATATCAATATAAAACACCAACAGTGACAATTAGAGGAAAGTTCCTTTAATTGGAGCAGAGGTCCGAGAAAATTATTCGCTGAATGTTTTGTTTTTACCAAATTTTTGGTAAGTATATGTAACATGACGTTCATGATATACGTGTATTGTGTATACTTGTATATTGGTGTTTTTTATACAACTTTTGCAATTAAAAATATTTATAAAATTTTTTATCTTATCACTGGAAGTTGTCGCTTTATATTCTATATTTTTTCCGTATATATGTGTATAATGTCTCCGAATAAGATTTAAACGCGGTAAAACTTTTATGCCGAGCACATACAGGCCCGTTCACATTTGCAAGGCGTTGAATTTAAGTCAAATTTGTTTATTTTCCAATCGTCAAGCTGGGGTTAGCACGAAGGTTAAACGCGGTGATTAACCTTATTTCGATGTAGAGTTCTCCATATTCGATTCTGGGGCAAATTTAATTCTGACGACACTTCGCGTGATTATGTAGAAAATACATGGTTTGCATAATAAATAGCAATAATTTCTATCAAACTATAAATAAGCCTGCAAGGGTAACTGGCAACATATTTACTAATATGGACAAATTTCGTGCAGAGGTATTGGTATCTATGTTGTTAGATCACATCGCTCAAAGAGTAGGTTTTCCAAGCAATGGCGTTGAGGAACTGGTAAAACATCAAAAGGCAGAAAGATGGATTTTTTCGGCACAAGCATTACAGCTTGTTAGAAATGAATTAGAAAAGGAGACAAACAATTAATTAATTAATTCCGGACAGCTGTTTCGATGATCATTTTCATGACTGGGCATACCAGTCATGAAAATGGGGATCAACGCATCCGCGAGACACCTGTACCAGATTAATTAATTAAACTTGCTCTACCATCCCCCAGTCTTTGCTATCATAATGGCAATCAACAAATACCTGAACAAGAAATTTCTCAATATGAACTATTCGTTCAAAGGAGAATGGCTAACGGAGCATATAGAAGAAATGAACGCGAATACAGAGACAACTATATGAAGTAATGATGAATAAAAGAGTACCTCAACGGGAATGTATTCACATCTGCAAACATCTTAAGAAGGAAATTGAAAAATCGAAAGGGCAGGTGTATTTGGAACACAGAACCGAATAAAAGGATATCCTTAAAGGAACACGGGACCAAGCTTGAATTTAAACTTGTTTCAGGATAGTCAAACAAGTCCTGATAAAGTACTATCGGGGATTAATGATTATCTCATTAACATAGCGGATATTAATACTAGAAGAAACTTAAAAATAGGCAATAAAATAAAGTATGTTCCTCGTTCTCGTTATATCCAACCGACTCTACTGAAATCATTCAAATAATAAACAGCTTAAATAATACTTCGGCTACAGGTTAGGATGCAATTCCTACATCTTATCCTACATGTGCAAGCAAGTTGTATAACGATCGCTCTAACGCATATTGTCAATATGTCACTCGGATCTGGAACATCTCGAGAAGCACTAGAACATATAAAATAGCTCTGAAGAAAATAACAGATAAATATAACATCTAGCCACAATTAAAATTACAACATTAAAGATCGATCTCCAGGACGTGCCATGTTCCAATTATTGAAAGAAATCGTAACCAGTCTAAATCAAAAGGAACCTATCTTCTGCGTTCTCATGGACTTCGCAAAAGCATTTGACTATGTCCATCATTAATTACTATTAGAAAAACTTCAGGTTATAGGTTTCCGGGGAGTCACGTCAAACTGGTCCGTACTTGTCAAAAAGATATCAAAGTGATGGCAGTCAATGAATATGGAACAGAAATTAAATTGGAATGGAAGAAAATAGTAAGAAGTGTTGCGCAAGGATCGATACTATTCTTCTTCTGTTTTATGTGAACAATTTACCTACGCAACCATAATGTTTGCAGATGACATCATGTAATGTAAGACAGGAACGAATTTAGTCACTATTACAGAAAATACGATAAAGCTATATGAAGATTGGTTGTACGAATAAACTTGAATATAAAAAAAAATGAAATTTTAAAAATTCAACCGTAACAGTGACGTGAACAATTTTGTTGAAGACCTGTTCTCCGGAAGCTACGTTCTTGGGCTGGATCCTAGATTCAGAGTTGCCCTGGAAAGGCCAAGCTTTTTCATATTATGCGAGCGTATTTTCCAGAATAAAATACGGTATCATCTTTTGGGGAAAGTTTATAGACGCAGATAAGATTTTCAAGTTACAAAAAAAGTGTGTAAGATCAGTATTTGGGCTAGAACGGTATCTAAACTGAACAATCTGTATGTAATATTCTTGTTTATTGTATTACTGTTGACGTTTTCTACACATAATATGATTATAGAGAGAATATACATTTACTATTAATATTATAAACTTTGCAGAGACACGTTTAATTTACCATTTATGAAATATCCGGTTGTTTTTCATTTAAATTCTTGTTAACACAAACATAACGCGTATTGGTTCTTGACCAAGTTTGTATTAAAATCTAAAATAATGATACGTTGTGGTTGTTGTCGTTCTAGATACAATTGGTCTAATAATGGATACTGAATTCGGCGTGGGAATTTTGCTACGCTGTGTTCAGCGTAAGGTTTTAGAAGGTTGGAAAGGTTGCCTTATAGGCAAGGCTATTGATAGTGCTGATAATTGAGTTGATCCTCTATTGGGTTTCTGAATTTTAGGGCGATCATATAACTCAGTGGTTGAACAATTATTATGTAGAACGGATTTTTGGGTATCGGAAGAATTGATGACGATCTAATGGAGTTAGTGATGGAACACTCGATTTAAGGAGTAAAATCACGTTTAAGAAGTTGATAGGTATCGTCTTGCAGTAAGAAATATGATATTTTGTTTATCCCTATTCAAACGTATATTTTAGTAGAAGCCATAATGTTCCAGTGTATACGTGATTTGGACTAACTATAGCCCAAGATTGACGAAAAAAACCTCATACTTCAACCTGAATTTAAATCCAACGAGGCACAATAGTCTAATCCACACGAACGAAGCTGTACACAGATACATAGAGATGTATGTCATTGTGAATTATAATTATACTATTTTTATATCTTCTTAATATATTTGAGACATACTTTTTTTTTCATCGTTTATTGATAATTAATATCTGTATCCCAATTTAATTGCGATAATGACGGAGCGAAACGCTTGTGGTCGATCCCGAGAGAGATGCAAAAACGTGATGATGTTCCTCCTAATCTACTATTCCCTAGCAAGTCACAAATCGGCGATTTTTACACAATTTACGATTCGATCCTTACAAGTAATGAAACGGCGCATAACTTACTTGCTTTCGTTGAGATATCACGAAAAAAAATCATATCGCGATCCAACGTATTCTATCGCCGCGTTCTCCGATTTTTTTTTTAGCTTTCTAGTATTGGCCCGGAAATACGAAAGAACTTTTTCGACTTCGAAGTAGTGATTTCGAACTAGTATTCCGTATGTAGCTTTACAGATGATGAGTTTTATAGATCGGATTTTCGTATGTTCTTTGATGTGATTTTGACTGGATTAAGTGCACGTATCTTGTAGGGATTAAATGGCATTAGAATCGAAAGCGAAAGCATTGACGGTAAGTCTATAAAAATTAAAAGGTATCCTACAGCTTAAAATGTTAATGCAATATATCTGTTTATATTTCAAATTAATTAATTTCGTCGCGTTGTATATAAGAGTATGGATTTTAGCGACTTTTTACCAACGTAATTCTTATTTTTGATTCTGTATGTTTTGTATAGTAGATTAAGAATTAATAAGTAACAACGCAGAATTGAATTTAATAATTAAAATTAGTAATAATAGTAAAAATATTTTATTTATTATGCAGTGGAGAATGTTGATGTAATATTGTTACACGCATCCTATTCGTTATTGATTTATCACTTACAATTATGTACTAGTGTATGATAATAATATGTATTTGATATCCCTAATTGACCGAAAGTAATTATAACTTTTGTCCAGATTTTCCAAGCCGTTTACGTTCTTAATAAGATTCTCAAAACAGATTTCCGTAGTTAATACTGAATCAAATAAATGGATATCCTGGTTTTCAAAAAATTTTCAGAAAAAATCGAACGTTCCAAAACTTAGGGTAATATTAGATGCCTGCCAGAATTAGAACGAACTACTTCCTTTTAGAACTAAATCTAACAGTCGAACGACGTAAATCGTATTTATTGGTTTAGAAAACGGCGAAACGCAATTTAATCGATCAAAATTGCAATGATAGGTTTCGTAATTAAGGAAGGAAAGTAATTTTATCGATTTTCGACTCGTAGGTGTTTTAAATCCATTCTCCGTTCGTTTATCGGTCCTGAAATAAAGGTTATTGGCTGACAAGTGTTGAGAATTGTTTTCTTTAGGATTGGTCTTTTATAGATGTTAATATGGATAAAGCTTTATTTTCTGACTTGATTTACTTAAAAGTAATTTAATCTGCTCTAATTATTGCATCTTTGACAAGTTTCGAAAATAACACGGAAGCACATCTTGTAACCAAATTCATACAGACCTATGTAAAATGAATTACATCAGCAAATATTGTGACGCTAGAAAACTGTCAGGTGATTCTGTATCTCATTAAATTTCAGTTCATAATAACATTTTCCTTCTCAATACACTTCTTTATTGCGTTTAGTTTAAAATAAGGAAATAAGGTTTAGGTTTAAAATTTTAAATCAACCCTTAAGAATAACAATCTCGGTGTGTTTTATTTACTGCTGCCACGGTAACCAAACAATACTAACACCAGAAATCACTTGGATGCAATATCCCGTATTAAACTGTAGGTAATTACTGTTAACACTATATCCATTTCGGATTTCTTTGTAAAAATAGATGTACCTAAATTAAGTCGATTGAAGACAAAACTAAGATCTGTTAGAAACAGATATAAGAAGTTCAGAAGTTTTAAGAGGAAAACCATAATTTTAGCGAAGTTCATGGTGAAACATTTTTATAATTTTTATTAGGGCGACTACGCATTTTGCTAGATTAAATAAATGTGTTGTAATTATCATTATAATTTATTCTTTTTTTTTTAAATACAAGGGTTACTACCCCGAAAATTTTCTGTGTGTATGCAAAATTTTGACTTGTTGTTTAACATACATGCACAAAATAATGGCTGCAGTAGGGAATAAAAGCTTTCTCTTAGCCCTTCAAATAGCTCGGACATGAATGGGAAGTCATGGGAAAGTATGGCACGAAATGAGAAAATAACTAAGGAATAATCTTGAAAAAAACAGTTACTAATTTAAGAGACAAATTAAGACAAATATGGGACATATCAAGCCCTGAATTTTGCAACAAACTTATTAATTTTAAAGAAAGAAGTTAGTAGCTCTCTTCCTTATATCTCCCTCGTATATGATTCACGGTTTTGAAATTTCATGTGTACAAACATATGTATCTGATTGTAATATCTGTTAATATATTGTTCCTTGTATTTTATTTTGTTTCCAATTACGATTCTATTCTTATCAATTTTAAATTCTCCGAAAACCATCGTTGCAACACAGACAAAGAGCGAGGAATAGTGTGTAGCACATACTTATTATTACATTTCCTAATACACGACTTATTTATTAAATTAACGGCGTTCGAAACAATTTAGTGCTAATTATTAAAACGCCCGATTATTGCAGATAATGCTTGTGCAAAATCAAGTGTTATCGTTCCGTTCTATCGCACTCATTTCAGGTTGTTTTTTCGGTCCCGCTTATCGAGCTAATCAGTTTTAAATTTGGCAGCGATCGTAATCTCGCATCGTTTTACTCGGTTTTCGTGTCGATATGTAAAGAGAAACCGCGTGAAATATCTTCGCTTCAGCTCATAGTTCATTGTAAACAGCGAGTATGTAATTGAGAAAAGGCGATCCACTCGAGATGGGAGCTCCTTTTAAATTAATTTCGATGTTAGCGCTACCGTGCGACATATTTCTCGAATTAGGAAACGAGATAATGCAGCGCGATAATGGGATATGGAATTGTGTAGATTATAGATCGAATATTAACGTATTTTGTTGAAGGTTTTTCTGGGAATACATTAGGAAAATTTGAAACAACTCGAAAATAATTTTAGAGTGGGACCATGCAGTCTGTATGGAGCTTTTCATAGGATCGATCGACAAATTTGTAAGAACTGATGGTATTATTGATGAAAAAATGGTTTGAATGACCATTGGCGTGCTCCTTTATTTTTGATTTTTAAGAATTAGTCACGCAGAGATTTTTTACATCAATTAAAAGCGATCTAACATGTGAAAACGGGTTTTCAAGTAAACTGCTGATAAAAAGGGGGTAGCATGGTGAATTGGTGACAAATAAGAGAAGGAAGAATACAAATAAAGTAATAAGCCTTTATATCAAGAGAATAAACTTATTTTGAAGATATTCGTTGTAGTTAAATGAAAGCAGTAATATCTTAGATAAAGGCTATTCACTTATTTTCCAAGGTAACGACTTTCATAGTAGTAGGGTTCCGTTTACTTCTTCCAAGTAATTATTATTTGCTTATTAGTTGCTTCCAGCCTTCTGTGTGCATGGCAATCCGATCTGAATATTAAGCTTGTATCATGAAGAAATTAATGTTTTGTGCCTGCATGAAGGACGACTCCATCGTACCCTTCTTTTGTTTTATTTCTGTTCGAGTAAATTTTCGGATGTCCGGTCACACAGAAAGCTGCTACGAGCAACATACATACAAAGAAATACTAGAAAATCTTCTCCTGCGGCCGTCCTTCTGGGTGCGCCTGATCTTGCTCTATGTGCTTTATCTTGTTTTGCAATCCATAGACAATACAGTCGGATGATTATGATTAAGTCTACGCTCAATTTCCCGGAAACTAACACCGCCTCGTGGCCCAATTACCGGGCTACGTTCGAAAGGGTTGAATTGTTTATGAGGTGCACGTTCTCGTCTGCGACCCATCACTCACGATTGCTTGAAACAGCGCTCATTTTTGTGCAACTATCGGATTGTAACATGTGTTCGGCGGCACATCTAGATCTTGTAAATGCTGGAAAATAAACTAGAGCAATCCAACATGATAAACAATCGTTTAATTTGATCTTCAGAAATATATTCATAACATTTTAACGAAATACTCCAAAAATTTAGGGGTGGCGCTTTGTAATTGGAGGCGGTGTATTCTTGCGTTGTGAGTGTTGGTAACAATAATGAAGATGTTTGCCGAGCATTTTGTAATTCTAATCATTAAATAGATATTCAAGAAATCACAAGTTCGCGAAACTTATCAGAAACCGTTAAAAATGGTTCGTATGTTGCTTTATTTAAAGACCTTCAAACCGTCAAATTAGAACAGGCCAAGCATCAATTTCAACAATAATTTTTTCAGAGAAACCGCGATAACGTTTATGTTGATCGATCAAAAATCATAACAAGATTTGGAAAGGAGAAAAAGCAATTATCGATAAAAAACACAATTGCTATTATGTAGATTCCATAAATGTTAAAATTTTCATATCTGCCCTGTCAAAATTAGACTATCCCGTATACGAAAAGACTACCGGTTATTATTGATGAAAATTTGGATACGTACCGAGATAACGTCTCTATAATGCTATGTGTGTAGTTATTAGCTGATATCGTGCAAATAGTATCTATGCAGATTCCTTTATTGTATTAATAATGCTATTAATTGAGATAAATTTACTTCAAAAACGGCTAATTGAATATAAAAAATAATGGAAAACAATAAAATATAAATTTCGTAATTTTATCTAAAATGATTTTACACAGCTGCGAAATATTTTAAATTGATATTAATAGCTATTTATGTCACAAAGGACGTAATTGCAGTTTTACCGTCGAGGACGTTGTCCTTAGCGACAAGATTTAAGCAACTATACCGGGTGTCTATTCATTTAATAGAAAAATGTTCGGATTAAAAGTTGGTTAAAATTAAATGGTCTATGGCAGAAAATTATTTTGAAGTACACAGGATGTTCAGTTTCTCTAGTACGTTGCGTAAATTTGTTACTTCAAATAGAACACCCTGTATATTATTAAATTTTTTGATTCCTCCATAAGAAATAGGACAAAATTGTATAATTTAATGACCCAGAAAGTGAACATGACAACAGATGCTTTAAGACAATGGCTTGATCACCTAGAAGTTCCCATTGTTGAAGCTGCAGAACAACAACGAAATAACTCTATCTTGCTCGTCCAGCAATACGACGCACGGTTATAACCTCTAAATAAAGCAGTCTGCAGAAGTTGTGAGGCATACTGTAATGAACAGGTTTTGAATTTTTTTGGGTTACTCATACAAATAAACGTGCAATTATTAGGGCCAGATTTGAGGATATTTTGACACCACTACGGTTAAAATCGGCGACCCCTGAAAATATATTGTTCGGATTCAGAGCGACAGGCATATGCAGAGTTAGCGTTCGCCCCTAGTGTTCTCACATATCGAGTTTTGGGTGTTTTGGGTGATCAAAGACCTTGTCATCAGATACTGGCAGCAACTCGTCTGGATCTTACACGATCGATTCATCAAGCGACGAAATTGATGATAAATTTGAAAATTTAGAGCCTTTAACAGAAGATGATACAGTGGAAGAGGAGAAACAAACTAAACACGTAAATAAAAAAAAATAAGAGGGAGAACAAAATCTTAACAAACGCTTCGCGGAATGTGGCTTTTTTACTACTTCTGAGCTTAAAGCTTGTATTGAGAAATATCGACCTACAATCAACTCCAAGGCATAAGAAGTTACTAGAAAAGTATTCTCCGAAGCGCACTCAAGTATAATGCAAAAGAACAATGAACGGGACGAAATTTCATAAAAAGGTGCTTGTTTCTGTGTTAGGCTAGAAACTTTTCAGATTACCCTCGTATGTCTTTCAATCTGTATATACAGATATAAAAAAACCCAAACTAAATTGCTCCAAATAAGTTTGAATCGGGGAAGAACTTATATCATAAACGTCTTCCATGACTGAGCTTTTCAAGAAATCCTAATCTTTTATAATCTATAGTAACCATATAAAGAAGCGTTTGGTTTTTTTTTTCTTTTATAAAGAATCTACTATTTTCATTTCCATTTTTGCCATAAACAAAATAAAACAAAAAAAAAAACAGGTTGATTTCGCCCGTCATCGTCGAAAATACTAGATATCAAGATTTGTGATCGACTTGACCTCACGGACAAATAATAACTGACAGGCTATTTAATAACGATTTAAAATTCGCAGAATTGATATAATTTATGTTACGTTGAGTTTAAAACACGTCACTATCATTTGAACGAGCTTTAATTGTGTTTGTATCTATTTTCTTATAACGGCGTAAAAGAGTTTAGAGTTTGCAAATTAAAAAGGAGGTAGTTTCACTTCCAAACGAAGATTTGGTAAAATGTATCGTTTGTTTAATAACATCCTTCGATCATACGACACAAGAATTTCGAGATAAGATAGATTCTCTTCAAAATTGCCAAATTTTTAATCGTTAAACTTGCAATGAGTACGGAAATCCCTTAATCCCCAATCGATATTAATAACTGCTTGATTTATAGCTTACACGTTAATACAAATGCATTATAGAATACAGCCTTGGATAAATCTATTAGACATATGTTTTGAAACTTTAGTGATGAAAGCCGCAACGAGGAACATATATACTGCATGTAAAACTTATCTAGTATTACGCCGCCTTGGTGATGTGCAAAACCACTAATTTGAATTAGAAGTTATAGCTGCTATTGTTAATGTTTGTTTTTAGTTATCTGTTACGAGAAAGTCAGCAGCTAATACAACCCATCATTGTTCGCGATTGGTGGGTGTTCAGAGGTATACAGACAGACACCGGGCTTGGGTTAATGACGTCCTAAGCAGAGACGTCTGCAGCGACCGTACCACCATTACCACTAAATAAATTCGTTTTGCCCAGCTTTTGTGTAGCGTGTCTTCTTTTTTTGAATTCTTCATATAAAGAAGAGAAAGCGCTTCAAAACTGTTGGGCAAATTTCCATAGGCTGTTTTTCGTCTTGAAAAATTAGCTGTTTGGGGTTGTTGCTGTTTTGTATCAGCTGCAAACCCCACAAAATAGAAAGAGAAACTATTTCTAAACTCCCAAATTTCTTTCCAATTCCTATAGCTGCCACTTGTGCAACAGGTTTCTGCAATTTCCTTGAAAGAACGCCAAATCTCGTTGTAGCCATGCGCCAACGCTTTTACATCATCTGCCACACAGCAGGAGTTTTAATTTTGTCTAAATAATTTTTAAGTGTTCCATTTATTAATTGAAACAGCGAAAATATTAAAGAGTTCTTGGACAAACCCAAGATACAGATAGATTCAGTGTAGCATTTCGCAGGAGCTGAACCGACAAGGTTGAGCAAATGTGCTACATATGGAATGAACTCTGTAACTGGCCTGAGTAAGGTTCGGGCATATTTGCCGCGTTATCATACTTTTGCCCACGACATAGCTTAATATCGAAATCTCTTTCTGAAACACAACTTTTCTAAAATACTAGAGATGTGGCCTATTTCAACGAGGAGCTTGAAAAGACGTTCCTTTGACTTAACATTTTTTCCCAATTGACCAGTCCGTATAACCCGGGGCTTTCACAGAGGTTACAATATTTAGCATTTATCAATACAATATCCTATTAGTTATCCAAACAATAATTTCAGTAATACCTTTAATGTCTAGATATTATTCTATGATGGCTAAAATAAGTTTTTTTAATGTATTTTAAGCATATTTGAATATAAAAAAAATTCACTAATACAGAAATTAACGAAAAAGCCACTATCTCATGCTATAATATCTCAATCGTTTCACTGGCGAGGTTATTCAGGCCAAATCTCTATCATTACACGCTTAATAACAACCTATCTCGAGCCGAGCAATCACTCACGGCGTGCTTCAGGTTGGATATGAGGCGAAACTTCCACGGTATGAACGTAAAGATGTATTGCGGCGCCTACGCGGGTCAGTTGCTTATTGAACGTCGTAAGCCCGCAAGATATTTAGCTTAAACCGGACGCTGCCGCACGGTTGCGAATTCAAGTTCATTATCACGTTCACACTTGGTACTTTACCGGCGTGAAAATAGTAGATATAGATACCTGCTTTCGTATGTACGCATGTACGTACGAGGTGATAAATTTACTGAATTCGATGGTACTGGGATTAAATACGGAAATGGAAGAAAGTGTTAAAGGAGTATGAATGAGTTAAAATATTTTTTTTATATGTTGCTGTCTTGCATAAGATGTTTTTTTCAGAGGAAAGAATCACTATTTTATGAGGTCAATTGAAAAAGGCCTGTTTTTTGTTATTTCGTTCAGTACCTATAGCTCTGTTACTATTGAAAGAAAAAGACTAAAGGAAAAAGTTGAATATGTGCTTAATACGACACTCTTTATTTAAGTTACAATTTTTGAGACAAAAGACAAAAACATTTGTATTATTCTAGTCGGTAATGACTTTGTTCTTTTTAATTTCCGAATTCTTCACATAGTAAGCTATGGAAACAATTGATAAAGATGACAACAATACTGTTAACGCCGTTAACTTAACAGCACTATGGAGTCCACTAAGACTCCTCGCTAAAGATTTAATGCTTGTGGAATATATATGACAAACATTTCTGAATAAAGTGAGATTAAGAAAAAGAAAATCCATTGAATAGAACCGGAGATATTAAGGTTAAAAAAAATATTCACTTTTCAGCCGAAAAACGGTTATATTTTGTCAGGAAATGATTATTCCGTTGCAATTACGATTTTACGTAAAGTATGTTACTGAGAAACTATTAAAGAAACAATGATAAAACGATATGTTAAGAAATAAAAGTTGAAAAATCCACCATTATGAATTGAATGAAAAATGAATTTGTTGCTTTTCCAGCGGAACGTGCATCGACATTAGGAAAAGCTTCCAGCTTCTCTATGTTGACCCACTGTGTTGTATTATTCTTGATAAACCTTATTTTTTTATTATTTTCCATAAATAAAACAGCCAAATCGGGGCATCGAGATATTAAAACACTCCATACCATATTCACTATTGTTGCAAAATTTTCCCTTTCGACTGGCATTAACGGAAGAACGCCGGAAAATTAAAAAGAAAAAATGGCCGTAATTGTAAAAATAGCTATCAAGTGTTAAATAGTTTTTTTCAACGAAATTTGTTCAAGATATTTAGTTAGCGGTGCATTGTTATTTTCCCCAGTTGATAGTCTCTGTTTCAAGAGATCACCATTCTAAACATCGCAAAAAGGTCACCTATATGTCTTTAAAATAAAATATTTTTTAGGGAGTAATTATCTGTCCAAAAATAAATCGCTATGTACTGATCATACAAACTTGGTGTTATTCCAAAGAAATATACGGCACAATAAATGTCATGGAAAATCCTATCGAAAACACTCAAAGCACCTTTAAAACAAGATCCAGAAAATTATTATTCCATCCTTTATCTATGGGGACATCATCATATCTCCCCAAAGCTATTTCTACGTTTACAGCAACAGCGTAACGTGGATATTTATTATTTTAATGAACCTCATTCATCTTTGTTATTTTTCCTTTCTTAATAAGTATATATTCTTTCTTCTTCGAGTCGGATAAATGAAGAAACCTCGGGGCAAGAAAAGAACCAAAATAAGAAAAAAGGACAAGAAAGAAATCTCGGAGTGCATAGAATGTAAGGATGAAGGAGAAAAAAAAAGGAATTGGCCTAAAGGATATTAATGAATGAAGAAGAAGAAGAAAAAAGATGAAGGTCTAAAATACCTTTTTGTATAAAACTGGGAATTCTTTAAAAACGACTACGAACTTTCTGACATCCAAGTCATCAATATTAAACAACATACCTAAACATGCCATATACATACAGAAATATAAGCTCTGGACGGTTGGTAGTATTATAATTCATATGCCACATTGAAAAAACCAGTAATTTTTCATTCGACAATAATTCTATTCACAAAGCTAAAAGATGCTGATGACGAAGAAGCATATGAGAAGAGGACGGAATATAATATTCTTCGGAGGCGTGGGAGGGGTCCAACGAAACCACCTTTCTTAAGCTTATAACTCGAACAACGAAGATGAAGTCTTTTTAAAAACGTAGAATTCGTCCGATTGTTCGGAAAAAAAATTAAACTCGAACATTTCCTTTCTTCAAGCCGTTCTCCCTGTTCGAACCCACTGAACGGCTTAGAATAGCGCTGGCATAACGAAAAAGTAAATATCATTCCGGTAATCTTACATTTCAATCGAGAATCGCCGACTAAGAGGTTCTTATGTATAAAACTAGCGTTGTCTCGTTGTATTTTATTTGTGAGGAATATTATATGAGCTACAGGGGTCACAATATAAGGTGCTGAAGGTTAATCGGTTAGTAAATTCGTATTTTTGCCAATACAAATAGGCGTGCTGCGTGGATCTGTCTATGGACCTATATTTTTTCTCCATTTTATTATTTTAAATGGAATGCCCTAATTACATTTTTGAATACCTAATTTAATTTTAAGGTTTGCTTGATGAAACAACTATATTTCTATTTCTAACCGTATTTGAAAATTTTTTCAAATTTTTCGAAAATATTATACAGGGTGTAAAATTGGAATAAGCAAGGGGCCTATATTGAAAAAAAAATATTTTTTAATATAGGCCCCATTCATACATTCTAGAATATAGGAGGCCCCTTTCTCTTGAATACGAATCTGTAAAATACTTTTCAACAGCCTCGTCGTCCATAGCTACTTTTGACCTTCCGAAAAACTTTAAGGTCGTCCGCAGCGAGATGATATACAGTTGGTTATGTCGCCGTCCTTGGCAATCCCCAAATATAATTGCCATTATTTTTCCCTCCAAAGGGAGAGATAGAGTCCTTAATATGCCACTGCATTGATACTTGTTTCGACGTGTGGCCAAAATAATGGACCCGAGCTTCAACTCCGGTGATAAATCTGGTTCGTCTCCGCAAAGCGCCAAAAATTGTTCATACGTCTCCATCTGGACACGCATTTGGAATGCCGAAAGAATTCGTGAAATCCATCTTGCCCTAAATCTTACTTGTACTAAAGTTACTTGTACTGTAAAGGAGACATGCTTTGATCTCTGAATCACACTTATGACGTTACACCTGCGCCCTTGAGATTACCCCTCCAACATTTTTAATGTTTTAGTTTCTCGAACATTTTAAGTGGATTATCTTCCAAAAAAACACCGCATATTGCATATTCATAATGCTACGTATTTCGTAGCTATCCCCATCTGTATATTTATTAAAATAAACCCAATGATTTTTCAAATTCAAACGGCATGACCTAGCTCATTTTTCTAAAGGTATCTCGAATACGTTTAGACCGTGATCGTAGCGGTTGAACAGGCGAGCGCTCGCGTCCAATATCTCCGTCTGTGTGTGTTTGTATGTGTGCGTGCAGCGAGTGAGGTTCTCCATTCGAATAATAATAATTATTTTAAACAATGGACGACACGCTGGGATCCAATATTCCGTTTCTTATTTAAATCTCTGATGTGCTCTCGACCTATTCTAAAAGAACGAAGAAAGTCTTCTCCTGCTTCTTCTTGGTCTTATCTGACGCGCTCCTAAAGAGCAGATTGCCCTGTCAGTCCGCCCGATATTAACGCTCGCTCCGCGGTGTTGCTTCGTCTTCTTCTTCTTCCAGCAAAGTATTTATGAGTATATATATGAGGGCATGTGTACGAGTTGGTTGATCGGACCGGCCAATGAGATCGAAAGAAGTTATTCGAAAAATTTCATGTATTGTACGATCGAGAAAAAGAAATAAGAGTAATAACGCTTGGGAATATTGGGAAGATGGGAAGATGATTAATATTAAGTAAGTCGAATGTGGATGGATTGTATCTGTATTGGCTGTAGAAAGCAAGGTTTCGACTTTGATGAGGTACAATGGAATTCATAAGAATATGTTCGTGGGCAATGAATGACGTATAGTGCTATATTTGTCTTCAAGTAGAGATACCTGTAATTAATTTGTACGAGGGTAGTCTGAAAAGTTTCCAGGTTAACATAGAAAGAATAGTTGAGCGTCAGATATGGTTGAAATATTCTAAAGTATCCTTCAATCAAGTCAATATTTTTGACTGGTAACGTCAACTTCGTGTTGAAACATTAAATCTTTACGGGCAAAGATGAAAATTAAAAAAAAAGCAAAACTTACCCTGCCAAAAGGGACGGAATCAACTAATAGTTGGTATTACTTCCACTTCCTCCCCCATACTTAAACCAACTTAACAGAAGACTTAAATCTTCGCAACAAAAAGGGAAGACAGAACCAAACCCTGAGCTGTAGATAGAGTAGCCACGAATAATCTTGATGCCATCACATCCCAGACACGAGGCGGCAAGTTCTAAGCCTAGACTTGAAACTTGAGAGAAGGAAAAATTTGTAAAATTGCTATTTTCCAACAAAATCCGTAGTTCTCTGTCTGCCATCAACTATAAAATTCCACCGTTCAATCCAAAATATCTACAACAAATTCGTGATACGCAACGCTCAGGCCGCGTTTTCCGTTATGGCGTGCGAACTCCTTTTCGACCATTGGCTGGCATTAATAATTCTAGTCTGTTTTCACTTCACCGGTCCGCTAAAAATGTTCGTTCGCGTTTTTAAATAAGTTTTTGACCATATAATACTAACCAAGTTAAAATTTCTTTTTCGCAACATGCATTTTAATCATTCATTTTAACCGTATTTGTCTTATAATTAGCAATGGCTTTAAATGCATTTAAAGGTATGTGAATTTCTGTTTGGTATTGGTGTACAATAAGGAGCAAAAATGTTTTCACTTTTATTCCTCGAAAATAAGCGAGAAAGGGTGAAACACTCCCCTCTTTCACTGTTTTAGGAAAAATTGCCCAGCCCATTACGCAGCAGCATCCACGTTGTTTAAAAAAAGACATTATTTAATTGAAGCGAAAGGTTTTTGGAATATTTTTATTCGCCACTGTACAGTTCTTGACACAATCACATATACGCAAGCCATCATCATGCCATTCATTACTATTACGATTCGATATTATGTGCCTGCCCATGGGTTCTGGTATATTACTTGCGTTTCGGTCAGCGGGCGCTTTTAATAAAATTCTCACGCGTTGTTAATAATCTGAAGAAACTGCCGATTGTTTTCTATAAGGAGTGGTTTTTATAATATGTTAACAGTTGGCGTGGTGACGTCATTTCCGCTTTTGAAAACTTATGTGTATTTATACATATACGTGCTTTGTGTGTACGTTTAGTTTGCATATGCTTAATGTAGTGGCATAAATTTTCGCAGATACTGGTAGGATTTCTGTGGAAGACGCTTACACATTGATGTATTGATGTTTAAGTATACATCATGCGTTCATATGTTGATATTTGTTGCGTGTTAATATGGTCGATTAAGTTGCCATCGATTATGTATTTTATCAGTCTTTCGTCGCAATTCAAAGAAGAAATAAACTGAAATTAAGAGGAGCTATTTCTCTCAGCAAGTATTAGGTTGCTGTCTTCGTTGTACCATGTCACATGATCTTAGATTAGTTTCAACTTTGCAAAATGTTGAGTCAATTATGTATATATTTCGTTAACTGTACGACATAAACTGAAGGTCGAAACTGCTGTGTACTACACACGATTCAATTTACCAGAAGGATGTAGTCTTTAGTCCCGAAACTATCAGTCTTTGGCTTGGAAGAAATCGCAAATTTCACGTACATGTCCAACTATAGAATTTTGTCAATAATTGATAGCATCTTGAGGACACAACGCGGCGAGTTTTTATTTCTTAATCGATATAAATTATTATTATATATAAATACAATATTGCCTTATCTGAACAAAAAAAATACGAGCAATTTTGCTAATTCTTGTGCAAAAACCAAAGAGAGCAAAACAATGTTTTTGGATAAAGAACTGGCTATTAGAACATGATAGATTGTTCCACACGACGTTAGTGCAAGAACTGAGAAAAGATGGCCAAGATGACCTCAAAAATTATCTAAGAATGGATGACGTATATTTTAATAAAATTCTCACCTTATACATCCAAGAAAATAGCATTGTGAGAAGGGCGATTACAGCGGAAGAGAGGTTGGTTGTAACACTGAGGTATTTGGTAATCGTACGAGGTATGGAAGATCTCAAATTTTCTGCAGTGATTTTATCTCAAGTTCTGGGCGGAAACATGCAAATACGTTTACAAGGCATTACAGAAAAATTATTTGAAGGTAAATAGAAATTTAATTTAAGAGGTTTTAGTAGATATTTAATTGTCATTTACAAAGATAAAAAGCTTAACATTTATGTTTGAAAACTAATAAGTTCTACCAATGATTGGGAAGGAACTGGGCCGAGTGTACTTTCGGTTTATGATGTTGCAGGAGTAGGATGACAAACTGCTTCCATATACTGTGAATAAGATGTGCTGTTTTTGTTACGATAACTGCCAGGATAATTTATCGATGTGATACTCTTATCAAGGAAATTCATTAAAATCAGACCTAGTTTTACATGTTACTGATGTCCCAATTATTCCTAACAATTCGCGGAAACTACTTTTCGTCATTTAGTAATACCGAAAAAACTTAGCCGTAAATCTTCAAATAACTTGTATACCATGTTATTGGGTGTACCCAATAGCGTTGGTTCCGCCATTTACTTCTTGCGCGAAGCAAAGGAGCGATCACGAAGCCAATTTCAATGATATCCATTGGAAAACTGCTCCTTAATTAACAGTTTATCTATCGCAGAGTGAACACATTGTAGATTTTTTGTGACAATGATTTTTTGAAATCGCAAGTAGAGACCCAGCCTAGCAATTTGTTTGTAGAAGCGCACTTAAATTCGGTGGATCGACGACGGAAGTTGCTGTAGAACTTGAATATATCAATACTTATCCCTTTAAAACACAACAGAAAACTTGGCAACTTTTATGTTTGAAGAAGAAAAGTGAAACTAACTATTACTGTAATAGTACGAGGGTAGTCTGAAAGGTTTCCAGTCTAAGGCAAAAACAAGTACGTTTTTTGCCAAATTCTGTTTTATTTCTCAACGCAGGCTCCTTGTAAGTCTAGCCATTGTTGCGTCCAATGGGTTTATTGGACTAATTGCCAGTGAACTGCTAGGAGGTTTCAAAAAAATAAATACAGAGTCAGGTTGATACGTATATTAAAAAAACATTTATTCCGTGTATAGTAATAATAATAAAATAAAATAGTAGTAAACTGGTAAACTGCATAACTTCAGTACTGGCGCTTAATTTGTTTTGATTCCCATAGAAAGGGATATAGCTTACGAGATGTTCTGCACAATCTCCTTTGCTGTACATTCACTAGACGTAACTTGCGCGCTAGATCACTCCCAACACCATCGTATTCGTCGTTGTTTGATGAATGATCATACATGCTCTTCTCTTTATTGCCGTCGTGGCTGTTGAAGCGCGACTAGAGGTGCGTTATTGTTAATCACATTGACGATTTACTTCTTATTTTGCATAAACAGGAAAGTTGTCAGCAAATATCGATAAATACTCTTATTCAAAATTTTCTAATTCGTTCAATTCAGCACTGTCGATCAAATCTTCGCCTTGTGCGTCCGACTGTACGTGAATAGGTATCTTGAGCATGTCACAGATTGACTGAACATTTAGGCATGAAAAAGCTAACTCCGAGATGGCTACTGCGCTTGCTCCGTCAGCACCAAACAAGCATTCGAATGATCATTTCCAAAGCCCTCTTGAAGCAGTTTAAGAGAAATAAGTCGGAGCTTTGGCGTTGATTAATAACTGTAGGTGAATCCTTTTGATTAAAAACTTCATTTGACTAAAAGAAAACCTTGTTTTTCTTCGTGTTGAGCTGCAACCCTTTCAGATTACTTTCGTACATGGTGCTAAGTGCTTTCTTAATTAAATATGTTTGTTAATTTTACATTTCGATAGTTCTGGAAAGTAAAAGGTTTTCAGGTATTTCGAAGAATAAATCGACAGTTTTACGGAAACCAAAATATCAAAATATATATAAATATGCCTATAAGTACAACGAAAGGATACCGCTTATCCCCTGATTAGAAGAAACATTTAATTAAAGAATAGGAGGCGTCTGAAATGGATACCGACGACTCCATGAGTATATCCGTCTATCTCCACCTAGAACACTCGTGTCCGCATCTGAGTATGAATATGTATATGCGTATGGTTACTTATTGATGGATTATCATCTGGAAACGATCGCGCATTACCTGGAAAAAAGATTCGAGAACCAGATTCACCCGCTAATAGATCCTTTCGAAAGCGCCTGTCATGTCATTGTACCAATCCGAAGATATTAACGAAACAAAATAAAGAAGCAACAAAAATAAAAGCGAGAACACATCGAAGAAGTATAGAACGGACGAACAAAGTAGAAATGAAAAAAAAGACGATCGAATAGGAAAAAGAAATATGAACAACAAAAAGAAACAAGCGAGTAATAGAACAAATCCAATACGAGAAACAAAGGAAAATGAAATGAGAAAACTATATAGTAGACGAAGGATAAAAACCAGTCGAAAGTCACATTCTACGTATATATTTGAGATATGCGTGTTGTTCGCTTGGTATTATTTGAATATCTCGAACAGATATCGCTTATAACTGGGTCGTAATAATAATAGTAATGGTGGAGATTGTTGGAGAAGGATGAAAAAGCTAACTTTGAAGGTAAGCCTAAGAGATACAATAATAATGTCATATATATTAGTACTAGTACGCTACTACACCTTTGTATACGTAAGATTTGGTGGAATTCAACTAATCATCGTACCTTCTTTTATTTTTCATTGTTCTTTCGTCATCGGAACTGTCATGATCCGAATTCTTCTCGATATATTTCGTTAACGTATCCTTCTTTTAAGTTCTTTGTTTGATCGATGCCAGATATCGTATATGGACTTGGCAATTACAGAAGTATCGGAGAGATTTAGATTCTGAATTAGTTACATTCTGAGACTTAACACCGCATTATCAAATATCTGAATAAGAGGCGGAACAATTAAAGAAATACATATTTGATGCATTAAGAAAGGGATTCTTTGCTAATTGCTGAAAATAAGGGAATGGTGCTGAATACTTTCACATAGCACGCTTGATATCTCCTCTTCAAGTGTTAGAGATGCTCTTAAATTTGAAACATTTAAACGCGATAAGGTTCAAGAGTACCAAGAACTATTTGAAATCGATAAAATCTAAATCGATTTACTGTACAATATAATTACAACCGATTGATTTTAAATACAACATAAGAACAAACACAGCGACTCATGTTTTTAAACTGACGTTAAATGTATAAATTAAAATTGCTTTTGCGAAAATATACCAGCATAGATTAGAAATGATGTGTCTAATGCCTCCACTCGAGATCCAAATTCATACAGGTTTACTTTGATTGGAATATGAGGGTAGCCTGGAAAGTATTAAGTCTCAACATAAAGACGGCATTGTTCGTCAGAAATATTCAGGTAGTCTAATGCGCATGTGATGAAAGAAAATTTCAGAATATTGGACGTCAAGTTGTTGTTCGTATCAGTCGATCTTAATACTGTAAAAAGGAAAAGAAGAATTAGGAAAATTTCTGTGAATTTTTAAAAAATTAGCAATTCTGGGGATTGGAATCTGTGTTGGTTTCTTGCTTATAAATGTCCATTTCCTATTCTTTTTAATTATTAAGCTATCTAAGAACGGAAGTTGGGTGTTTGTTTCTTCTTCTACTGTGAAAGGCTCGGAATTTCGAATCAAGTGTCGCGAAATTCGATATCTTTTCTAAGACTTCACAGTCCTAATTTAATTCTTGGATATTATTGCATGGGAAATATTGGAACAAAAAATGTAGGATACAGGTTTACAAAGGTTGCCCAAAGTTTGTGTGCATGCACCAGAAATCAGGTAACAATGAATTGTCGGGAGAATTTGTGGCCAGTCCTGTTTATTTTAATAATAGATAATGTTATCAAGAATATTGTATACAAGCAACCACAACACTTTCGCAAAGGATACAAAAAGTTAAGAGGACTTGGCAATTTTGTCTAGTTTAAAACAGAATCCAATATAGAACTCGAAAGGATAGAATAAACACTTAGAGAAAACATGTTGAAAGAGATATGAAGGGACAAAGATAGTGATAATAGAACGGGTGGAAGAATTCAAATATTTGTGATGCATTAGAGAGCAGTAAACACATAGAGCAGGAATTAATCCAGACTGCATCGAAGTTGTGTTACGTATTAAATAAGATCTTCATGAGCCAGAAGGGAATATCCTGTAAAACAAAAGAAAAGGTACCTAATCCCATATATCGAGCAGTACTGATATGTGGCTCGGAATTATGGGCTCTAACAAAAATAAGTAGAATACAGGGCCTGAAATAAAATATTAAAGAATGTACTAGTACCTACTGCGGAGACAAGAATAAGAAATGAAGACATAAGAACAGAGTTAAAGGTAGATTCAGTGTTACATATACTCGACTTAAATCGACTGAAGTGTGTGTGTCTGATGTGTTCGGAGAATGAGAAAGGGAAGCATGTGGAGAAACCAGAACAAAACCAAAAATATCGAGAGGATGATCAAAATACGCTTGAGATAAGACAGTAGGAAAGATACTAACAAATTGTGCAGAAGGCAAAGAGGCTGGCAATGAAAAAGGGACAGTGTCGTGAAATGGTGTACTAAGTGCAACGCTACATCCTAAAGAGTAAATGGAGCCACAGTTCATTAATGTAATACAGCAAAAAAAGAAGGAAAATTACAACGCAATCTCAGGGCATTATTTAGAATTACTCTAATCTTTGTGAAATCTTCATGTATAAATCTTACACACGCATTTTGAACCTTCTGCATGCATCTATTTAATATTCTTCGATAAGGATACATTTTCTTAAGATTTATATAGGCTGAATTGATATATTTGAAAATTTGACCTATGTATCGCAACATATTGTCTGGTAGAAGGCATAAGTTCCGTATTTGTTTTGTTATGGGAATGCACGTATTATTGATGCAAATTTTCACTACTTGCTCGAGTTTGTAACTGGTCTACTGTAATTTAAAAGGGCTTTACAAACAGCTTATTCCCACTCAGAAGGCTTGCAAGAGTGGTATAACTGAGTGTCATCTATATATAGATAACCTTTCATCAAATGTAATACATTGTAGAAAGAGAAAGTGTACAGTGAAACAAAAATTGGGCTTAGTATTTCTCCTTGAGGGACACTCCTAGCAATGGATAGTGATTTTATTTACGCGTGATATTATTCACGCGTACAAACTGTGAGCGATTTGATAAAAAGTCGCCTAACAACCCTCTAGCGCAAATCTTGATGTTCGGTTTGTTAGGAAGTGGCACAACAGTGGCTTGCGACACGCCTTCAATGATACACGAATTAATAATGTGTGTAATATATGGTATAATAAAGGGACAGCACAGACGCAGCGTGGAGATACCAATACCGTCAGAACCCATGCGGCATCGCAAAGCTTTGGCGGAATATCATATTTAGATTTTGAGATTATGTTCAACCTTAAGTGGTTCCGTAGTCGCTTTCTATCTTTGCTTTTTGAGATAACTTCGAAATATGCGTTCTTTCCAAGTTGGAAGATTCGGTTAGTTTTAGATTAGATTTCCAGTAGATTTGTAATAATTCCCATCGCTACTGCGCTTTGTTCTACGCAATTTGTTTCTAGCTTTATCGCTCAATGTCGTCAAATATTTCAGATTATCAATCAATCATGGAGTGGACCTTTTTGTAAACCTTAGCATCACAGTAGGAGTGTGTGTATCAAGCAAAAATCATATGTTATCGGTGAAAAAAAAAAGAATCGTGATGGAAAATTTTGTAAATACACCAGCAAATCCGATTAGGGCCCATGTTAGATATGTTGTTCCATGCATGCCTACTTTATTTTCTTAAAAAAAAGCTTATTGTTAGGGTTATTATTCGTTGTATTGCCATTCCAGGCTTTGAATACACTCGGTATCTACGACTTGTTACCGAGTCGATTGAAAACCGTCCTCATCTACCATCTCAAAACGCGAAACGCAACGCAGATATATGCAACCGCGTACGTAAAATACATACAGCAACAACCCAACCTATCTTGTATATAAAGAAGAGGGATACTCTGTGCTGCTCTCCTCATTAAGCCATAGTAAATTTAAATAACCCATTCGCGCGCTGCACAAACTATATAATGAAATCATGTCGTGTCGACTTAGGTGGCCGCAAGTAGTCATTCCCCGCGTGTATCGCTATTTCCCTCGCTCCAATCTTAACGCAAACCCTCCTTTACCGTCTCGAAGCGTATCAGTGGACGCTACGGGTGGACGCGAGGCAGGACGCGGATTGCATCGGACTCGGATGCAAATCTGAACGAGGCGATTTTTTTCCTATCTAGCCAATTGTTGACGCAATAAATCCGTCCCGCTCTCGGTCGTTACGGCGTAACGATACGGACGGACGTTATACTACGGGGCGCATCCATCGAGTGCCCAGGCTTATCTCTCACTCGGCCGCATTTAATCTTAATTAAGTTATCGCACTCTATCACTTCCAAGCCCTGTTTCGACAAGAGAGAGAGAGAGACTCTCGGAGAATGCTGAATGCCTAAGTTTGAGTTTCGATTGGGGTACAAACGCATGAGTTTCAGCAATGTTTCTGGGTGGAAAACTTCAATGCTTGAAATATTTTGAGATTTGAGTCTAGAAAAGATTGGATCGGTTCGTTATATAAGGGTAGTTCGATAAATACTTGGCCTTGTATAAAATTCATTTTATTTTTCAACGTAGTTTTTCCATCTTTTGTATCCAATCTAAAAAATTCGATTTCTCCAACTCTGCAAAGCAGGCATTCTTTCATCTTTGGAAATAGGCAATAACTACTGGGATTAGATCTGGCAAATGTGGTAGGTGCGGAAGCAATTCGTATGGAATTTTGCCATGGCGATGACACAAATGTCTTGGAGAAATATAATCTTTTCCGTCACCAAATGCGAACGTTTTCCTTTCACAGCTTTGTTCAAACGATCCAATAAGTTTGCATAATACTCGCAATTAATTGTTTTGCTCTTACCAAGTAATCAACTATGCCGCGTACATCCCCAAAATACTGTGACCATGACCTGTTAGCCAATAAAGTGGCTTTGGCTTACTTTGGCGCCGTTTCGCTATGAAAAACCGACTGTTTGGACTATCTCTTGGTCTCTGGTGTAAGGAATCCATGTTACGTCAACAGTTATGAATCGACGCCAAAGCTCATTCGAACTGCGCGTTAACACTGCTAAACATTCGTTGGAGGTTGACACGCGTGCGTGTTTCTGGCTAATTCTGAACCCATCTTGCGGGAAGCTTCCTTACTTTCAAATGAGTCGTTAAAATGTTATGCCCGATCAATCGAGATGCTCACAGCCTTACCGATGTAACTCAATGACAAGCTTTTCCGATGTACTGAACTTATTCGGACATCCTAGACGATCTTCATCGTAGTCACGTTAATTATGAAAGAAGAACTGATGATTGCCGGTGGCTTTTGAATAACTTGAATAATGATTCTTGATAAATGTTTCTCTTCTGACGAGTCTTGGTTTCATTTCACGGGATATTTAAACTAACATCAGACTTATGACAGCAGCAAATTGAGACAGAGCATCCGGGGCAATATAACTGCTCGTTTAAATATATTAGAAACAGGAATGGTTCTACAACCACACCTTGCGCTATTTCACATGCCAAGACCGCTGCCTCAGACACCACGTCGCCACCATCCGCAGTATCTACTGAATTCAAAATATTTACAACTAAATAGGGCATATTAATGAATCGCCATTAACGTTTAATTGAAATCACCAAATACCTCTTGCAGTGAAACTGTTTTTTAAACATTTTCAATAGAAAATAAAGCTTTAAAATCTTTAAAAACGTACAGTCAATATTTTCTCAAATATCCTCCGGTGAATCCACATATATATATTTATTTATCTCCAATCTCGAGCATTTCATTTAAATCATTCCGAGTGGGAGTTTACGCACCGTAAGAATATAAATAAAACGTTTTTCCGCGACGCAGACGACGTATATACGTGGTGACATCTATCGTGACGGCCGAAATCACCGATATTCACCCAGTAAATAATCGCTAACTAGATCGGTTGACAGGCGAAAATAAACGGCGCGTCAACGCCGAGACGTTCAAAATAAACATTTCGCTACGTACAGAGTGGTTGTCTCAATTGCGAGTTGCCTCCGAGCGCCCGTAAGACCCGGTCCGTAACGCGCTAGATGGGTTTATTTACGGGAAAGCGTCACGCCTTGACGGGTCCCCCTTTAGTTTCGGTGTAAATATTGTCTTATGCGACGACACGAAACGATTATATGAGCTGCGTATGGAGTTCCTTAGGCGGAGGATGATGCCCGAGCGCGTGGTGATAGATTCGAGAAGTAGAAAAACGTTATTCTGTAAACTGCGAACGAAGAAAATGATAGCGACTTGCTAATGATTTAGAGATCGGCGTTGACAGGGTGGTTGTTTTTACAGTAGCGAGTTTTTCCCAACAAACCTGCCTCAGTACAATCTTCTGCTTTTATTGAGCGTACAACGGCGATGTTTTCAGAGAAAGTGGGCAAATAAAATGGTATTGTTGGATTCCCGTTTGTTTACATTGTTACGTTCGTTCTAATAAATGTATTCTTCAATTATTGTTCGCTTAACCTGTTTATCAATATAATAAATACCGGTTAATTAACTTACTTTGTGAGAAGCGAAACAAATTTTAGGGATTTTCCATTAGACATTCCCGGACTAGACATAAAAAGGATTAAAACAAGAATAAAAATGTATTTTTCAATATAGGCCGTACGTTGACGGTACGTTGTTAGAATAAAACGTCCTTCTCCTTTCAGCAATTCCTACCTTCAGCTTGTCAAGTAATGATGAGTTGTATGCTCCTCCTATTGTTTTTTCTTTCTCAAGATAGTCGATTGGCACAACTCCATGATTATCCAAAAAAACAGTCCCCATAACTTTCCCTGCCAATGGAACACCCTTCGTCTTTTTCGGGGCTGATTCACCTTTTGCAATCTACTGTTTCGGCAATGTCTTGGCTTTAGCAGTATAATGGTGCATCCAAGTATCATCTACAGTTATTAATTGCCGCCAAATCTTTGACCTATTTCGCTTAAACTGCTTCAACAGGGCTTAGAAATGTTTATTTTAATGTGTTTTTGGTCCTGAGTGAACAAGCAGCAGCGGTCAACATATGACAATTATGTTTTTTGGAGATGTCCACAGCCTATCTCAATAACCTTAATTCGACGATCGTCCCGCACTATTTGGTGAACTTCTTCCAAGTTATCGGTAGTGGTTGCAGTTTTTGCCTATCCCGAACCGTCGTCGTCCATCAAGCTGTTATGACCACAGCTGCCCAAAATTTAAGTGTGGTAAATATATTGCTTAGAGTCCCCATAAACAGCGTCCATCGCAGCTTTGATTTACGTAGGCCTACCTTTCAAATGCTAGAATATTGCTCGACAATTGATTTTTTCCATTTTTATAAAAACACTAATATCGAATGACCCAAGTCCAATAACGCTTAAATTTCTAAAAATATCTTTCAACCCAGGCACAGTTTCCAAACTGCACATGGGACGTGGTCGGAGCCACTCAATCGAGAACTGTGGCTATAGATGTCCAAGAGCACTCTCAACGTCAACCAGAAGGCAAGAACCTCACGATTGGATATCATCGGATGATCTCTGCGAGTTTTGGTAAAGAAGTTGAAGAAGTACCCATACAGAGTTCAAATAGTTCATCAGCTAATTCCTGCTGACTGCAATTCGCGTGTCAATTACAATCAAGCCTTTCTAAACCTCGACCGCGATGAGGATGATTTTCCAATCAAAATCATCACGGCCAACAAGGCGCATTTCTACCTATGCAGATAAGTAAATAAGCAATATTATCGCTTTAGGGGTAACGAAAATCCACACGTAATGTACGAAAAGCCTTTACATCCTCTGATGTTACTGTTTGATTCGGCGTTAGCGGAGTAAATGTGATTAGTTCGTATTGTTTCGGGAACGACGTCGAAAATACTGCTTCTGCGACTGCTGAGAGCAGGAGAACCATAATCATCGACTTCTTGCTGTCGGAATCGGGTTTGGAGAATATGTGGTTCCAGCAGGACGGTGCAACCTTACATTTGGCACGAGCGATAGTGGAGATTCTGAGGCAAACGCTTCCCGGCCGCTGAAACTGTCGTTTTAGCGATTTGAACTTGCGGCAAAATCGTCTGATTTATGCGCTCCAAACTTCTTTCTTTGGGGTTTCTCTAAAGTCACGAACGAGCCTAAATTGGTTTTCTTTATATTGCATCGAAAAATGTAAAACAATGAAATTATGAAACCCACGAGCAAAACTAAAGATTCCATACATCATCAAAATATTTTAACAGTGTGGACTAATTAATTGAGTCATAATACATTTACCTTCCCTTTTCTTCTTGAATATATTGGATATATAAACACCCTGTATAATATATATGTACATATATCTTATATATATTATAAAATATAGCCTTCGCACATAGGATCTACCTACTTTCCCGTCTGATCTAATAATATAGGTCACCCAGGTACACCAAATACGTGCCTAGTAACTCATAATCGGTGCGGTAATTATAGTCATTAGAAAAAAAGCAGCTACTAGATAAACAAGTTTGGAAAACACACATCGCTCTCGCAGTGCCTATAACGAATGATGGACAATTTACATATTTATTGGATGAGGAATAGCTTCCTGTTTGGAATAGGTAGAAGACATGAAAGCTGTACGATAGGAATATTAGATTAAACTGAAAAAAAAAAACGGACATAAGAAACGTGTATTAATTTAGAAGAAAAGAAGTGAGTGTTCGTTGTTTGTTATCCATAAATTTGACCCAAAAAAAGTAAGCACAAGAAGAGAACGTTACTTTAGAACAAACCGTAACCATATAAAAGGTAATGTATACACGCACACAAAATCTGAACCTTTTCAATTATTTCAATTTTTCAATCTCTCTTTACGAGTACTCAGTTCATATTTACCGTTTCAATTCACATACATAGCTGCTGTATTTACCGACAATTACACGCGGTAAGCATCTTTCCATTATGCGACTAAATGCGCTCGACTTTTAACGTCGGAAGATTCGGTTAGAGCAATTTATTTCCTCAAAAAAGGAACCCACGTTTCAGATTTAACGGTTTGGACCTATACAAAATGTGTTCCTAAAATAAAGTAGTATTTAATACTTCTATTTTACTATTCGAAGAATACAAAAAAGAATAGAAATAGCTAGAAAAAAAAAGGATTTCTTACAGGTTCTTTAAATATGAGCAATGATCCTCGAGTGTTAAGCGCATGTGATAAATCTAGTCATTAAAAGTTTTTACAGTTAACATGTTAACCTAGTTCTGCAAATGTGTAATGAATTGTTTTTAGACTCGTGTTACTCCCAGTTATAACAGAAGTCGTAACTTCCATGGTTCGAAAGAACGTGTTTGTCATCTATTGACTGAAGATTTGGTCATCAGAAAACTAACGGCGCGTTATTCAGTACCAAAAACGGATACGAACGAACACTTCCAAGCCCTGTTAAACCAATTTAAGCGAAATAAGTCAGTATATTCCTGAAACCAAAGGAGCGGTCGAAACGGTAAATTGCGACGCGTGAATTGGGTCGAAAAAAGGCGAATTGTTCCATCGGCTGGGAAAGCAACGGCGACTTGGAATAGTCATAGAGTTGTATTAATCGAGTATCTTGAGAAAGGAAAAATCGATAACGGTAGCATACTACTTATCATTACTGAGCAAGCTAAAGGCAGAAATTGACCGCATTTAAAGAAAAAAGAAGTTTTGTTTCATCAAGACCGTTTCACACTTACCACTGGTTGCCATGGTAAAAATGCACGAATTGGAGTTCAAATTGGTAGACCAATGAGGAGCCCGTCATATTTGTAAAGGCGTTACTTTGCAGAATAAGACGGATTAAAGGGAAACGTGTATAGACTTACATGGAGACTATGTGGAGAAATTAGACAAAGAATATTTCTGATAGAAAGGAAAAAGCGGTCCTTTTTCTCACAAATTCTTTATTAAAATATAAATTGCGACTGGTTTCTCAATAAATCACATCATCGGGCCGGAACTACGCCAGTTGAAATTATGTTAATTAGGTTAAAATTATTTCAATTGTACTATATGATTCAAAAAAAATTCTTCCACAACACAAAACACAATCTTCAGTACTGACCGCAAAGAAAATGGATTCCTCGATGGGTTTTTTTGGGTGTAAGAACAGTTACCAAACTAAAATGGCAAGGGCACATCGATGCCCTAGAATCCAAATTATCATCAGCTTCGTATGCTTTACATTCGAGACAATAAAAGAGGCATACTATGTTATTTTCCTCCTAGTGAGCTATTCTGGGGTTTTTCCAATGAAATGTACAAATTCTTCATTCTGCAAGAGAAGCAATCAGAACACTGTGTAAGCTACAACACAATGAGAGTTGCTGAACATATTTTGGAAGAGAATACATGCTGCCGTACATTTTTATTCTTAGCGCGCTAGTATATGTACACTGTAACATGGATAATTTCCAACCAAATGCCTATAATTCCACCAGAAATCGAGAACAATTACGAATCCTTCTCCAACGTCTATGAAGCGTATCTAAGGAAGCTGAAGTCCTTTTATGTCATGTTCATCCTTCTTATTCTGTGTTTTTTTTTTTATCTTTACATTATTTTATTTATCCAAACACACTACTTCAACAGATTTCAAATTTCTCTCTCCGTGAAACTTTCAATTTCTTCACTCTCTTCCGTAATTACAAACCTCCGCAGAGCATACAGAAGCTCCCAAAAACCATACGTTAATACAACCTATAACGATAGCGTGTCTAAAATTGCAGTTCAGTTTATCCCGCACACGAACCGAAATAAAACATAAACCGAAACAAGTACGTAAAACGCGTGTAAGATGAACCTTTTAGCGTTTCCCGTATAACATCTCTAACGTATAATTTCCAGCCGTCCCATCAGAAATAACGCTTTATCTCGACGATTCTCTGCGTCTTCGCAGCACGATGATTGCACGCGGGCAAACATTGTAGGTTCCGGTCCCAACTTAAGTGGTGTCGGCACGTGGCTCCTGTATAACATTATTTCGTCGATTTTGAAGCCTTTCTGCGCGATGTGCGTCTGGCGCTTTCCATTTTCGAACGATTCTTGGGATGTTTTCGGCGCGATTATCGTATGTTCTAGAGGATTTATCTTACCAGTATTGAGTAGTGCGTTGACCTTGAACGATTTATCGATGTCTAATATATGCATGAAGTATGAAGATTCATGCCAATTGGAACACATTGCCCGTCTCCTTAGTTTAAATGAAGTGGAAGTTTCCGTTTGGTTTTCTACTTTTTTGGAGAAGGAATGTCTATAGATAGGACGAGCTGAGTGAGGTTTTTGAACGTAGAGAATTGGGTTATTTTTAGGGATTTGATGGTTTTCGTATCGCGGTACATTTAATGGGATTTGAGAAGGAAAATAGAACTGAGATAAAATGCCCAGCGAGTACATCATTTTGAATATATCCTCCAGGATGGATAGTGGATGAAACGTCATCAAGTGGTAAACAAAAAGAACATAGTTTCAGTTCAGTAGCCAAAAACAATATTTTAGTTCCATCAACGAAAAATATATTACCACAAAACAACTAAAACAATTGCCATGTCATCGTGTGCTATTTGTTCTTCCAACCAGCATTGATCAAAAAAAAATCAAAATTAGATTTATTTTGTCGAAAATGCATTGAAATCATTAAATTGACCGATATTGTATATTGTTATTCATGCAAGCAAAAACCTTGTTAAAGAAGTTTCTGTTTGTTAATAATAAGTCTTTATTTTAGCGGTGTAAGTAAAAAATAGGAAAAAAGGGAAGATTGCATGCCAAAACCATAGGGTAAGTCGAAAAGTTTCGCTCTTTCACCAAATCTCCAAAATTAAGCTAAATAACTAACTACATATAAATACCTAACCCTAACATTCCACTGCTGTACTTCTCAATCGATAAGAGAAAGCGATAGAAAAAAGAATTTCTATATTTACTATGTCAAAAGCGTTACCGTAATCTAGTAACACCAGCAAGAGAATGTGCAACTTAATTCGATGGTTTTGGCAGGAAGTGAACAGCGTACTTGTCTTCTTCTTGGTGGTAACGATGGCCTTGGCTTGTGGCTCTCCTGAAGATCGTGACCAACTTTTCGTTCAACGCTAATTTCACTTGAACCACTATAATGGCTGTGGTCGTGGGCCACATATATGTTAGCATTATGGTGCAATACCACGTAATTTCTTTATATTTGGCCACGATAAAACGGGAATATGTATTTTCTTCAAAGGACAAATGGGTTAACTATCCTTTACTTATCTCTCTGGGCAGCTGGCGTTTGCTGCAGCCAATCGTGGAAGTTTGGACATTGGTCACACATCCAGTCAAATTGGCCGCTATGTGAAGATTTTTATATATTATAACACTCGGGATGACATCGTCTTCACCCCTCGCCTTTTCCATAGATAGTTGCATTTGTCACTTCGCACCAGTCATAATTCGCACAGAATAACATCTCTGAGAAAAAATCAATACTTTTTCTAAGTCATGCACTTGCCTACTTCTAACATATGAAAAAATTAAGAAATTATATACTCAACCTACAGGGGTGAACTAAAAAGTAATATACATTTAAAATAAATACATTCAATATGAAAATAAATAAATATTAATTAAACTAATACTTAACATGGGCGTCCCGTTACAACAGAAAGTTCAGTTTCCGGTTCGGATTAGACTATAATAACCTTTATTTTGCAACGTTTTAATAATTTTTTGTTAATAACCTAAACCAATTATTTCTAGTTTTTTTTTTGAATATTGTAAGTTTCATATACAAATTATTCGAAATATTAAACGGAGACTTGTGCTAAACCAGTTGTTGTCTTTGTTTCCGATTTGAAACTCGAAAATCTTTATCCGACTGTATCCGTGTAAAAAATACAACACAATCGTCTACGAACTACGAACCAAGCCCGCATATATCGATTAATAATCGAAAATTTCAAATTATTCCCACTTTATTTATCTGATGTTTCGAAGAATCTCCTCCATACCTCCGTATACCCTAACATCGCGCTTGCTTATTATTAGAGGCTACGAAATTCCTTCTCACACACCAGTATATGAGGCAGCGCACAAGTTCGTGGTGCTTTTTTATAAATTTAAAATAATGAACTACAAATTTTTTCCCGATACGCGTTCCATCTCCGTCTAACTAACGACGGCGTACGGATTTTCGGTCGCGTTCAATCCCCTCGTATATCATCGACCTGACAAAGCACAGATAGTAATTATAAGAGAGGATCTAATAATTCTTTATTTGAAATTTTGAATTATGTTTTAGGCTATTGGTCGAAAAAAGTTAAAAACCTGTTGTTGCCCCGTTGTATTAGGCGAGTACAGTCGCTCCAAAAGAAAGGATAGAGACGAGAAAAAAGACGATCCGCTCTGAATCGAAGAAGGCGAGATTATACGATGCTTTTTAACGCGAAAAATTTAAAAGGTGCCAATTAAAGATGTGTCTTTTATTTCGAAGGGAAACCGTAGCATAAATTTACTGCGTTTGGGAGATACGAAGTGGGTAGAAGTGATTCTGAAGTAGTCTTTCTTTATTCATAATTCTTGCACTAGTACGTGCGACTGTTAATAAATATAGGCGTCTCACGAGGAACTACACGTAAAACTTAAAACTATAGTATTTTCAATTATCTAAGACTCTAATGGGCCACCTGTAAACGATAGAAACATCTAAAAACATTCATTTGAATATATGAAACATGTGCACTCTAACATTCGAAATATGTTTTAACGTTAAAACAGCTAAGTAAGTATTAACGGTCCCCAAATAACGTTTCCTAAAAAAAAGAGCAAACAACTCACATCTTACATAATCCTCACGCGTTAACCGTTCAGATCGCTGCCTCTAATAACACACAAACATCTAGTTATAATTACGTCCAGTTTTCGAGTAGATAGAAAGGAAGAAAACTTACCTGTGGCCGCCACACGTATAGAGCAAATTACAAAAATACATAAACGAGAAGCGTCACAACCGTACAGAGAGTACTAAATCTTAAATTCTCCTTTCTTTTCAACATTTCCTCTTCTTTTTCCTCTCTTTTTTTTTCGTCTTTATCCTCGAAAAAGCAATTGATCCAAATTCATTAACTCCATCTCTCGGTGTAAAAGCAGATAATTGACAATAATTGGGGTTTGAATGGAGTGGGCGAGGAAGAATATTGAGCAATAGGAACGCGTTGGAAATTTAGTTAAATAAAGAAAAGGTGCGTACACGAACTAATAAAGCAAACAAATTCCTGTGGCGTTTCGGCTATGTAGAATGACCACGCGCTAAGTACGCGTTCTCGCAGCCAGTCGTAATATTTTCTTGTTTCTATGGAGCGGTAAACACAGTTCTGACTATATATTATCGACCACAGTAGAAATAAATGAGAAACACAGTTTTATGTAGCGGTTGCACCACGATACGAGGAACTGAGTTATAATTAGGGATAAGTTTTGGAAAATTACCATCATCAGCTTATTAGAATACAGTTATCAGTTAATAGAATCTGTAAATATCGAAGAATTGAATATTAAACCTTTAGAACTTGTATAAAGGCGTCAAGCTACAATTAATAATATACAACTATCATTACATCTACAAATTACCATTAGCTGACGGGCTTCCGTGCTCGGCTGATTAATTAAGCGCAAAGCTGTACGTTCAAGAAAGAAGTAAAAGTTGAGAAAAAATTATCGTCAGTCAAGTTCGATCTTTCTCGATAAATAAAAACCGTTTTACACGGTGCTTTTCTTCACACGAGAAGTTCTTCATTAACGCCTCGTTAAGCGTGGTCTCGTGGACGCACACATTAAACACAAAGATAGTATACCCTGTTTTTTGTTCATATTGGGAAATTAACGAAACTCGTGTAACCAATATTTGCTTTTCTATTTCTGCTTCCTGTTTCTGTAAATATGTAACATACATGGACGGTGTGCGTTGAAAATGATTCAAGGAGTACCTGAAAATTGATACCAACATCTATAAGTACTAATTAATAAAGGTTTTCTTCTAAATTATTTACATATCCTGTTTCTTTCATATCTTGGTCTTCGATGTTCCACCCTGACGTAACTAATTATAATTACAGACAAAATTTTCTTCTAAATTCAGTACATATGCATATCGTATGTTCAATAGCACCATGATGAAAATGATCCAAAAGCATCAGGTTGAAACAAACCAAAAAAGACGGTTTCAATTTGTCAAAGTCCGCGTAATTGTGGCAAAATGCCCAGCAATGAAACTGGTAGAATTGAAATTTTGATGATAGAATATGGAAATGGAAAGTACAGTTGCGGCGAGATTTTTCAACGAAAGTCATTATAATGGAGAACCGGTATCAAAGCTGAAGGTATGAGGGGAGCTCGTTAAGTGTTATGTGTAAAATTAACTTCATTTTTCCTTTAACGCAACCAGGCATGTTAGAGCAAGACCAATGTTGGGAAGACCAAAAAGTGTTAGAAGTGACGAAAATTTAGCGAAGAATATAGCTTTAGATTTAATAGAGGATTCAAAGGTATCAACGCGGAAGCTATCATCGAATCCCGTTAGTAAAGACTCAATTCAAAACCTGGATTTTCTCTCATTTTGTGAAATAATAAATCCAATCATTCCAATTTGAAAAATGTTCAATAACAAATAATACTCGTTTGTGTGAGCCAGATGTTATTAAGAATTAACCCTTTCGTTTTTAACTTAAATTGAAGCAGGTACTTCCTTTCTCGTGTTTTCTAAGTGCAACCTTTAGAGCTTCAAGGAGCTCTAGAAAAATCTTATATATACTTATTACCTTCTTCCAGAACTACCAAAACACTAAATAACCATAATAGACTCGATTGTTCCCATTTAGTCATATCCGGTTAGTTCGGTTTACGGAACCCGTTCGTCAAAAATCACTCTAAAAGCCCATATCCTTCCTTCATCAAAGCTTCATTTCGTTTTATATTACAGACACATAAACGCTTGTATAAATGTACGTATGTATTAGGCTATTGTACATAAATACACATCCATACATGTAATAAAGTCAGTCCGTTCTTCACGGAGAAGCAAAAACAATGAGACGCAAGACACACCCTTCGTTGTAGAGGTGCATTACCCATAGGCTTTCCATATTAAAACGATTTTGTATAAACGTGAAATAATGACACACGAGGTCGAGACGATATTGATGAATATACAGTGTTGTTCGGGGAAATTGGTACAGACCTTCAAAAGTTCTAACCTAATTATTAATAAATGATTCTTATTATCTCATTATTATTTCACAAAAGATTTTTTTGAAAATTGATGTACTTCCTCTAATGCATTATTCTTCTCAACGCTACCTACGAGAAGACAGAGTCTCTTATCAGTGGTTCTAAGTTTCAAGGTTTCGCTCCCTGTGGTGCTGACACCTTTACCTTGTTTCCCTTTGCTTACTTCTCCAAAGCTCTTCCGGCACTATACGAGGTTTGTCCCAAAAGTAACCGCTCCTTCTAAGTAAAGCGTCATACTTCTGATGCTTTTCCACGGATCATAGCAGTAGCGCAATTTCCAAAGTGTGTGTAACGGATCGATTTCAGATTTTTCTGTTTTCCATCATTCCGAAATGGTGACCTTTCAACGTCGGTTTCAACTTAAGAAAGGGGAAGAAACCCCCGTAACCAGATCTGAGCTGTAGAGACAATGCGGAAGTACGGGACTGTTTATTTTCGGCAGAAATTATGGAATTTGGGGTACAAGGACGATTGGATAGCACCCAATCGTCTGAAATGTTCTTTCGCACAACGCGTTTCCGAAATCCTTTAATTAATTAATTACACAGTTAATTAAATTAACTGTTTGTTTTGAAGCTACAAATTGCTTGTGCGCAATGCCACGGTGTCAAAAAAAAAACAATAATTATTCTACGTCCTTTCTTCGGACGAGGAGAACTTTTTGCTTGCCATTCCGAACTGCCACAAACAAACTGCCGCTTGGTGTTGGGATCGTATTCGATCACCCATCATGATGCATCGCATGTTATTATTTATCAAAAAAAATCTAGTT
Organism: Oryctes borbonicus; assembly: GCA_902654985.2. NCBI lineage: Eukaryota > Metazoa > Arthropoda > Insecta > Coleoptera > Scarabaeidae > Oryctes > Oryctes borbonicus. The sequence goes on from LR736874.1 coordinate 2,758,220, forward strand.
CAATTTCGAGCTTTTTCTGCAAATCCTGACAAATATGCACCCGGTCCGTGGGAGCAAGAACAAGTAATTGGGCAATAGGCACATGTAAATTATGCATGTGCAAACGGTCCGTTAAAATTCTACGAGCTGCATTTTACCCAAGTCCAGATTAACAGAAACCACCGTCCAAATTCTAGCGTACGTTATTGTATAACGTCGCGTCGTTTTTGTTCTGCGGTCGTTCTTTTCTTTTCTCTTTTTTAATGTGAATTAATAACGCGGATGCTCAACGCACCAACCAACAAAATACTTACTATAAAGGGATTGTATGGAGCTCACGACAGACGCACACACCCTTCCTGTTATTATGACACGGCTAGCAGCGTTCGTCGTGCAGACATGTGGGGAAATCATCATATTATATGAAAATGGTTTTTTGGTTCAGTAAATACGAGATTTCGCCCTGATGGTAATTGTCCACAAATAAGCGGAGAGGCTTGTAATATCCTTTTCGGATTTATTAGCCATTGTATTTACTTACATCGCTTGAAATTAACTTTGTGTAACGACGTCTGATGGAATCAGTTGAACGCACGTGGTTTTGTACGTGTTTTATTAAAGATTTTATGTGTTTAAATTGTATCTTTTGGGAAGATAGAATATTACTATATATTAAAAGATGGCAGATTAATAATATTAGGCGACATGAATGGGAAAAAATTGAAACCTAATTAACACATAATGAAACAAAATGGAGAAATATTAACCTGGATGAATTTTGGAACAACTTGTAAAAAATTATATTAAGTACAGCAAAAGAAGTATGCAGAACAATTATTGCACGAAATAAAAAAAAAAACAGACAAGATAGTGGAATGAAGAAAGTAAAAAAAAAAGCAAGTGAAGAACAAACAAAAAATAATAGATAGTGTATCTACAAAATAGATGGGACGATCGATATGAGGAACATAACAAAAGACGCCAGCGAAAAACATGATTTTGCATGAAAAGAAATAATCATGGGGAGAATTTGGAAAGAAGATGGAAGAAGATGGTAAAGCGAACGGTAAACCTTTTCTGCAAAGTATTGAAGAGTATTAAAAATAGAGAAAAAACGTAGAGCAAATGAAAGATAATAGCGGAATAACATTTACAAAAGAAGAAGCTATAACGGAAAGATGAGTACAGTATTTTCGAGAACTCTTAAATACAGATCAACCAGGAAATTGTGTAAACAAAAAGGTTAATTAAACACACGAAGAAGAAGTAGATGGTGCTGTGGAATATCAAGGAGTTAACGACAAGATTAAGCGCATCAACGGAGGATTTTAACGAACTTAGGTGTCTATGGTATAAAGATACTAACAAACATTTTTAATAAAGCATGGAATGGAAAGTTGGAGTTATGGTGCCAATAATTAAAATTGAATGGCTCAAATTGTTCAATTTGGTGCAATTTTTCTCGGATGTTTCGCGTAAGATTTAGGGTTAATTTTTCTGAGTTTAGTTCAGATCCTGTTCCTTAACCCTTTACGACCCAAATTAATTATCATTTAATAAGTACTTAAGTGTTATATTAGAGGTTACTTGACAAAACGTAATACAAATTATGGCATAATCTTTTTGGAATCTTAATATAGGCGACCTGTTTTACACGATGGTATCACTAAGACACCAGCAAGCCCTAAAATAAATAACCACTAGGTCGGAAAGGGTTAACTGATCTCCAGTTTGGGTTACTCAACCATCTTCCAATCAATCAGGCCCAAGATGTTTTAATAGGCTTAGCTTGAGGTACGTTTGGTGGATTTTACGTACAAGGCTCACAAGGTATGTTGTACACTCCTACCCATTGTGTTGTTTCTCAGATGTAATAACTTGAAGCTAAACCTGGTCGAAACATGACTTCGTCGTTTGGGTGATGTAGATTAATAAAGACAACCAATTTCGGCAAGCACCCTTCACAGTATCTTTTATGTCCCGTAGGATCTAGGAATGCGTTCCTCTAAAGTAATACTTCTTCTGGAAGTTTGATTTTTGTCTTGTATTTTATTTTCGTCGGATGTCCGGGCAAAACTTCAGCATACCTTTTACAATTCAACTCTTCAGTCCTATTCACTTAAAATGATATCTGGTTTCTTAAGAAATAAATTTAATTCAGTTTTTAATGCTGCAAAACTGTTTGAACGGCCGTTACTGATTTGCTGTTAACGAGACCCTGCCGCAGCGCCCTTTACGTGATGCGTCCCCCTCCGATCATTCCTCGCTGATCACCTCCACCGATTAGTCGTGTGAGATAGGTGAAAACACGGGACAAGTTTACGACAATTCAGTATATAGCAAAGTCCAAAAGCTTTTCTTGAGCCCTGGTTGCAAGTAACTGTCGCGATCGATCATTTTCGATAGGTTTTGACAAAGTGTATCTTCGATATATTCTCGAATTCTTCGATATTCGTTAGTTTCTCCTGAAAGAACCGTACACTTTGCCATTTAGTTATTTTGCCAATCAAATCGTATATTTTCTTCCATAGTTCTAATTTGCGTAAGACATTTTGCAACAACTCTAAGCAAAAATGATACGTGACGTAAATAACAAGGTAATCACGGTAACGCTCTATTTTTTGGTTATTTCTCAAATACGTACCCGATAAAAAATGATGAAGAAATATGGCTTTCCATGACGTGAACTTAAATCTTAGTTTGCGATTGCGTATTGACTTTATTCTGCTTGAAGTATCTGTTAAAACTTGATTATACTTTAAGCAGAATTCAATAAAATTGGTATTAAAATTATATTTATTTCTATATATTTTTTATTAAATTATTATGTATTTTGTACCTAAACCCAAGCGACATATTAGAATCGTATAATATACCCAAGACGTTCTATCTAAAAGAAGAGGTATCTCATCCTCCCTATTCTGATGAGCCAGCGCTATCTAGCATTAAAATTATATGCCTGACTGTACCCAAGATCACGTCTGGTTGGCCTGCGGCTTACGCTGGCCACGCCCTCGTTCTATGCGGGGCCTCCCATTGGAGACGGTGCCCGCTATCATGAACTATTGTAAACGACGTCCCTTGATATATTAGCTTAAAGGTATTATTTTATATTTTTATAATACAACCAGCAAGCGAAATTGTGAATATTGTTTAGACAGGATTTTAGTTTTTGTTTCGAGTGTGAATGATTTTGATTGTTTTATCTATCCGTTTTTCGTTTGTTTTATTTTTAGGTCACTATTGTTACTGGAAATACACATTTTTGTTGAGAGTTGTAGTTTTAGTTTTGTGAGGTTGGTATTGATCGTATGTCAGAAAGCTTTGTAAGGCTGCTATGGTTGGATTATTATTAATGTTGTCTCGCGTGAATCTCTTGCATAAGAAAGTATTTACATATTTAGAATGTTATTTCTGAGAAAAAGTGACGTAGCACTTTGGTTAACTACTTAAATATGAATATCTATCAAATTGTTTATTATACATAGGGATTTAATTTTGTATTTTTTTCATGAAGGAGGTTGTCTCTGTACTAGTGTAAATTTGGTAATTATTAAAAAAATATTTTTAAGAATAATTTACAAATAAATATTTATTTAACGAGAAAGTTGCCGGCAACTTCCCTGCCTTTTAAAACAGACGAAATTATATCGCTGTGGATGAAGTAAAATTATTGGTAGTTAAGTAATTATTTTTATTTTCATCTGCATATGTGCATACATATGTAGGATATATATCTAATAAGCTGTTTAAAATATTTCAAAACTTTCATTTTTATCTTGGTAACATATTTTCCAAAGGTATCACGAAGAGACTTTCATTATGAAGCTATTTGGGAACGACTTTGTATGAACTCAGAATATAGGTGCAAATATTTAAGTGTCCGGTAAATTTGTGAATTAATATACAGGATGTTTAAAAACACGGAGAATAAATACGTATTTTACACAATTAGCAACCAAAGAGCGACTGAGGAAGATCAAGTGATATTGCAAACTATTGAAGATATATAAGTTTGTTCCTTTATAATCTATCTTATGTTCCTTAATTTTGTTCATATTGTCTGATATTGGAAAGGATGTCACTTACACTAAAGGCAATGTGGTACTTATAGATGCAAATCTTTTCTTTATCTGGAAGGCCTACAAAGTAGAATTAAAAAGTCAAGAGTAGCTCTTGAGCAGAAACATGATAATTTGTTGAAATCTGCAACTGCTAAATGGTAACGCCAGTCAACAGACTCGGCTAAAAATTAGGAAAAAGCTAATTATTAGCGGAGTATTAATATAGATGAATCTGGCATTCTATATGATGAGGAAGAGCCTCAAGAGCCTTAAACATAATAAAAATTAACAGCAAATTTTAATAGGAAGTTGCTGTAAAAATTAAAATATGGTTATATATAACGCACACAAGACTAAAAAAGATAAAATAAACAAATAAAACATAATACATATAATTCAAACTTTAAACAAATTTATTTATTAAATGTAGTGAACAAAAGACATTTCATCTTATTTAAAAAGATGAGCAGAATATAATAAAATATGTAAAATTAAATCTTAATGTCTTCTTTGCACACATTTTATTTATCGCCAGCTTCCAACTTCACAGTCAAAATTCCTTTCTACTTCTTCACCATTTGCTTGTAGGATATGTCACAAACTTTCAGGAACAAATTGTTCATACTGTGATTTTTCTAAAGATAAATTTCGCAAAATTCACTGTTGAAGGGATTATGTCAGTTCTATTCATATCCAAACACGTTGATACCTAGTCCATGGTGACTCTGTCTGAGATAATGGTTAAGTTGAGAAAGTTGAAAGAGGTGCAAAATTTTTTAATAAAAGAATTTGCGAGAAAACTTTGTACCTTTTTCAACATTCCCAACTTAATCTTTGAATTGCTTGGCGAATTTTTGGCACGTTGCTGATTAAAATATTGCCTGGAATGATATAAGACATGCAGAGAAAATTTTTGAAATAAGAACAATTTATACTAAGAATTACAATAGGTTTATTTAGTCTAACAAAATATTTGGTTGTCATAACAGAAATTAGAGCTGGATTGAAAATAACTTTTGCTGCCACAAATTTTACTGCAAAATATTTAACAACAGCAATTGGTCTTCAAATACTAAAATTTTTGCTAGGGCAACTACATATTTTGTTAGACTAAATAAACGTATTGTTATTCTTAGTATAAATTGTTCTTATTTAAACATACAATGGTTGCTGTCTAAATTTTTCTCCAAATTCTTATACTAATTTAAAAGAGGTGTGCTTTATTCCCAATTATGTATTCTTCACTATTAAAAAAAAAAAATTTTTCCCTCCCGTATACTTTGCAAAACATGGGAGTTTACAAAAATTCGACAGTGGTTGAGTGATCCTGGATAACCTACAAAAACATCAATAAACCTCAAGTTTGGATCGCCTATCGCTTGTGCTGTAATAACTACATTTTCTGATAATGCCATACTTCGGAACGTTTTTTTGTGACCTTAATATTGAAGTAAGTACCATCTACAGTGGGGTAGATAATCCAGTCGCTTAAAGTTCTGTTTTGTACTTATTTTGTTATGTCGAGACTGTTGTAGCTATCTGATTATTTTTATAGAACAAACCGACAAAGATCATTATCTGCGAGAGTTCAAATGGTCATAAAATTATAGAAATGATTTCGGTTTGTTAGAAGAACGGGAAGTCGCAAGACTCATCTAATCGCTTAGCCATTCAAATGAGCAGTCTTTTCCGTTTTGGTTTCGCCGCATTAGCGGATTATCATTAAAAGTTTGTAGCTGACTTACAATACCTTCTAACAGCCACTTATTACTATTATAATCAATGACTAACAGTAAATTTATAGCACGACCTTTGCCAACAGATACCACATCACCAGCTACATACATTAACAGTTAGGACACCACACCAAGCAAGGTGTAAAAAATATTTTTATCGGCGAGGATTTATTGTCATTTGCCTGTCGGGCCCGTTCGTGCGTGATGGGCTTATATGTACGGACGTAAAACGGAAGAATTTTCATTTACTACCGAACATGCATAAATAAACCGTCTTTAATGTAAAATAAATGGACAATACTAAATTAAGGTTTATTTCTGCGTGGATAATAAAGTTGAGATTCCAGTTTTTGCACGCGTACAGGTATATGGAAAACGGGAAAAATTACTTTTAACCACTCCGAGGTTGTTTTATTGAATTCTTCGAACGGGTGCGTCCCGGATGCCAGAAAGGTTTTTCAGATTTTACGTCGAAGATAGACCTCATTGTCAAATGGGAATCTCCGCGATTCTAATTAAAACGTGGGAAGCAGAAACGGAGCAAAATTCATCGAAGAATCTTACATGTTATTCTGTAAAAAATAGCAAATATGAGAGAGCCATGTTTTTTTTTATTATTTTTTATGTTGATTATAGTCAAAACCAAGATTGCAACTTCAAGTTACGCTTATGGCATTTATCGATAAATTTGACAATACAAATTCCATTCGATGTTGGGAAATGGTCTTATTCTATGTAAATAAGTAGAGATGAATAGCATACCTTGATTTACATCAACAAATTGTTTGCTATGTTGCTAAATTTCGTGAAACTGCTGATAGCCTAAGTCGCAAACCCGGTAAAGCTACTGCTGAGGAGGCGTTCGTTCGGCTAAAAGGTCAATCAAAAAGCTTAATTCAACATTTAAATTTCCGTATTAATTTCTTCAGAAGAATATAATTTCCTTTTTTTAAAGAAAAGACCGATTTTATTAACAAACAAACCACTCATATACGATCTAGTGAAAACCCTTATGTCATGATACAGAAACCGTTGCATTCTGAAGAGGTTGGTGTTTGGATAGCCGCTTCACGGAGAAAAATTATTGGTCAATTTCTTTGTGATATCGTATTCAAATAAAAATCATTATAATTTGTTGTGACGAATGGGTATTTTTTATTTCAACTGTAACGGATATTCTACACGTTGCCTACTTAAAAAATTATTATTATTAGCTATACGAACCAATTTAATACACATTTACATATTTTCTTGCAAAGCATAAAACGGTAACCCTCGAATAGACCCATATTTCACAGGATCGTTAATCGAGCAGTACCTACTTCGATATGGACACAATATAAGTATTAAAATTGTATCCTATTACGATCTAGTTCATGTGCAAATACACGTATCGCTTACACGGTTTATCCTCGTCATTTCATCATACTGCCGAGCTTCATACGACCTGGTTGCAAAAAGGGAAAAAGCAATCAATGTTAGATATTAAAAATTACGCATAAAAAGGACCTCATCTGCACGATTTATGCGTCCAGAAGAAAGACTTGCATGCATTTAATGCATATACGCTGAGACCTTATGCAAATATCGTATAGGAAATAATCGATATAGCGAATGTAATGCGTAGCGAAAACTCGGAGGCAGAGAAGAGAAGGGTTGCCAAAAACCCATGTTAAATTATGCTAACTAGACACGGGACGTGGCATTCATATTTAAATCAGGAAGGTGGCCGTAAGAGACGGACTATATGGGCGAGAGTTAAGAATAGAGATGGTTGTATGTCATTGATATGTTAGTTTTCGTTTTCAACGTTTTGAGGAGGCATTACGGCAGCAATCGATCATCGTTAATATTATATTCACAATTCGCTAGCAGGCAAGATTCTTTCTCTATATACTTGATATGTACGGTTGAGTGTCTACGTGGATTCGTACGAGAGGATATTGGTGAACCGGCTTCATATTCGAAATAATACGTTATTATCGTAAATTTTCAAAGTACTTTGACGATTATGCGAAATGCTGTAGAAAAGAATTAAAGCTCTTTTGAAATTATGGAATAGTACCACCTCTATCAAGGATAAGATAATTACATCATTTTTACTTATCTCATTTTTTTCTTTTTAACTGGTTTTTGTTCAAATATTTAAATTCTTGTTTTATTTTTGGATTATACTGATTGCGTTGAAACTAAACGTGTTCTGGGTTTGGACGGTGTCATGGAAGTTAATCAAAAACTCGACGTTTCACCCACAATCATTCTTCTTCAGGAGAAAGAAAGGTGGTAGGGCGCAGTTAGTATGGTAGCTCAACATGTGAACCGCGCAAGAGGCGAAGCTAACTGAGTGGGAAGCAAGTGATCACTGCAATTTAGTATGTGAACCATGCCGGCGGCGAAAATCAACTGGCGGTTGTCTCATTTAAATAAAAATCGCTTTAATTAACATAACTGGCATAATCTAAAAATAAAACATAAATATCTGAACAAAAACCAGTAAAAAAAAAGAAGCCAGGGTGAAAAATTGCAAATCGAAAACAATAGCAACAACAGCAAAAATGAAATGGTAAATCCTTTTCGCAAGTAAGTAATCTTTTATCTCATCAGCAACATAGTTCATATTGGAAAATATTTCTTGTTTTAAAATTTAATACATGATCGAAAGATTGATACGTATCAGCGGTATAAGAATTCTTTATTTAAGAAGTTAATTTGATCAAATATTTCAGGAATAATGGCAAAAAAAAACTGAATCATCAGTCAAAGCTTCTACGATGTGGACGGCTAGACCTATAAAGCTATTGATACGTTTATCTACTTTAAGCTCATTTATAACCCTGATGAATATTTTAGAAATTTAAGAATTTGATTTATTTTCTTAAACCTGGGTCGTCATCCCATTATTAACCACGTATTAGTTCCTAACGACCACCATACGTATTAGTGTTTTAATCGAGAATGTTAGACAAATCACGGATGATGCCTCAAGAACTTCTGTGCGGAATTTTTCCCAACAAATTGTTGTATTGGGTGGTGCAATACATTCTTAAAACGAGACTTGCATATATTTTCGTACAGACTAACAAGTTATCGAGACATTCTTGAAATTGGTCGTCCTCCTAGATTAAAGTTTTGCCAATATTTCTTAATCCCCTTAGTTTACTTTCCTTAATTAATTTCCTTGCGTCTCGCATTTCTTCCCATTACCCCGTTTTCCCTCTACCAACCTACGCCGAAGTTCCCCATTAGTAGCTACAATTCATAATTTCGTTTGTTTTTTTTTTCTTGTTTTCCTTCATTTAATTTAGTGACAAATAACAATCGTCTAGGCTAGGGTTGGAGAATTGTTTTACCACAATGGGCTACATTCAAATCCGGCACTGATCGAAAGGACCACACGATTTGATATATAAATCTATTTTTCAATGCAAATTGCAAATTACAATTACAAATAGTCAAAAAGGCCGCAGGCTCCCCACCTTTGATATAGATCCAACTTTTTCCAGAGACGAAGCATGGTGTCACCTCACTGGATACGTTAAGTCACAATACATGAAGATGTAGAGCGCTGCAAAAATAGCTAACTTCTATGTTGACAAATTACTTTATCTTCAGAAATTTGGTGTTTGGTGTTTGGTGTGCCAGGAAACGAGGACGAATAATGGCTTCCTTTTTTTAAATCGAACATTGACTGCAAGTTAATGCAGAAGAAATGACAAGGACAACTGGTTATTTTCAGCAGGTGGGTAACTCTAGTTAATTTAAGAACCAATCATGAATTTCCGCCAAGATCATGATGTGATTTCTTCTCTTCTCTTCAAGAAATGAGTACTCTTCAAATACAAAATGTTTTTAACAGTATTAGAAGCAAATGTCAGAAATGTATCGAAGAAACTGATGAAAGATGTCAGCAATAACTATGAACGCACTTAATTTTTTTGCGATATAGTTCCAACTGGAATGAATAATCTTCAAAAATTCAAGCGAATCGCATTTATAGCGCAACTGTGTCTACATTTTAATTATTCACCAATACTTTGATCCTTAATCTACACTACCAATCCGCAAACAATAGAGTGTAATCCTCAAAACCTAGACAGACACCAAGCATACAATTTAAAAGGGATAGTATCCGCGGCTCCGACATATTTAATTTTTTTACCGCATAAAGAAGATTTATAATATGTTAATTTTGAAAATAGAAATTCGTTATAGACGAGGAGATCTGCCATCGAAGCCGCAGCTGCACAAAACCAAGCAACAACACATCACACGGAAAGAGACGGCAACTGGAGAAGAGAGAAATCGAGCTAGGGAAACTTATATAGTAGAGGAGAGCTAAATTTATTCACGCCGATTTGCATACAATAAAATATGAACTGTGAATTTTAAATCTCGTATTGTTCGCCGGGCCCCGAAGAGCCGGGCAGAAAAAATGGACGCTCTCGTCTTCCTTCTTTGTTTTTTCCAGCGTTCGGAGCGGTTTCTTCGATTCTGTTGTCTTATAGATGTATGTACGTATTTGTGGTCTTTGTCGTCGGTTCCTGCCTCATTCTGGCCGATTGTTTCGTCAAAATATGCGTATGCGGTTTGGTAAATTAAATACTTGGAAGAGAAGAAGGTTATATGGTGTATGGTATCGCGTGACATGAGCTGGTGTAAGGCGAAATTCTCCAACGGTAGTATTAAATTGGCGGTGCAATGAGTAATTTGACAAGAGAATGAGGAATATTGTGCTCGCCTGTTTTTATGATTATTCTAATGTTTTCCTGAAAATTACAAAAACATAAATAGCAAGTTATAGTTGGATAAATCATACCAGGCTATTAAAGATTTTTGGGTCCAATAGAAGTCATTTTGTACGAAATTTGAAGTTCGAGTAGCTGAAGCACTCAGTTTTAGGTAAAAATTAACAGAGTGGTCTAGTCATAGAGCAAAACACCTCATGTATACAGACCAAAAGCAGCGATGGCAGAAATCTTGATTTTTGCGAGAATTATAATGAAGTGGGTTTTTTTTTGTAAGAGTATTCTGCATATCGCTAATGTTCGCTAGGGTATGCTAGTATAAAAGTATCTCGTAATTCAGCAAACAGTGTGGACACAAAATCGCCCAAAATTAGCAAACTTAGACAAATTTCTAAGTGGATCAAGGAACTTTGAACCAGGAATTGTGGGTTCTTTCACGCAACTAGAAGAAATCGATTCAGATACAATAAATGGGACCAAATGCGAAGACTTTTAACCTGAAAATAGAAATCAAACTAGAATAGATGTGACATCTATTGATAAGGCATTCTTTTGACTTATAATTGTATAATTCCAGTGTAGTTTGTATTGCTCGATCGTTGAACAAGTTATTTTTGTTGTTAAAATTTTCAAATGAAGGTCAATATGGAGATTTGTGTTAAACCAGTGCAACGAATTCTTTTAAGACTTTTGTGTTTAGACATTACACCTTTATAGGGACGTTCTTCAAATTTGCTGCACAATAAAGATAAAGTTTTATCCCAGTGATCTCAAATTATGACTTGTTCGTGGTCAATAAGAGACAGTTTCTGGAAGTACCGTTCATTAAAAGCTATTAATACCTGTTGTACCTTCAATGGAAGATATTCTTCGGTTTTTGAGATTACAAGTGCAGAGGTGTCGTCGGCAAAAATAATCAGCTCATTCGAATGAATATATTATAATAAATCATTTACAAAAGGTATAATAGTAATGGGGTTACACCTCATCTGACAATCGTTAGTTTCAAGATATAGGATATAGTTTTCAACAAATGTGACATTCTTTTGTTTGTGTGTTGATACCACCAACTTTTTTTTTTAATATTAGAGATAGTCATAGATTGTAATGGTGAAATTATGAAGTCAGTTGAATATTCTTTAAGATCTCTTGATTGGTGAGCCCGTTAGGAAAGATAGAGTTTTTCCAAAGTAAAAATTTGAGAATTTCCAGCATTACTACTAAAATGCTTCGCAAATATCTGAAGTGCGAGAGTGGATTATTGGCTAAAGCCTAAACAACCACACACTAACTTTTTGGCAAAAAATGGTTTTATTTTTCAATGTAATCTTGGAAGTCATCCGATATTCAAGCTCTCTTATTCTTTCGAAAGTGTCAGCTTTAGCCAACAAAGTATGCGTTAGTTTTAGCGATTACCCCCTCTTTTCGACTTAAATTTCTCCCACTAAGCCAGGTTTCCAGATTTAGAAAAAGGAAAAAGCCAATGGGAGACAAATATGGTGACGTAGGAACAGTGCGAAGTGTAGTTCATATATTTTTGCCATGGAAACTGTCCAACATTATCGTTATTTTCTTAAAGTGGGACCTTTTGTCTTGTATTGCATCACGATCTAAGAGGGATCATAATTGATATTCCATTTTTTTTTACGTTTCAAAACAGACTAAAAACAATTTACTTTCTATCGCAAAGAACACAAATTTTGACTGTAGAAAACAAGTCGGAGGATGTAATGTAATTTTTATATAAGAATAATAAGTTTATGTTCAGATGTCTCCAAAAAATAATGTCGTTTTGGCTTATTTAGAATTAGAAAATATTTGTACTAATACTATCTAATACTCAAACTCGAAGAATCTTCTTGCGACATCCTTGCTGATACGCGGACATGTAAATAAATTCCAAAACGTAGGTAGCCTAAAATATGTCAAATATTCGTTCAAAAAAAAAAACGCCTCAATTTAACCGCTTATCGATACTATTTACACAAAACGGTGTCAACGGTGTTCCTATGCTTATCGACGTGTGCGTAGTACATACGTATCCATATATACGGTAAGTGTTATACCCGCTTGAATCACCAAATTCACCGGCGATAAGCCGATCGTTGTGCCCGTGTGACGTTTTTCTTTCTTTTCTTTTTACGTATAGCTTACGCGTCTTCGATCCGCGTGCAAGTTGTCATCCGGGGTTCGGGCGCTCGTGCCAAGCCTGGTATACCGTATATACGCATATAGGACATAGTATATAGCAGTTGGTATGTAGTAGTAAGAGTAAGTAGTGAAGATGTTGAGTATTATTTGCTCAAAGCGTTCGACGCGGTACACCTGTTGAACGGTCGAGGATGGTCACGTCATCGGGGGGACCCGTTAGACAGGCGTATATATGTACATACATACATATAATGTTGTAGTAGAAGCTTCATATCGTTTGATTTTTTTGGCGTGCTTTACATACTCAGGCAGGGAAAATTGAACTTGTGCCGTACAGATTTTCAACTAAGAATTGTTGAAATTTTTACCTGTCTTAAGGTGAAATGACTAATTAAGAGTTACTAGGAAGCAAGCCATCCACTTTGATCAAATAGACGTGAAATAAGGCCACATGGTTCAATTAATAAGTAAACCTGGGGATAAATAGATGTTGCGAATGATTTAATTTCCAAACGAAAATATTTTTGGGAACTACCTAGTTAATGGCAGAATTATGTCCACCCATTAAACTTTAATTGGAAGTACAAGAATTGGGCTGCCGTAGGTTGTTTTCAGGCTTTTGAAGGAATAGTTGTGTGATAAGTAAAGTGAGTATTATAGAACGTAACAAGCAATTCCGCTTTTCTGTGCTATAGGCTCTTGGATCAATTTGGGATTTTGTCATCAGCATCTAATGGATTTTACGGTTTTGCATTTCATAACTTAAAAAGGACGGAAATGGTTACCAGTAGTACAATCCTTCCCCCTGCTGACTCAGAAATGGTTTAAGACATAGCAAATATATTAATTAAAATATTTGCTTTGCAACAAAAACTCCAGATGGTAGAGATACAACCTTTTGGAAAATTTTTATTTTTTATACTTGAAAAAATACGAAAACGAATGTTTAAAACTGATTTCGAAGTTTTAGCAGAATAATGCTAATTAGGTCACCAGCAAAATAAATCAATTAAATATAAAAAAAAACCTTAAGTTACGATAACAAAGCGAATTTTTTGACTAAAGAAATTTACAAACGCGGATGAAACTACCCCATGACTCCTACAGTCTATAAAATCCTCATCCATGGAACGATACTATTATTCCTTCAGACAATATAGGATAAACTTTTCCAAGAAGTTCAGTAAGAAGGTGTGTCATATAGGTATTGCTACTTACTTAAGATCGTTTATTATCTAACTTAATACCTCGGCTAAAACCTCCAGAAAACATTTTTCTGAAGAGTATCTGGAGATGCTTCTATCTCTAGAACATGGCTTAGACCCTAAAGTGTTGCTAGATGAATATTTATAAATGTTTTTAAAAAAAATCTACCACACCTTCTCCATTAGATTTCGTAAATAAAACAGGATGTTTCATCGTAAAGAAAAGGAATAACACGAATCGACGTTAGCAAAGATACAGATGACCATTCTGTAGAATATGGTTAATATAAAAAATCCTTCGATATATTGTCGAAAGCTCCAAGAAATTCTCACCGTCCTAGAGTTTAAGGCGTTCGAGATAGCAACCATTAAAGAAACTCTCGAATTTCGTAGGAATTTCAAGTTATCTTAATTATTTCGAAAATTAAGATGGGTTGTGTATAGCGAATGTTGAAGGAAATTGATATGAATTGAAGAGGAGCATCCAAAACCGTAAATAATATATAAGGTGTTCCATTTAACGAACCGTTTATCGTTTGTATGGACGAAACTGAACACCTGGTATATTTAGGAGTAATTTTATGTTATACAGAACTTGTCTTCGAATATTTTTTATTTTGGAAACTTTTCTCTAAGCTGCTCAAGGATAGAATTATGTACTAGGTGGACACATTATCGAATCATCCATTCTAAAGGTTACCAAAATTGAGTGATATTCTGGAAATTGGTATAATAGTAACAACATAATAATAATATCTTTATTTGTCCAACCATTAGGACAACATATTAAGTTTGTGAAGTTATAAGTAAGTTTATAGATTTGATATTTCGAGAATCTTGTTTGGGTACGGCCAATAGGAATCGCCTGATACGCGTAGTAAGGATACCAAGTTAAGCATATTCGAGTTTGGTCTGAACAAGGACATAGTATAGTACAGTATAGAGTTTTTACAGGCGAGATGCTGCAGAAAGCACAAGTTCTTATTAGGAAACCCACGTGATAGATATTTAATTAGAAAAGCTTAGTTTTAAATGAAAAGATGCCTACTCCTAAAATTTTTACTTTTCTCCTAACCAACTTAGCTTTAATAGTGTAGTTGAAACTGATTGGGTTAGAGCGTTTGGTGTAAGAGACCACTAAACATTGTCAATATTTAAAGATATGCTACTCAGAATGCACAAGTCATTAATAAAGGCCGACGTATTAATAATATCGGAGCTTATCAAGAAAATTATCGAGAAATATTGAAGAATAATGGTCCAAGATTAGAATCCTGTGGTATCCCAGATAAAATCTTGAACTGAATAAAAGGGTATCCATTCCATGTCAATACCATCTAATTTAGCACAAAGTAAATTGTGTTTGATGCTCTCAAATGACTTGGCACAGTCAGTGTAGATTGCATTGACTTGCTGCTCAAGTTCCAGTTATGCAATACTTTAGAGATATTTGTTTTTTTGCTATTAGTGATTATGGAGAATAAAAAAAATATATACAAAAGAGGATCAGATCATTTCCGCCAATATATTGCCGAATCAAATATCCAATAGCCAAAGTATGGAACGGAAACATAGAGGAATCTATATTGATCAGATGTTATTTGGTTGAATCAAGAAAAATTTCCTTTTTCTTCAAGAACCAATCAAATACCCCGTGTTAATTAACTTTATTGAAATACAAAAAAAAAACATAAGTGTCAAATTCGCGATTGTACCACAACTAAACGTTCACGCACGTATAAAAAAGCTTACATGCCCATCTAGTAGGTAGGAAGACAACGGAAAGTAGAAGAAAGAAAGGAAAGAACATCGGAGTAAAGAAGAAAAAAAAACCGTCACGTCCATTCGTAGCACGTGTATCGAGTGTGCTTTGCGTTCTGTGCAGGAATGCGTTCGTACAGTCAGGTGAAAAATGCGCGCCCACGTCTCTCTCAATAAGTTTAGTAACTCGGCCACTACGATCTAGCGGTGTGCATGGCTTGGACGTCAGCGGCCACGGTTAAGCGGGTCTGGTCTACCGGCTACCGCGGAATACTACCGTTTCAGCGGTACGGACATTATCGGGCGCGCCATGCCCCGGCTTGTGTTGTTGTAGGCAGTATACGCAATGTCCAGTTAATAGATCCATCTTTGGGTCTTGCGTGCTATACATAGCTGATCGGGTCAGAGGCTGTTTGGACGATATATTTTAAGTCTTCTGGCATATAGAGTTTGTTTCCTAGGTTCAAAAGAATTTACAAGTTATAGTTAGGGAGGGAGGGAGTGACAGTAATGGCAAAACTTGATATAAGTAAAGAACTGAGTAAAATAAAGAAGCACTCTTTGCCTCCAAAAACAAGCCAGTTCAAGTGGTAGAAGTTGTTTCTGCTGCGTTTAGGAATAATTCATTTTCTCCCAATTATTATGGTTCAATTCATTGCGTTAATTGTTAAAATTATATTGTAGAAGGTAAGAAACTTTACTTCTTTTCATCGTCTCTGCCGTTAAGCCTAATGGTTTTAATAATTATAGAAAGCGTAAAAATAGAAAAGGCAAACAATTTCAGTGCTGATTTTTGAAAGGTAATTCATTATGCAAAGAATTTCTTGATGCAGCATATGTACGGATGATTTTCATCAAAATCAAAAGGCTCGGGATGGACTTTTTTTAGCATTCCGCCTAAAATACATGAAATGCTTTGAAAGGTATTGTGAACGTTCCGTCAATTTTTCAAGTTAGAAAGGCGGAAATTGTTATTTAAGCTTCTTGTTAGAAATAATAAAGTACTATTTTAGCGTTTTTGAAGAATTAGGGGGTAAAATCGGATCATCATTTTCGGAGAACCAATCCTTAAGAGGGTACATTGGTGGTGGACAATTTTGCATGAGTTCCATGAGATTTTTGCTTCTAACCAGAAGCATAGGTACAAAATTTCATTTAAATTAAAAAAATAACGAGACTCTCAAACTAGTTTCCCCTATTTTACACCTTTGAGCGTTAAATTTCCAAAAATTATTGCGCGTCTACACACAAAAGGAACGTACTGTCCAAATTTCGTGTCTTCAATAGTTTCACCTCTACGTTGAGGAGTCGGTGAATCACCGCTTCTCGCCTTATTAAACCAAAAACATGATCTCTTTAGATTCTGAAATTCATTAAAGGTTACCTGTTTAAACTCAAACGAGCTCTCGGAAGGAACATCATAAGGAAAATTTGAGGTAGGTTGACAGTTACTAAATGGTAATGCACTAAACTAAGCAACATTTACAAAGAAGTCAATTAAGGTTTAAAGATTCGGAATATTTATGAATAGTCAGATATGAGCGATATCCTGGAAGACAACAACCGTTCAGAGACATTTTCTCAAGGTTAAAGACAAATTTAATAAATTTTGGATCCTTTCAAAAGCCGAGGCCTAAAAGTTATGTGGCTCAAAATAGAGACAAAGAATTAGAGGAAACTGCTGTTTTAGAGGAAACTGTAAATAACTTTACGTTTAAGCATTCTCGGTGAACTCAGCTCAGAGTGTGAGAAAACGGTGTCGATTATGTTTACAACAGAACAGCGGACAATTCGAACACTCGCTATAATTTATCATGTTTACGCATTTTTTAGTAACAAAAGTATATTCTGTAAATATTTCGTTTAAATATGTCGGTAAGAATTTTAGAAACCAACTTATTGTAGTTCTAGTCATGATTAATTTCAAATTTTCAATACGTTATTAAGTTTAACCGAATAAACTCTCTTAATTCCTTATAGCTATAATATCAGTAATGCTATTAATGGTTTCCTTAGTTTAGTTTGTTTGAATTGTTATTTGTAACATTTAATATTAAAACAATTTTTTCTGCCTTGTTGAAATCTTTTAATTGCTTATTTACCTCCATCCATAGCCATCTTAAAATAATGTGAAATGAAGAAAAACAAATAATTTAAAAATTGTTTAAATAAAATATCAAGTGTGTTGTATAATTCTAAAGGTAATTTTAGATGCTTTATGCAATAGTGTAAAAATGTATAGGGTGTTCCATAAAAAAAAAAACACGTCTTGATAATACCTTAAAAAATAGGAGTTTGAAAAAAGAAAAAATCAGAGCATAGGATTCTGCGTCAAAAAGCGCCCTAATATAGTTTCTATATAAATCAAGCATTTTCACAAATAAAAAAGTTACAAGGGTTTTTAAAAATTGCACATTTTAAGAGAACGCTCTGTATCTCTTATATTAAGGAAGATATAAAAATAGGGATTTCACCAATAGATTTCTCTTTAAAATCGAGCTCCAGAAGCTTAGATCAGTTTTCGTCTAATTCCTTGAGAAATATAAGTTCCCTATTAAAAGTATCGAATTTGGCCCACTTGAACACTCTTTTACATATCGATGTATGCAGTTCTTCGTGAGACAGCCTGTGTACATCCATAGAAGAATGGAAAATTATCACTAAATATTTTATTATTTCCGGCCGTGTATTTTATACTAATTCTCGTGGAACGTGGCCGTTTCCACTGCGATAAAATTCTTACAATATCTCGTTTCTGCAATATTATACATCGCTCGTTGGTTAATATTCCACCAAACCCCGTGAAATTCAATCTAAACAATACGAAACGATACGAAAAAACCGCTCGTACTGCAACGCGCTGCAATAACGATTCCACATAACTTAACGCGCTAATCAGCGGAGCCAGTCGAAAAAATCGTCGTACGCGTTTACGTAAACGATCGTATCAAAATAATCACATCCTATGTGCATATGAGGTGTTGAATATATATATATATATATATATATATATATATATATATATACGTAGGTACGTACGTAATAAATATGAATGAATATTCGTCTTATGCGAATAAGCGTAAGTAACCGGATATGTTGTTTTCGCTTTTTCCGCACTCGGCTTAAAAACATCACGGATAGGAATCAGGTGTTTTGTTGGGTAGATATTACTTACACTATTCCGCGAATAAGGTTAAAGAAAAGCGAACGGAATTTTACGGTATATAGTTATTATGTCATAAAACCCAAGAGGATGTACAATGAGATGTTGTTATTTGTTACACCTGTGAATGGTGTTAGTTTTTCAGGCTGGCCGCCTATTATTATGACGATAAGGTTTTGCTCATTGAGCAACATCTTCAGAAAGCATATTAAGAAGAAAATTTTTGTGATGATCATAAGCTAACTCAACATTCATATTCTAGTAGCGTATTCTATGGTTTTCTAGAGATTTTGACAAACCACGCAAAGCAATTGGAATATTATCAAATACAAGACGAAACATATCATATCATCCGCATATGAAACACCCCTGCTTTGCTGGACTTTGTATTTTTTGGCAAATCCTTAAATAATAATGTGGGATCCAAGACAGAGCCTTGTTGCGCTCCGATATCTTCATCCACTCAGTTGAACTGCTGATTATTGAAAAATACAATCTGCTCTCTTCCTGTAAGATGTTCCAATTTGCGTAAAACAATTTTTTCTGGTTTATAGAAAATTCTTTACTGTCTAAGCAAGCTATCGTAATTAAAAAGTGCTTTGAATAAAATAATTTAATAACGTCGAAGGTGTTTTACAAAAGTTTTAAGACAAGCTCTCGCTACAATTAACTTTTAATTTTGAATATACTTTACATGATTACAGTTATACTACATTATCCGAAAAATTATCCTATTATACGTGTATGAGTTACTCTCATTTCCCCAATATGCGTTAAAGATGGTCTCACATAAAACGCAAAAAAAAAAGAGTAAAACATTGCGTTGCATTTAATGTACGTCTGGCCTTGCGGCATATAGGAGCGTAATAATTTAAGCGCTGCATATTTGAGCGTTGTATATGTATACATGTATGTTACACATAATACGAAAATATAGGAATTCCTTTTTTTATCGTATTCCATGTGCAGTATGTGACTTGAGTGGAATTATTTCTCCCAAGTGTATTGAATTTCCAGAAACTGTTTCTGTTTCTGCTGTTACTGCTGCTACTGCTGCCGCTGCTGCCCGATGTTGATTACAACATGCTAGCGCGACAGAAGCCAGATCCACATTCGTATATATAAACGGAATATTGTTATTTACGTCGAGAATAATGTTGCGTATGTACGTATATTAACGTTGCCGTATATCCACGGCATTTCTTCGGAGTATGTAATTCCAAGTAAAGCGGAAAGAAATGCGTGATGTGATGTTCGACATAATTAGGATACTTTTTTTACATATGTACGAGGATAGTGTGAGAAGTGTTTAGAGGAAATTACAAAGAGATTCATCGAGTACTGCTGTGTTGGAAATGAGCAAGTTTAGCGACCGAATCTTTGATGAGAGCACCATTGAGCTAACTAAGAACGGTATGACCAATAAAGTTCATGATATCGTGTTAGCAGACCGTCGGGTGAAGATTTAGGGAGATTGTTAATATGGTAATACATAAGTATCGGCAAGCTCCGCACCACACAAGTTCAATTAACTAATCCGGGACGGCCGTTTCGAGGACATGAATGGTCCTCATCATTGGTGGTTACGTTGTTTACCATACTACGCCACAGTCCTTGCTATCAATATCTCACGAAAAAATTGAGTATGAGAAAGCTATCGGCGAGATGGGTGCCGTGTCTTTTAACGATCGATCCAAAACGGAATCGCGCGATAATTTCAAAGCAATGTTTGGAAATGTTTAAGCGCAATACGAGTGAGTTTCTGCGGCGTTATGTGACTGACATATTCAATTAATAAAAGATATGAAAAATGAATATCGGTAAAAGTAATTAGATTAGTTAAAATGACAATCACGAGTATCAACAATGGATGGAGATAGCAAGTGGAGGACAATAACTTGTCGGCAATACTCCTCAATATACCGTTAGATGTAGTCATGTAATCACTCGAGACTAGAAATGATATGTACAAAGTGCAACCCAAGTTAAAGGATACGCGGAAGACCTGGCATTGATAACGAGAGACAGACGGAGCTTAGAGGAAACAACTAGTCGAAGAAACTCAAATCAGAGGCTTGAGGATCATTCAAGATAAAACAAAATATTTTGTAAGTTTAAGAACCTCAATAGGCAATAGAACAGAGTTGAAGACAGACAACTACAACTTCTAGTAGGTGATTCTTTTAAGTATCCGGACGTAATTGTAAATGGGAAAAATAATAGAAGGATAGAAATAAATGAAAGAATTAAAGCTGGAAACAAATTATGCTGGAAATATTAAAGATTTCTAAGACAAAAATCTCGACATAAAAACTAAAATAGAAATAAACAAAGAGGCGATAAGACTATCGTAATCGCATACGCAGCAGAAACGAAGTGCTTTACAAAAAAAGACGAAGGAAGGTTGAAAGTGCTGGAAAGAAAGACCCTGAAAAGAATTTTGAGGCCCAAAAAAATTCAGCGGGAGTATGCAATACTAATGAACCTCGAAATAGAGAGTGCTTCAGTACTATGCTGATTGATTGGACCGATTCGACTTTGAACTAAAGAGAAGAAGATACCCATGTAACTAAGAAAAAAATCTCTGCTATCATGATAAGTCGCTGAACCACGAATCCACAATTGCAACGAAAAAACTGTTCCACCTACGGTACAAATTGCTGCCCCATTCGCCGTATTCACCAGAATTGGCCCCCAGTGTTTTCTTTCTTTTTTCAAACTTGAAGAAAAGCTTGCCGAAAAGTAGCTCACGCCAAATGAAGAGGTCATGGCCGAAACAGAAGCTTATTTTCCAGGGTTTGATCAATCCTATTGCTTATATGGCTTAAAAAAGTTGGGACATCACTGGCCTAAGTGTATAGAGCTACAAGGAGATTATGTCAAGAAATAAATTTACTAAATGCGAAATAATTACGTTGTATTCCTGGATACATGTCATCCTTATATATACCTTAAATAATAATGTTCGTTTATCAGCTTAATGGAAATCATTCAAATAATGGAACGTAACAAAAGTAAAATTATTTTTAGCTACTAATAAGTTATTGAAAATAACAAACAATGAGCATTGTATACCGAAGGGGAGCAAATAGACTGGAAATGGTAATTTAAAGTCTAAAAAACATTGGCAGTTAGTTCATTAACGTGTCCGTAACACTGTGTGTTTATCATGTTCTAACAGAGGTCTTTCCAACAAACACCAAAAACCAGGTTTTTTTATTATTGGACTGTTATTTTTGTCTATCATTTTGTTTTGGCTGAAAATCTGATAGGGAGTCTGAGAGATATAGCGCAATCAACTACTTACTAATGAAATAATTCTCTTTTGAACATCCTTTCTTCCCAATAAATAAATTGCCCGTTCTCTTGTATTTGCGAGCAAGATAGATAAGATTTGAAATTAGTAAATCCTTTTTTACTGATACTTTTTTTAACAAAAAAAACAAGTACTAGCATCATATACATATAAATTTGGAATATAGACGCGTTTCCTGTGATGACATGTTTGATGGCATTCAAAAATGTGAACATTTCGAAAGCAATTAAGTTTGAAATCAGGGAAGCAACTTGATTAGCTTGAAATTGTACGTAGATTAATTCTAATTTTGTTAGATTTGATGCCAATTCTTATAATTTATTTGATATAAAATATTCTTTATGTCCTCAACATAATCCCCTCGATCAATACGACTATTTGGCATTCGAATGATCTAGATTATTATTCTTAAAATTGGTCAAAAATGGTTTAAATGTTGTTTGGATGCCTAAATATGAACCAAAACATTAGTGAAATGAATTTTAAATTTAGAGAAGTAGAATATTTCGGCTTAATCGAAATACCCTGGAATCCTGACAGGTTGATAGAATCGTGAAATTGCTATAGCGTTATATGCTCTTGTTTTAAACCAATGAAAATCCAGTGTCTTATCAAGGAATTTGCATCTCTATTTCTAAGGTGATGGATGATTTTTTAACCATTTTAGGCAATACTACCTTTTTGAATTTATGTTAGAAAAAAAGAACTTATGTTTGTTTGGCCATGTTAGAATTTCAAATACAACGTTTTACAATGTTTTCCATCTCTTTTAAAGAGTTCTAACATTACATTGCAACGATCGTTGTCTTTTCGTGCAATCGAACATTATATCATAATAGGCACGTACAGCCGATTCAAGACAGCATTTTAGCGCGTAACACGACCAACCCAACCCATTGATTTAGTTGTTATTCGAGAGGCATAGCTTCGCCGGATGACTAATAGTGTTATAAAGGAATGTCCTAATTTTCAAATTATTTCATACACGTTTTACAAACCCACTATTCCGCGCTTGTGTGTGTCACACACGCGTTAGACGGCGGATGTTTTAAGCGAATTCAACCGTAAAATATGTGAATTCATTAGTGGGGAAGTAATTTTATAATGAACATAACCAAATAACCTCCTGGAAGTACTGGAACTTGATAATAGCAATCAAGAAATTGGTCCTCTTCGATCTACGATGCATATTCAAATACATGTTGCATACATAGCAACGTACACTTGTAATTGTAATAATTATATTTAGCGCAGAATTTTAACTTTAACTTTAATTTTTTTAACTTATTGAACATTTAGAAATCATCATAATTATGCCCAGGGGCAATATTCGGAGAAAGAATTGTTTATTATTTTAAAGCGTACCTACATAATATGTAGGCTTATTTTAAAAGAGAACCCGTTTGGAAATTGTCACCTGTCATTGAAGGTGTGACTTGCATTGTATACCCACGGTTGTAAATATGTACGTAGTTACAGAAAGCGCACGACCACGTGAACTTGCGCGGTATTAAACACTGCAAACGATCTTAAATATGCAGCGAGGTATCGGAATATAGGAACTGTGCCGTATGGACAGCCGTTATAGGTGGGTTAGTAGATTTAATAGCTGAGCAATTTATCATGCAGAGAAATAAACTCTTGGAATTTGTTCGCCCAAACCTTAATCAACTAAATCTATTAATTGCCACACATCCTAAACCAGTTCTTTACTCTTGTCTTGAATATGTAACAGAATAAATGATCTCCAATATAATAAAACCAATATCGCACCACTCATACTCCCTTTTCCCTTTCCTTAACTTTTCTAAAACACCCGGTTCCAAGTCCCCGGCCAAATCGTGTCGAAAGCCGATCCACCACGGTCGTAAAATTCGGCCGAAAACACTCTCCCGAGACCGGTGTAGGCGCACGTTCCGAAGAAAGAGTTTTATTGCGAGACGAAGTCGCTCACGTTCCGGGAATCCCCTCAATAATAATCTCGAAACGCGACAGAACGTCGACGAACTTGTTGCGCCTCTCCTTCGATTTTTCGATGAGAGAATCCCGCACCGACCTAAGCGAGCCTAGGACTCGGTAGTAGCGGAGGAAAGCGCGAGCTGGATCGGTAACGGATGTGGTGTAGCAACGATATTAATCGAGCGTAGTATAGTGGTTTCTAAATTTAAAGCGGAGGTGGCTATTTTCTGACTCCGATTCCCGTCATCTTCTAAGTAGGATATCCAGAGATATAACTGCATAATACGACACATTTGAAAGCGTATATTTTTAGCGTGGTCGTGGTGGAGGATTTCCGAAAAAGCGAAAGTTGCAGTCGTCGAAATTGACAAGGTTTTAGGACCGATTCACCATTAGGTAAATTGTCTGCTTCCACAGAAGCGAAATGTACAGGTTATATATGATTTTAATAAATAAATAACATAAAGAATTATTTTCTTTTCTTTTCCAATACCTTTTAGTCCTAAAAACAGAAGATATTGGACAATTCAGTAGCACCAGAATGAAATATACTATAACAAGAATAAAAAATATTAAAACTGGAATATTTTAATTCTTCCAGGTTGTAAATCTGCTTCTGTATTAAATAGACTTTAAAATTGACTAAAAGATTTAGAGTAACGTAGTAATCACAAACAATCCATCCATTGTGGTAAGTATGAAATTATTATTTGTAGATCCTCCAATTCCCCGCTGAATAGGCATAAAAAATTTATGTTATCTTCTTGAAAAGGCCGCTTATATGATCACATTTTAACTCTAGGTTTCAAAAATTAAACACAAATTTTCCAGCAAATGATAGACATACAACAAACAAGCAAGTATTTAGAAACAATAGTAAGTAGCAGAGAAAACATAGAAGATGAGATGAACAACAAATTAGATAGAACAGAAATACCGTTCTATACTTTAAACTGGGGATTCTTCGATTGACAAAATAGGCACTGAACTAGAAAAAATCTTGGAAATGAAAACATGGAATCATGGAAACAATCGAGGAAAAAACGGAAGTAGGAAAATCTGTCATAGAAGCCAGAAAAACTACTTATTTTGTTGAATTCCCTTTACTAGAGCTTAATTAAATTGAACATCTGAATTACCACGAACAACGTCACACTCGTAAATTATACGTATGCCTATTCTTATGTGGAATGGATCCTACATACAAATGTAACTACAAACATCAAAAAACTGTAGGTTACTTAAATGGTCTGCGCATCAATCTCGTAGCAAATAAGTCTGGCAATATATTTGCCGCTTCCATCCAGATGTACGGAGTTAGGATGAACGTTATATTGATATATCATAACGCGTACACCTAATATAAATGTTTAGATTTCAGCTACGCGAGCAACTTACACCGTCTACCACTCTACAGACCGCAGATTGTTCATCAGAGTAAGAATTAAATGAGAATACAATAGACTTCAGGAAGATATCTTGGGAAAATGCATTTGGAATGTAGATAAATAGATGTATTTACTCAATTAATGCCAGAAAGCGTAGATTAAGTACAGTATAAATAAAGAGATACCTCCATACGTCCATCAATAACAGTAAACACTTGAGTAACATAATAAGTAGATGTTGAACCAATTCAGTTGGTGCAGCGTCGGTTGAGTTCAGCTGCCAAGCGTTGTAAACGTGTGACGTTACGGTTGACACGCGATAGTGAACCAATTTTCAGAGAATGTTTGCTAAAGGTCGGTGCAAGCAAAGTAGATAGTTCGCCCAACGATCAGGTAACGTTGCAAGTTCGCCCAAAAGTGTAAAATTTTCGCACTTTCATGTAATGCTGACAACGCTACAAGCTATCCGTGATCGGGAACCAACGTTGCGCCAATCGTCTGTGTTACTAGGACTTAGAGGTGTCTTCCTCATACCATAAGCTCTGCTAGTAGGTAATTCTATATTTTAACTGCTTGTGTTACTTACTGAAGACCGTGTGGTCTGCAAACGGAGGAGATAACTACGACTTCCGCTGCGCGTGTCATATGTGCACTTGTCCACAGAATAGTTTTACAGAACAAATACTACACAATCTAACATATAGATGGATGGAGGAGTAAGTTTGTGAATACTTCTCTACACGAATCCTTGGATAGAAGGCCAAATATGCAACGCAGAGATAACTTTTGCAGTCTGAAGATACGGGCCGAATCAGCGGATGAACGGCTTCGATATTCCGCTTAGAGCGGAGCAAAACGTTAATAGATCGCGGGCAAATAATATGATCTTTCCAATTCAATTGACTACCTACGTATAGACCAAAAAATCTGTGTGATATATGAAAGATTGAGGATCTTTTTTAAGATATCTGAATTCCATTACATGTGTTTTCATTACATTGAGCTGGATAAAAGGTTATTTGAGAGTTTCTAATATTAAGGAGGTCGTTAATGTATATCGAAAACAATGATGGTCCAAGTATGGAGCCCTGCAGAAGACCTCTCTCTACCACGCACCAATCCGAATATCTTGCATCAATTACAGCCCTCGATTCTTTGCATTCTATTAGTCAAAGATGACTGAAGTAGTTTCTTTCTGCTATTAAGAAAGTTTCCGTTGTATTTTTTTGGTAAAAACTGTACACCAAAAGGAATCATTAACAATAATTTTAACATTGGTAGTATAGTATTAATCAGAGAATATACTGCTACAATTTCCTTCGACTGTACTAGTTCTATTACCTCATCTCACATAAGTGGGAAGCAGTCAACTTCAAATTAAGCCAAGGTGTATTGGGAAAAACACCACGGGTTGCTTTCAGTTAATAGTTCGGTGAGTAATAAGCTATTAAGCAGACAGGAATGTTATATCATTGTGTACATGCTTAGTTGCTGTATAATAATTAGATTTTATAAGCGAGTAGTTAAAACTAGACTTTGTGCAAAATAAAACACCATTTATGTGGTTAGAGGATCGCTAAGGGCGAGCTTATATGATTGGTATTAGATTTGATGATTTCATTTGACTCATTTAACCTTAGAAATGGTTGTAAATAGCTGCAACAGGGTCCTATTTTATTAATTAAGGTCCGTTATATAAGAATCGTATCAATTTCGTGAGGGCATTGATTAAAGCAGAACTTTCTCATTTAATTTCAATTAAAAAAATACGCGAGAGAGGCTATCAAAGATACATAAATAACCACACAATTTAAAAACCGTGTGAAATCTCAATTTCACCTTAAAAAATTTATCTTTTCCTTTCGTCAGTCTATAAAAGAACCACTCCCTTTTATATATTTTTTTACAATTTTTTCACAATTTTTTTTGTCTCTAAAAAAAGAAAAGACCAATCATCTCCGATTCCCATAACGTCCTACCGGACACACGATCCTCCGAACGCAAACAATTCAAATATTTTGACAGGTCCGACAATGATCCCGAGACCAACCGTGGCCGGGATCATTGTCACCTTAAGTGGTCACATGCTGTCCAGTCCACCGCTTACCATTGTTCGAAGGGGGAGCGGGGGATATTTGTACGCATCTATTAGCGACCTCAGAAGCAGGCCGTCTAACGCCTAGAGAGATCGCTAGTCGAAAGTCACGGCTACCTGCCGTGTTGGAGAATCCCGGTAGTAACGGTGGTGATATATTGTCATTATTAGGAGGGTAATTCGCCAAAAAACCACCCCTAAACGGGGCGCTAAAGATCTAAAGATGACGAGGAGGTGATGACTCGTATTATGTGCACCTTTTTCACACTTATACTTTCTCTGTGTGTCGAGCGAAAGGACTTTTGGTTATTGAGAAGTTATTTCGGACGAAGGGGGACCTAATTTAAATAGAATTAGACTACTGAGAGTTTTTTGAATTCTCGATTTATCGAAGACGTAAAAAGCGAATCCCATTACAGAATTTTTTTTTGAAATATTGCTCTTTTTTTTCTATTCCAGATAAAAAGAAATTGTGCCAATTCTTCTGAATAACCTTAAAGGGACCACTTGAACTTACCCTAATAGATGTAGTTTAATTTTCTCTTCTTGACAGATAAAAAATATTATAGGTTATCTTCTGGCTTTCCTCAAATTTCACGCTCGTGTGAACTAAATTGAAAAAAAAATGTTGAAAGTTAAAGAAGATCTCACACGGGAATCTTTCAATTGGCCAAGAAAAAAAAACCGTTGAAAATATATAATTTCAACACATACATGTTTGATTTATTGATGATACACGAATTGTAAAGGTGATTTTGGTAAGATTGAAATAAATAGGTGAAGGCAGTCCCCCACAGTACAAAACTGCAACACATCAACTAGCATGCAAAAAGCAGACATTTAGTCACCGTTTGATGTTCAGTACAAAACAATACAAAACCGGCATTTAATATTTGGCATAAAATGATTTTTCCCGCCGATTTCGGGATCTTGAATTACATGTATTTTATTAAAAGAGATTGGTACGAAATGCCTCGATTCTGGCTCAAAACGGTACAAAACTAGCACAAAAAGAAAATGCAAATTTTGATGTGCAGAAGCTGATATGCAATTGGTCCTCCTGCAAAACTTTCTTTTACAAATCTTTAATTTGACATAGAAAAAGTTAAAAAAAGCCCTTGTGGTGAGCTGCCCTCCCATCGGAAATCGTTAATAACTTCTAAACAAGATGGTACAAAACTTTTTATTTTTGGTACAAACCGGCACACTTGAAGAACCGGGAAAACGGTTGAAAAAACACCGTTCGCATAGTTTGGCCCGGTAATTCAGATTCATGTTATATACAACGTGTCCACCTTTTGCGTGAACGGGAGATAATTCTTTTCCTGCGCAATTAACTATTCTTATTGAATTTAGTAGATCTCGTCACAGATGCTATGGTACATTCTGTATACATCTGGACGCAAATATTTATACATGAATAATACTAGAATGGTTCGATGGTTATTAAGTTATTACGCAACAATATTCGATACATTAAAGTAATACCAAACGAATAACTTTTTCTGAGTGCACACACTATTCAGGTATGCAATTATGAACGGCTCTTCTAAACACGGCACCTATCGAATAATCCTACCAGTCGAGATGCTAAAGCAAGAAACCAACCAAGTCGCCGCCTTTTGAGAGACTCGCCAGTCCATAGTACATGCAACTATGGCCGAGACCGACTGCAATAAAATCCGGATGATTTACTATACTTTTGACGTTTATAGTTGAGCTTAAAACGGTTTTATTTGCCTGCGCTTTTTCAAAAGCGAAACGTTTCGAACCATGCGAAAAAATTAAATGAAATTTACCATGTTAGGATATGGCTATGGCTATATTCTACTTCGTAACGCTGGAGCTCGCACTCCGTGTACCTTATGCCCGCTACCTACCACCTGGGCGTTTATTTTTTGGTGAGTTTTGCTGCTTTTTACTTGTTTTATAATGCATAATCTATGTTATGTTCCGTTTAATCGTTTGGGAGAAGCTAGAAAGCTATGGATGGGTACTCTGGGAACTTCATGCCTCCCCTTACACTTTTACATATTTACAACACCGTGGGGAACTAGTCTTTCCTCTTTTCTTTGAAATGGGAAACATCAGGATGTACATACATTTTGACTAAATTGGTTTAAATTGATCTATAAACCCACAAAGTTACCGGTGACTCGTAAATATAACATACCTCGGCACACTATTCTTATACATACTTTGTATTAATAAATACTTAAATATAACACACTTTCATTTGCTAAGAAACAAAGCGGTATTGTTCTCGGCCCACGTCGATTACATTAACAAAAACCGTACGTTTCTTCCATACGTTTCGATACTGAACCGTCGAATTTTGCATAACTTGCTTTTGTCGCCTCTACACCTATCAGGAGATAAACTCTACGCGGATGAAGTATGTGGCAATTATAAAACGTACGGTTTTTGCCCGGTTTATCTTGACGTTAATATCTTAAACGTTTCAAGACAAATTAGAATAATTATCCGTTTGTTGGGTGTTCTTGCTGATCGTGGTGAATTCAACCGCAGCAATTCTATACCTATGAATGTATGAACGCATGATTGAAACGACAATGATAAGCTGATTCTACAAATAGCGCTCATTAAATCAAATTACTCGAATGCGTAGAAATCTTAGCTTTTAGATTATTTTGGCTGTAATCAGGTCTGCAAAATCTATGGGATAGAAGAATTGGTCCAATAGGGGGCATAGTGAGATAAATTATGATAATTAAATAAATGTACTTAATTAGCACAAGTTATGTTTTTGTATTATTGCACGAAGAGTCGTTTGTATATTTCCGGATTAGACATGAAAGGAAAAATATTAGACCAGGAATGACAGTTTATTTGGTTTGTCTGCAAAATACCTTTCAACAGCCAAAATTTATGGACGATGACGAACTTATAGTTCGCCATTGTTCAAGTATTACTCACACAGAGTCGCTATGGATTATCTGTATTATAAAAGGCAAGAAACTTTACTTCTGCCACCCTAAATAGAGCTGCTTTTCAAAGCTGCAACATTTTAAATTCACATTGGGCTTAGGATAGACCTTTAATTGAAAATCATAAGATTACCTTCGTGTTTTAGCCTTTCTTGGAAAATCACCCTCTAAAGAGCCATAACAGAGGGTGAAAGGTATTGCGAGAGCTCCATCTCTTTTTGAAGTTAGAAACATGGAGATTATTATTGATGGTGGAATTTTGTATCAGAATTCTATTTAGTATTTGCATCTACTCGCAAAGGGAACATATTGTCCAAATTTCATGTTTGTAATTTCAATAGTTTCAGCTCTGCTCGATGAACCCATTAAAGGTTCTCTCTTTATAAAAGTATGTGGCGACCAACATCCTATTTTTTTATATAATTTCCAAAATCTGCCACAACAGAGAGTGAAGATGAAAGTACGACAGGAAATTATATTGTGAAGTAAATAAAGAATGCATTAAATTAAAAATAAATAATGGAGAATCCGAGTATTTCTTTATGTCAGCCACCTTTTATATTTTTCTGAAGATTCCTGAAGATGGAATGTATTTTTTTACATGCTGTTTCTTATTTCCTTTAATGCAACATATCAAAAAAACACGATGACATAATTTACGACAGTTTTTTTTGAATATTTTTAACAATACAATTTCTCCCTGTTAAGCGTTAAGCTTCCCCAATTCTTATATCTTCCAACGCCCGTTCTTCATTTTACATCAAAACTTTGTCTGTACGTACTACGTTTAGATAAAACTTAAATAACCGGTTGCGTTGGCCTCAATTCTTTGTTTTTGGGTGATGTTGATGTACCAACGCCATACCATACATCACACGGAAAGATAGTCGTCCACATTGTAAACGTATACGATTAAAGCTCGCGAGACAAGCGTAGTGCCTGCTATATTACCTACATACTGCTTGCTACCGCTACGACAAGGCTGATTGATGCTGGCTCTGTGTAGTAATGGACGTCGCTTACCTTTCTCGACCGACTACTGGTATTAGAATCAATTAATATCGGGTTACACCCGGCCTGGAGCTTCGTGCGCATCGGCGAGACGTGCCGGAGAGGAAAAGCAAAGAAGCAAAAGCTTAATCTAAAGTAGTAGCCTGCCGTAGATGTATAATGTATATGTGGACGTTTGGTGGCAGTGTACCAGATAGCGTGCGGTAATTTGTATTGAGAAAGAGAACGACGATTTGTTTTTGTATCGTTTCGATCTTCCCAGAGGATTGGAAATGGGATTTGTGTACGTGTATCGAAATTTTTTAACGATAAATACTGCAGAATGTCGTAGATTCATTCATTTGCCTTTTTCTAGTAACTTCATATGAAGAGATCGTTTTATTTTTATTACTTCGATGTTTATTATTTAATACGCTGCATAATGGTCCAGGAAACAATTCAATTTAGTTCAAATTCTCAAACAGAAATAAAATACATTCCATGGTTCCGAGTTACCGTGGTCTTCTGGCTCTCGTTCAGTTAGTTTCGCCTCTGGCGTGGTTTACACACTGAGTTACTGTGCTAATTGCTGCCCACCACCTTTCCCTCTCCTGAAGAAGCCTTATATGATTGCGGGCAAAACGTCGAGTTCTCGTTTAATCATGACACGGTCCGAACTCGGAACACGTTTAGTCTTAACTGACTGGCCGCAGAAGTCTACGCTATTAATCCTATATATTATGACATTTTTGAATTCCTAGTTCGTTTGATAACACAAGTATGTTCCTATATTTAACCATATTTGAAATATTCACATTTCTTGAAAATTATCCACAGATGGAGTGGCGCATGTTAGCTTTTATAACTGTGAAAGTGTTTAACCCGGAAAATTGAAATTGTTCGGAACTGTTGTTCATATAGGAACCGAATGAATTTTTCGAAAATATTATACACCGGGTCCGACAATTAGAATGAAACATGAAAATGGAAGAAATGTCAAAACTTAGTAGTTTTCAATAGTGGTGGCGCTAGGGGGTAAGCGTCGTAAATGAGAGCTGCTTTTTGTCTTTCTTATCAAATTGTTCTTACAATAAAAAAGAAACAAAAAAATAACAATATTAATTTTTTGCCTAATATTAATTATGCATGATAAATGGATACTTTTCAATCTAGGAACATGTGTATTATAAGTAGAGTGAGGACGTTCGGTGCAGTTTGCTAGCGAGTGTTAGTCAGCCAAGCGGCGATGGGGTATATGCAGTAGCATAGATAAATTGAAAGTTATATTTTGTTAATCGTCAAGTACATTTTCGATACGATCGTAAAAGGAATTAACTATGATATATTTGATTTATTATTTTGTCGAATTGCTTAGATACATATTTTCTAATTGTCGATGGATGGGGAATATCTTGGTTGGTGTATTTTTTTAGAAACCCACGGAGTGGATCCTGTAATTTATTTAATGGGATATTGGCACTAAGAAAAGCTGCGCATAAATCAATTACGTGAAATACCTCTTTGGTATTCAATATGCCTCGTATTTTTCAGATGCCGTTCAAGAATATATTTGCCCCTGGATCCTAATTTCGCAAAACGAATGGCGCAAAGCACTTCTTTTTTATTAATGACAGTGAAAATGGTGCCATATTCTGAAACGATGCTTGGCATACTCGGCATTGTTGGAAAATTATAAACTAACTACTAAAATAAAACGAAACAAGTAAATATTAAATAAGGATTAAATATATTATAAAATTGGAAAACGAAATATAAACTCTAAGGAATACTCCAAAAATATGAGAATGGAACTAACAAAATAAATCGAAAATGAAACTTCTAAAAAAGGGCAGTGACGAAATAAACGAAACAGGACACAAACTTCTAAAGTGGGGCAGTAATGAAATAAATGAAAAAAGCACTCTGAAAATCGCACAGTAACAATATAAAATGAAATGCTAACGAAATATCTAGATATTTTAAGCTGAATGTCGTTACGATGATTACTACGTACTGGCCCGTACTGCCGTCGCTCTCTGCCTATCTCCTACGCGGCGAGCTACCCACATGCGAGACCACCGAACGTAACGCCAATGACAAACTGCACGTAACGTCTCCACTCTAATTATAGCGCAACTTTTTTCCGAAAAAAAAAGAGAGCGGAAAGAATGCAGTTTATCGAAATATCATCCGGCCATCAGGAAATAGTCAAGCTTTAGTGTACGACCAAGTTTTCAGAATTTTCCAATGTATATTCTTTTATATATCAATCGATGTAATTCCTCGTGAGGCACATACCATATTATTACACGAATATGGTACATGGATCCTTTTCAATAAAATATCCTATAACTTACTCAACTTAACGAAACGGCGTGCTTTACAGCGAATAATATCTGTCTACGACTACTTTCTGTCCACATACATACATCCATATCCTACATACGTACGGCACGCATGGATCTATACACCTTTTATATTTTACGAGCCCAGTCAGATATTATCATATCTTAATAACATCCGACGGTCTTCACTGCCATCGGTCAGCGTTTACAGTGCAATAAATATTAATATAGTATTAATTTTTATTACCGCACGAGGAACTGGGCAAAAGTAAGAAGCCCTCGCAATATGCAGAGACCTCTACCGTCTGCCCTACAAACCTACGCTGGTTTCCCACATCATTCGCTTTTTCTCCTCTCTATGTTTTTGCCATAAACTGCGAGAATGGAAGGTAGGCATAAGAAAATAACAAAAAATACAGAAAATAAAGAACGGAGAGGTCTAAAGAAGGAATGCGGCGTTAGCTAGAGTTGACCAGCGTATAGGCTTGTTGCTCGACCCATAAAACTGGTGCAAAAAAAGATTTTACGTTCGATTTTATGCGCTTATGAATATTTGTAATGGGATTTTATTGTTAGAGCGGATAGGTTTTTGTAAGGAGAAAACTCGCGAAGGAAGAATGAATATGCAATGGTGTTAGGTAACATGAGAGCAAAATAAAACATACAAGTCTACTAAAAAGTATCGATAACAGTAATGTAAAATATATGAAATTACTCTATTATTAAAATTAGGCATACAAGCCAAGAAAATCCAATTTACTCGATTTCCAGCTTGTTGTCTGCCAAATTTAAGCAATTACTAGTCTCCATTGCGGAATCATAGCGTTATTTTTACTGTTTTTTGGCCTATTTTTGTCCCGGAACACTTTCCCAGCACAAGACCTTTTGACACACAAAATGGGCTGGGAAAGACACATTCGCTGCTTCTTCCAGTTTATCTACCTTCTCAATTCATTCGATCCTTTGGTAGCTTGGGATCCACGCCTCGCATCCTCTGTTTGAAATATGTTGTCTTGTAGGCATTTTTGCTAATGCTTCTACCTGTTCCAATATCCTCTATTCTTGATCCATCCTTATGCTATCTCAGGGTTGCACCTGCTGATGATGCTGATGATCCTTGCCTTTGCCTTTTGCAATGTGTATCAGATGAATGTTAGGAACTTCAAGGATTCTAAGATGCCCAGTTTGTAATTCCTCCATTCTAATAGTGAAGGCACTAAATATAACCTGCTTCTGAATGTGGATGTGAAGCAGCGTTAATCCCATTAAAACTTCCAGCGCTGCTGTGGGACAAGTATGCATCACACCTGTGATGTTAAGACGCGCAAGTCTTTGAATTTATTAAAACTACTCTTGCATAGTCTTCTGAGTTGTTTTTGGCCACCAAATCAAGGAGGTGTAGGTGATTATGGGTTTGATTATTGCTGTATATGACCAGAAGGTCATTTGAAGCTTAATTTCCCAGTTCTTACCAAGCAGCATAAGGGATACTGGTCATATCATTGTTGGATAATCAAAGGTTGTCGGTTTAATTTCTTTGACAAGACTTCTTTTCACATTTTTATCAACAAACTGAAGGAAAAGCAATGGATAACAGCTTGTTTCCTTTTGTGGCTAACCTCTTTATTTTCATACATACAGACCTTAAGAACAAGTTGGTTTATTTTTCTAGGTTTTGGATCATAAAAGATTCATCTTTCTACTGTATCTTATGATATTGAACGAATTTTTGATAACACAATTTTCCTTACCTAATATAAAATATTTTTTCCGAAAAGTTCTTACGTTGGTATGTACCCGAAAATCTGTATTACATCCATTCAACAATACGTTGCTCAAATTTTACCTCGCGTACCTTACACGACCCCACTGTTCCAATGTAGCCCGCATAACACGGGTGTGCATTTCAAAAATAATCTTTAAAAATCACAAGCTCGGCCAACAAAGGATATTCGCCCATAGGCGACCGGTTATTGATTATGAAAGTCGACCGAGAAGGACCCTTTTTTGCGTGAAAAGAAGTTAAAGAAAACAGCGAAACCTTTAACACCTAAAAACTGAATAAAACGTAGAAAATATGGAGAACGAGCGGCTGTTCCGAACGTCTGATCCTTTCGGTCTAAATATATCCATTCTGCGAACCATGTCGAAGCGGATCTTTAACGAAGAATATAAGGAGTATTGTAAGGTTATAAGAAAAGTATACGAAACACGTGGGATGAATGAATATACAGTTCGTCAATAGGTTTAGGTAAAAAATATTTGACATGTGCTGAATTTTCGGCGCATTATGTTTCTCCTCCTTTTTTTGCGAGTGAAGAGAATTTAGCGATTACTATCTAATATTTGCTCAGGAAAGGTGACAAACGTTTACTGTATACAGAAAAAGATTCTTCTGTCTTGTATATTATTGTGTAAGAATTATATATAGGGGTCCTTTAATATTTGATCTTCTGTAAAGGCATTGAAAAAATGCGTCTTATATCTACAGATGTAACAGAAAAATTTTATATCATAACATATTTCCAATTCTTACAGATTTAAGTATTTATATAGGTCAAAAATATAAGAAAGTCGTGAAACAAGACACAAGTTTAATCAACTAATCCGGAATAGCCGTTTCGATGCTTATTTTCAATCGTATGTCCGAATGATGGGAGAAAAAATCTCGAATTCTAACGTGATTGTGAGCATTATCCTTTAATCGATGTCTGTAAAAATTTCGGAGACTCGTGGAATAGCCTTGAGAACTGTTAAAAGCGAGCGAGTTTCTATTACGAAAAAGAATAATACTGTCAGTGATTCGATTTCCTTTCTCGGGTAGCAGAACGTCTGCAGAAATTTTATTATTTGGATGGTGGATCGTCGCTGAAATAAGTGTATAGAGGTCCTTTAACATGTACCATCATCGTTATTAAAATTTCTTAAATATTTGACTCTCCAATCCATTAGAAATCAGGTAATCCTTGATACACATATGGATCCTTAGTTAAGTTATTCTCAAAATAGAAACGGTGTAAAAGAACGTAACTACTTGACTTAATTTCGTTTCCTAATACGCCCTACAATTCTTTTTCTAAGACCGACTCTAAGCCACCTACGCCACAACAATAGAAGCAATCAATCTGTTCGCCGTTCTAATAGGTAGTACACAACGTACAAGAAATTAATCAATTAATAAGCAACAAATTTCAACGCATCGAACAACAAGCTTGGAAAGTAATATCCAGTATATCAACCCGTGATATCGTAACTCATTGCCTGTAATGCTATAAATTTCGTTCGATTTCGAAGGTTAAACGCACGAAGGATTGTTCTTATGGGAATTGTATGGAGTGGTGAAAATATTCTTGTGCACACGTAATTTAAATGAGAATGCACGAAATTTTGTTCAGTGTAAAACGTGGATGTATATAACACATGTTTTTTGCTTTTCAAAAGCACAAACAATAAAAAATGATTTATTTTGTAAAAATTTGTACATATGAGGCAGATTTTTTTAGGTGTCGTGATGGTCTCGCAGGGTATAAATTGTTGATTTGGAATTGTAATTTTCCTGGAAACTATGTAAAATTCAATATGGTTAATGTAAATTGGCAGACATACGGTTATAGTGTGCAAGTATTTTCGAACGTCCTTTCTTTTCTTTCGTTTTCGTAATAATGCAAGTTGTTGTCGGCAGTAAAATGCCGGAGATATAAGCTAATACTATACCATATTCCATCATATACATACTTAACTTCACTTACTTACCATACAACCATAATCCAATAACAAGTGTAAATTAGCATACATTTTATTGGCAATAATCTACAGCTAATCACTGTAGAACAATCTTCGCGAGAATCTTATCTTTATGGGCAAAAGCTGACACCGGCTTCCACTTGATATATAACATGCTATAAACGTTTAACAGCATATGGTAAATAAATAGAAGGAGCGAACGTTAACGCGTTGATATAGATGGTTAAGACGGTGCTTTTCCTAGCCTTGGTAAAAGTAACTTACATTAGGCGTCGATCTTCTAGGTTTCAACTTACAGGGATTGCGTGAAAGTTTTTGGGAAGGAATTTTTGCACCTTACAACTTACTTGCACAAGTAAAATTCCTATATTCCCATATATTGATCTTCTCCATCACGCGAAAAATTCCTGGTATTTATATAGATATAATATAACAGATTTTAGCCATTCTGGAGGTCGCGATTAGTTTCTTAATTAATTGATTGGTTAAAATTCCCTTTGAGTATAAGTAGGTACAATAAAAACTTGAATTTATAAAAAAGAAAGTTTAGCCATTTATAATGGTTGCCCTTCTACCTTAACGCTTTCTTTTTTAAAAACTTCATCTTTATAATAATAATTTCAAAACCTCTCTGTGCCTCGGCGAAAAGTCTGTTTGGAGTATCGCATACCTTAGTGTGTTGAATCGAATAGGTAAGTTACATCTGTATAATTGCAATTGCTCGTTTATATTTATATTTATTTCATTTTTTCAGGATTTATTATAGGTAGCAGCAAGAAAACTTATTCTACAGCTGGAGACTTTCGGAAATTCAAACACAATAATATTGACTGCATAGAAGACTTTGGTGGAGAAGATAGCGAAGATGACTGTGATAACATCGGGGTTCAAGAAGCTTCTGACTCTGAAAAAGAAGCAGATGAAAACTCCAGTCCAGACACCGATTCTTACAGAAAACGTAAGTCTGCTATTTTACGGGAAAGAAAGAGAGCGCAGATCTGCCTTTTGAAAGGGGGAAAAATTGAACAAAAAGGTATGATAAAGCATTTACCACGGTCAAAAGGTATTGCCAAAAACGTTACAACTCCATTAAAGGCATGGGTCAGATGATACCTTATAGAAACTTATCACAAAGTAACGGATAAATTAGAAATCCACGCATTCCCTCGTCTTTCCTGTGTCGCAGGAGTCAACAATTCTTCGCATTGTATGTGGATGAATTATATTCACAAAGAAATGGTCTTCCTCTACTCAGAGATACCATGCCGATGACTTGCTTCAATTTCTGGTCGTCCCGCTCAAAATTCGACGATAAGATAACAGGATCACAGAGAAACATTAATGACAATTTGGCTCCTATTAGAAATATAGTAATTTAGTACTGGCGTTATCAACTCTTCACTGTGATGATATAGAAATAATAAACGCCAAATAATTCTGGATTATAACTCAAACAAAAGTGGAACCGATACGTTTGGTCAAATGTGTCCATTCATGTACAGTAACCAGAAAAATGAGAAGATGGCCATTTGGCTTTTTCTTTGGAATGTCGGATCAAGGTGGAATAAATAGTATGGCCCTTTATGCTATGTTAATTGGGAGAACAAACTAAAACGAAAAGATTTTATATTGGGAGTAGGATATAGTTTAATCATGCCATTCAACAAATGTCGACCTCAAACAGAGATCCTACGAAGGCCACTAAAAACGGCAATCGAAGAAATATTTGGCATCAATACTCAACACAAACCAATAGAGGCAACCGAGAAATATATATTACTTCAGAGAGAAGGACGGGAAAACCAAAATGGTGTGCAAAAACGCAATTTATACTGAACATCGTGCAGTAATTAATCATGATCGCCACGTACTTCCTGCACTTTTAAAATTTAAAACGTTAAAAATTTAACGTATTTTCTCAGATTTGCAGATTCCCACTCAGCTGTGATGGATTTATTGGTGTAAAATAGGCACATGTTTACGTTTTGCGTTATAGGCGAAAACTTTTTGGCTATCGTTTGCCAGAGGATCATTGGCGAATAGCGTGCTAACATGTCGAAATGCGTGATTTTTTTAAAATTAATCTCATTTTGATTGGAAGAGCATATCAACGTGATCTCAAATGCTTAAGTTATTCCCTTATCTTAACCTTCCTTTCACTTCTCAAACCATATGTTGCAAACTTAACAATTTGGCATCGTATACATCGAATAAATTGTAATAGAATTAATGACAGACACATGGCGTTAAAATCCAGTCACTACTAAATGCGTATTTTCCATCCACTATAAAAGCAAGTAATTCTGCAATTTAATGCCGGAAGATTGCTGTCTTTATGTAGTCGTATATCAAGCATATCTGCACATTTTTCCGGATTGCACCGTTCTACACGATTATCTAACACTAACGTGTGACGTCGTCAACTTCAGAGGATGCATTGATATGAGCACAGCGGTTAAACTTATTTTTCTGGTTCGAACAGCTGTATTTCTATTGAAATGTTTCTTTTAACAGCTACACGGAAGAATTTTTCCGCAGAAATGCGTATTGAATAAGAGTGTAATTATTATCAGATGTCATCGTTCTCTATAATAGTCATAAATGTAGTGGATTCTGTGACAGCAAATTGACAAACAAGTTATTGTTGATTAAACATCTCATGTCTCTTCTGTGAGGCCTAGGTTGCTCAAATGTTTCTTGAGGATACAGTCTCCTGCTAACGGCCCTACTGTTCTGATGGACTTGTAAGCCTGTGTCCAATCAGAAATTGCTTGGCTTACCTCTGACTTGGAATACTCCGTCACCAATCTTGAGATTTCTTATCTTTCCATTGTTTAGCAATTTATTTAACTACCGTATGTGCTACCTTGTCAGCAGCTGACGAGCCCGTTCAGGATAAATTATCTGCCTTTGCATTCCCCCAATGGCCTTCGTGTCCTCATACCCAGACCAGGGTTACCTTAGTTCAGTTTGCCAGACTATTGAGCGTATTCATGTAGTTCCTCACCAGTTTCGACTTCGTCTGTATAGAGTCTAACATTGCTTGGCCCTTTGAGTAGACAACAATAGATCGATAACTTTTTGCCTGTTAAATTTTTCAATACACCCCAACATTGCTACTATTTTGGTTTCAAATACTGTGACGCTTTGGATGAATCTTTGAATGAAGTTTAGTGATTTAGATATTCTTTGATCTATTTCCACAAATTTCGGCTTCGACTCCACTATCTGTCTTTGAGCTATCTATGACCATATAGATTCGGCTTTATTACTTGTTATTACCATTTTATAGTTCTTATTTAAATTTAAATTGTGACCGAAGTCGTGAAAACCGGCTCAACACCATAAGCTGCAAGCTGAACTTCATTGTACGTTATTCTCCCTGTAGATATACACGTTTGTTTATGTGACTAATTTCACTAATTACGTGGAAACACTCATTTATGTTTTTAATTTTGTAGAAAGCAGCAATCAAATGATTGAACGATTTTTGTTATCGTAATAAACTTATCTACATTCCGGTATTACGAATTAAGTTAAAAACGTCTTATCTGAGTAATAAATCACACTACTTAATACGGTAGATGGAATAGATTAGGTGAACGATTTGCCTACATTATACAAAATTGTAAATAACAAGATTGATATAAAGGATGTTGAGATATTTCGTTTAAGTTTGGAGCATTTCAAACGATCCATTACAATGAATTATGAAAATCTTGTAAGAGTGCGATGATGTACAGAGGTATATTATTCATAGCTTTCTGTTATAAAAAAGTTTAAAACATGTAATATGATTTATGCTAGTTGTTTTGGGAGTCTTCCAGAACAATTCTACAAATAAAAAAACATATCTAAATAGAGACTAATTTGTGAGAAGTCTTAATAATAGACTTATGACACATAACGATAACGATAAATATCAATCAAAACAACGTATCTGGTAGGAGAAGAATATTCAAATATTTTCCACGTAATGAAACGTATTAAGGTGGGTGGTTTAGGGATTTGTACAATGGTGTACAAAGAACAGGTATTCCGTGAATACGAAGAAAGCTGTATGTAATACGTAACCATATAACAGAAAACAGTCAGCCTGGATCTTTCTGCTGTGGAGAAACTATATTAAGAAGAGCTTAAAGCAAAATTAATAATAACCCTTCCCTAAGATCAATGTTTTGTTCGGAAGATTTTTATGAAATGAGGAGGGCAGCTACTAATTAATAGCGACGGATTAAAGAGATAGAAACATCGCTGGTAAAAATGTACAAAGAGAATATGTTGAGAAAAAGGGCTTAATTTTCTTGTTCCTATGTTATAGGCTAGAAAATTTTCAGGTTATCCCCGTATACCCGTTGTTAGTATTTCAAATAAAAATTTTCGAGCCGATATACGCATATTAAGATTTGCTGACTCTCTCTCGAGATTTAAACAAATAACACAGAAAGAATCAGCGAATAAAATAAAGCATCTATAAACCGGCCACAATCTCGAATAACCCTTTCATAACATACGCCACATTGCATCTATGTAGAATGGAATATATTCCGAACTCGGCGATCTATACGGCAGACTAAACAAATCGGTCACACCAGTAGCGATGAAGAGGAAAAACGCCACAAACTCCGCATTGCGCGACACCGCTGCCGATGTCGGTTTCTCGTATTTATTTGATATTTTCATCATTGGCGGTTTTGTTTGCCCTACGTGCTCGGAACGTAGCGGCGTGTGGTCTCCGTCGTCCGTCCGTCGTGTACATTCGAGAAACGCATAAATA
The DNA here is from genome assembly GCA_902654985.2 of Oryctes borbonicus. NCBI lineage: Eukaryota > Metazoa > Arthropoda > Insecta > Coleoptera > Scarabaeidae > Oryctes > Oryctes borbonicus. The sequence goes on from LR736874.1 coordinate 2,800,586, forward strand.
CGTCGCGTTATTATTAAATATTAAAAGCTCCGCGCCAGGGAATGATTTCGTTCTACGAAAATATAATAATTCACCTTCGCATGAAGGCGTGTGTATTTATGTTGATGTTGATTTCAACATATTACGGTCTTTATACGAAGCGTATGAAGTGGAAGCCTCGAAACGGGATTGTTTATTGTGTTTCCGATACGATGATGTTACTTTGGTTGAGGCATTTTATGCATGCGTGTGGCTTTGTAATTTGCAAGAGCTATAGAGGCAGGGTATTGTACGAAATCGGTTGTCTTGCTGACATTTTGTTACATCAAGGAAACTGTTCGTACTTTAGAAATATAAAATTTTACGTTGTAAATTTTATAAACGTTAGACTTCTTCATTTACTGCACATAAAACGGTTAGTTCATGAATTTACTTTATAAGCAAAATATTTTTAACAAGACGTAAATTATTCTCGAAAAATATCTGTAAGAAAAGGTTACAATACTAACAATCAATAGCGGTTAATAGTGAAGAGAATCTTACACCAACTGTAACTGTGTGAAGGCTGGAGTGGGTAAATACCACATAATTGATGTAATAATGGATATTATCTCAACATTCTAAGAAAACATATAATACAAGTGCTTGAAATCTGGGAATTGAAGGAGATCCAATAAGGTAACGATCCAAAGAACGTGACTTGGGTTATTAAAGAATAAATCACAGATACTGTCCTACTCCTCAAAGCCCCAATATATTTCCTATTGATCATCTTTAATAATAAAAATAATAATAATAAGAAGAAAAAGAAGAATGCACGTTTATTATCCAACAAGTAGACCCAATAACAGAATAATGCAATTGCACACAAATTATAAGAAAAAATATGTATTTGTTTCCTCAACCTCTGCTTCTAGTTAAACGAGTCGCATCGCCTATTAGGTGCCTTATAAAGTGTGTATCTAGGAGCTAGCCTCATTATATTTGTCCATGTGAATGGAAGAATGAAGCTAATGAATTTAATCGCGGCACAAGAAAGTTCATTCTGAAGTAAAAAGGGGCAGTCGATGTCACTTCCGCATTCGATTTTTGTAGAAATCTCTCACAAACGCCATCCCTCTTCGTGATCAAAGTTCGCATGTTATGCTTTAACACTAATCCATCCTGCGGAGTACCTCTCTCGGGACAAATTCCGTCTATCATGTATGAGGGATTGAGGAATTTTCGATGGATACGATTTAGACTTAGAGAATCACAGGCATGTAGAACATAAGCAGATTAGATCGGAAAATTCTAGTTTGCCCAGTATAAAAGCATAGTACAATAATTTTAATAAGGTGTCGTATTTAGGCAGGAGTTAAACGTGGTTTTATGGAGTATCCAATTAAGGACACAGAAGACTTGAAGAAAACGTGGCAGAAGACAACGCCGAAGTTTATAGAAAAACTATAACTAACAAGCAGTCGTTACAGCTAATGACTACGGTAGAAAATATGCAAGAAATAAGTTATCTATTTCGATAACTTCCGAACACGTCTTATCTATTATTTTCGATCCTTTACGCCAAGCTACTATTAAAACTGGCCAGAATCACTATTACAACTGGCCGGTGAAAAATAGAATAATATTTGGGACAGTAACAGGCGATTTACATCCTGGCAATCCTTTTTTACTTTCCCCAACTTCAAAAACTTCCATTAGAACAAAATTACAAGGTTAGCGTTGGTTAGGTAAAATCTATTTTATTCTTACTATTAGGGCTGGAATGTTAAAATACATCAAATGGTATATTCTGGCCATAAAGAAATGTAAGTAGTAAAGAAAGTAAAGTATCTTACATGAAATCATTTTTATCATCTCTTGATTTTTTGTTATGTTGGTGTTTTGTCTTCACCATATTCCATTAAAAATGGACCCACGTTCCGAGAAAAAAGCTATCATCTGTTTAGTTTAGTTTTACTGCTTTTCGTTGTAAAATTTTTTTAGTATATTTACAATGGGATTAAGATGAAAAAACGGCGTCAGTTTTCTTAAGGAACTATCAAAATTACTGGATATTACCTGAAGTCCCGATGCTCTCTTTAAATTTTATGCTTTATGTTTCGAAATATTTCTTATTTAGGTAAATCTTTAATGGCTTTACATTTGATGTGTTTTCATTTAATATGTTTACAATATTTCCAACACTGTTCATAATAAACCCTTAATTTGTATTTATTACGTACGAGAACATATCATCTTTCTGATATATCGGGGTGTAAAACATCAATAACGTTAACCATCCTTCTATCTAAATACCTTGATCGTTCTCTTACACTTAATTATAATAAATTCGTTGATTAAATTCATACATCCATTGATGCGACATTGATCAGTATTATAAACGAAGTATCAGATAGCCGTGCTTGCAAATAGGCTCTTAATTAAAAGTTCGTCGTTTCCTTATGGTTTTGATCTTATTATCTTAAATACTCATCCATTACAACTACAAAGTAAATTCATTCTGGTAACTAACAAAATAAATGGACAAATGACAAATTAAGGAACTGCAGAATAAGTATGTTGAGCCATTTACCGCGGTTGGCGAACTAATTTTCGGCTGACAAAGGATTAAAACGATCATTTTCAAAAACCTTAAGGTTTCATTTAGATTTATCCGGTGAATTTAGTCCAAAAACGTGGTACGCATCACCTACAATATTTCTCACACTAGCAATATAACGATAAGCAACAGTTTTTCTGGAACATCCTTTCACCAACAAAAACGACTCGGTGGTTATATTTTCTTTATTCACTTCCATATATTCCTCCTCTTCCCCTTCCTGTTATGGAGTTCCTGTGCTTGTAGATTTTCATCTAGGCTATCCTGCGACAACACTTCTTCTTTGACTTCATTATCCGAACTTGAAGAGCCTCTGATCGTTACACTCTCTTCGGGTTCAACGTTTAATTTTATTCTCTTGCTAAATCGTACAATGGAAAATCTTTCTTTCATCAGATAGTTTATCACTACATTTTCGATCTCTTCAAAATTTTCTTTAGGTAAACGAATAAAAACGCTATTACGAATTAATGGTGCTATTGCTATGATGCTTCGTTTCTGTTAGTATTCATATCAGGAAATATATACGACAAACATGGAAAGTCCTTTCTTTTTTTCTAACGAGGCCAACATGGGATTCAAATGGCTTGAAGAAGGCCAAGACTGAGGATAGATGAGGGGCATTCGTCGACAGATTCGGTAAAATGTGATACCAAATTATTACCGGGTTTTAAACTAGATATCGTTTAACCACCAATTTTCCTCATATCGAGCTGCATCTATTTTTTAAAGAGTTTTTTGAGACTTGGGCCCGCTTTTTTCCATTTACCTCAGAGTTAACATGGATTATTTAATTTTTTCTATTGTCATCTCATTGTAGTCTTTGTATTTGCGGTTGCTCAGCTTTCTTTGATGTACTGGGTGACATGGAAAAAACCACAATGCATAGTACCACGCAATAGAGAACCATAAAATAAATAAAAAGAGCTGTTATACAGTAATGTCCGCAAGGCTTTTGTTAACTTAAACGTTTTTTAGAATTTTTTTTTTAACTTCTTTCGATTGTGAAAACAAAGCTTGTGGTATTTTTAACGCGTAGAAATTGTATTGTGATAATTTATTCAAGTTTGCCGTATTCCTGATTTTGCTTTTCTGTTTGTTGTTTTTTACACTTGCTTTTAAAAATGGTTCTCTACACTTTTACTTAATGTAATTTGACATAGATCTTGAGGTTTTTTTTTTTTTCTGAAGCAAAGATATTTTGGTATTGTTAAAGGTGCAGAACAAATTATTACCGGGTTTTAAACTAGATATCGTTTAACCACCAATTTTCCTCAAATCGAGCTGCATCTATTTTTTAAAGAGTTTTTTGAGACTTGGGCCCTCTTTTTTCCATTTACCTCAGAGTTAACATGCATTATTTAATTTTTTCTATTGTCATCTCATTGTAGTCTTTGTATTTGCGGTTGCTCAGCTTTCTTTGATGTACTGGGTGACATGGAAAAAACCACAATGCATAGTACCACGAAATAGAGAACCATAAAATAAATAAAAAAAGCTGTTATACTGGTAATGTCCGCAAGGCTTTTGTTAACTTAAAAGTTTTTTAGAATTTTGTTTTTAACTTCTTTCGATTGTGAAAACAAAGCTTGTGGTATTTTTAACGCGTAGAAATTGTATTGTGATAATTTATTCAAGTTTGCCGTGTTCCTGATTTTGCTTTTCTGTTTGTTGTTTTTTACACTTGCTTTTAAAAATGGTTCTCTACACTTTTACTTAATGTAATTTGACATAGATCTTGAGTTTTTTTTTCTGAAGCAAAGATATTTTAGTATTGTTAAAGGTGCAGAACCAATAAACCACTCTTTCTTCAAAACTGCACCACTAACGTCACTAAGAATCTTCCGACGATTTCTCTCTCTTGCCAATTGTATCTAATAAAAATGTTAATTCCTCGAAGCTTACTTTCACAGTAAATTAATGCAAAATATAAAAATCCTCTAGGCCACCCTCCATGGGCAACTTTCTACCTAGATCATATACAACTTGAATCCTTTACGTTTTGACCTGCATAAACTCTGCGTAGTATAAAATTATACGCCCATGATTTTTCGAAATCTATAGGGTGATTTTTTTTTACCAAACGATATTATACCTTGATATCCAATATTTATAGGTCGTTCACATCATACTATGCGCGTACACACAATAACCTCTCGAACATATGCATACACACCAATATGCGTATGTATATCTTTACCATTTATACAGAAATCCGAGACCGTTTTACGTTATTTCGTTTCACCCTTGCTCCACATACATGCGCTCCTAGAGAGAGAATGTCATTCAATACCCCGTACGTACAACAGACTATCCTTTTCCGCGAGTCATGGCATAAATATGAGCGCTGTAGGATGGATAAGGATGGAATGAACCACGTGAGAACTGGAATCGGAGTTAATGCATCGAATGCCTCGGAAAACGACCCGAAAAAAAAACCCCTCAATAAACACAATATCGAATTCAGATTTTAGAAAATTCATTTGCTAGAATGGAAAGAGACGGAGTACATTGAAACCAGTCTGTATGACTGCTTGCGTAGTAGCGAGTGGCTGGTCAAATGAAATAAACCATTTTACGATAGTCGCACAGGTATTAAATTACTGTTTTCGATGTACCGGGTGAATGGTAAATTTATTTTACGATTAATTAAATATATTCTTGAGGTGATGCAGTTGTTATAATGTTTACAGTTTTTAATATGGTGAGGTTTTTTTGAAAACAGTCCACCTACTACCGCTACTTTAGCAGCTAAAACAAAAATAAAAATTTCCAAAAACACATCTATTTTTATTGTAAGAGAGATATTCTTACCTGAATTTAAAGCTTGATTAACGATAAACGTTCGGGGCGGCCAATATCCATCGTTAATTTCAGCAAATAGTGCCCAGGCAACCGTCGAATTAAGGTTAGACTTTTATTAAATTAATTACCGTTTGTAATTCATGTAGCAATAGAATTGTAAAATAAAATTGCTCATTTAACAGAAAAAGGAGAGGATTGATATGCTAATTATGGTCGGATACGGTAGCAGACTAACTTGGCTGCACTTAACTGAACTTTGAATTCCTCTTGATCTGTTGTCTTCTGCAAGGCAAAATTCTGACGATCTTCATCAGTTTTCAAAGTTATTTTTTTCTTAAAATTCTCAAAATTAATCAACACGCAATATTTAGGAGGAAATCAAAAGTCCAGTTGCAATGTACATTGCCGTTCAGTGAAGTTCGGTCATACAATAAAAATCTATTATATCACACTGTATACAATTATTAGTACATAAAATTAGAAAAATATTAAGCATACACCCTTTTCTAAGGGATTAAAGCCATAAATTATTATGTAAAGTAAAAATATTGCGACAACCACAATAAAGTCTCTTTTATTATCATTCCAAGAATTTCTCGGAAGTACGTACCGATCTTTTGAAACGAATTGAAATTTACTTCAAAATGGCACGTGGCAAGCCTACCAGCGTAGAACAACGTTCACGCATTATTACGCTGTTTGAAGAAGGATATTCGGGGCGACAAATTGCTGAAAAAATAAATATGAGAAATTCAACAGTAAATGACATCATAAAGCGATATCGGACAACTGGAACTAGAAAATCGTGTTCGTCCTGGAGCATCTAGGAAAACAACAAAAGCTAAAGGTTTGAGAATTGTATTATTAAGCAAACGCAATAAAAAATTAACAGCGCCACAAATAGCAACCGAAGTCAATCGCGGCCGTGAAGAACAAGTTTCGGCGAGTACGGTAAAACGTCGACTTCAACAAGCGGACCTTCATGGACGCATTGCCATTCGAAAACCCTTATTACGTCGGGGCAACAAAGCAAAACCGCTACAGTGGGCCCGTTCTCATCTAGATTGGTCGTTAGATGATTGGAAACACGTGCTTTGGAGTGACGAGTCAAAGTTTGAGGTTTTTGGGCGAAATCGACGAGTTTATGTCGGAAGATCTAAAACCGAAAAGTGATCCCGAACTGCATTGTGCCTACAGTGAAGCAAGGGCGTAGTTCTGTGTTAGTGTGGGGATGTTTCTCCTTTGCTGGGACGGGAGATTTATGCAGAGTGCAGGGTGTAATGAGGAAGGAA